>OZ010790.1:137574004-138028004 GCA_963932465.1 Maratus speciosus
GAACCATTGCACTTTACCGCTGATTGCAGTACTGGCTGCCATCTTTTTTTCCAACTGATGACCCACTGTTTCTTTCTTTGCTGGGATCTTATAGTTTGGCGACAGTGTTTGGTCGACGGGATAATCAAGTAGTACCATACAGACAATATAAATTCTTAAATTAACTTGAAAATATTCATGGTGGCGTGTTAAAATAGAGAAAATAATTTATGAATAACGTATACCTGTTTTTGAAATGTCTAAAACTCAATCAAGACATAAAATATAATCGTAAAATTTCAAAACACAATATTTTTCAATACGAGGATCTGAAAACTATTCCCAAGCAGGCGGAGTTTTTGAACCTCAAACCTAAATTAAGAATATTGGCCATAAGGTCATTATAAAACTCAGAAAGGAAGCATCATTTTTAATCTAATTATTTTATACAAGCCAATTTTCAAATGTTTAATTGATCTTACTTACTTAGCCGAAAACAGACGTCATTTGCCCATTCAAAAGGAAAAGCTTAGGAACGCGATTGCATAAGATTGCCGCTGTTGCACTGATAATATCATTCAGTCTTCCGTAACCTGGTAATATATTTTTTAGCAGGGCACGTTATTAATTTTCAGAGACTGCGAAGCCTTTAATGGGGTTTGACAGGCGTAGTTCGCAGGGGGATGAGCCCCTTAGTATATATATTTATGAACGCTATTCCAGATTTAAGATATATTTTGTGGGGATGAGGATGACACAAAAAAATGTTCCATATATTATTATTATTATTTTACAGAATACCGAGAATGTTGCAAATTAAATGCGTTTATACACAGATAATTTCTTATTTAAATAACTTATATTTGTTTAATTCAAAAAGGATAATTTTCCTTTTCTTTTCAATTAAATTAGTTACAAAATTGGTAACAGACATTATGAAAATTAGTAAAATTTATTTACATTACTACTGTAATATTCTTCTAAAGAATAGGGCCTATTTTTTCATTATTTCTTCAGGTGAAAACTGCATGTATCTATATACATCAATTCAAAAACCCTTGACGGGTTAAAAGTTTCTGACGCAGCACTTTATCGTATGCTCTAAGAATTTTAAATATGGATTTTAAAAATACTGATATCAAATTTTGAGTGACGTTATGCTATTTCTTAAAAAATATATTTGTATTTATTTCATTATTTTATTTTTGTTTTAATTATAATCGCATGTGCAAAAGTTATGTTCAACATAAAAAGCTGCATAAAAGTTTATTCATTTACATCTCTCGCTTTATCATTTACATCTCTCATAAATTAAAAATATTAGTTTTAAAAGATATGATATAAAATTTAAGTGACGCCTTGATGTGACTTTAAAAGGTTAGTTTTAAAATTCAATTTAAATTATTTTTGACTTGGTTAAAATATTTTTTACATCTACACAATACTTTTAATTTTCCAATTCACTGTTAAATATATCACTTTCATTGAATCTATACTATGCATTGAAATGTATTTACTTCAATAAATTTATTTATCTTTTGTGTCACGCTATTCAAAATTGTGAGTAAGATTTATGTAAATGGTTTATTTGCGTCAAACTATCCCTTTTCATACATTTCATGTAGTTTGGACACAATGACGCAAAGAAACCATTTACATAAATCTTACTCACAATTTTGAATAGCGTGACACAAAAGATAAATCAATTTATTGAAATAAATACATTTCAATGCATAGTATAGATTCAATGAAAGTGATATATTTAGCAGTGAATTGGAAAATTAAAAGTATTGTGTAGATGTAAAAAATATTTTAACCAAGTCAAAAATAATTTAAATTGAATTTTAAAACAAACCTTTTAAAGTCACATCAAGGCGTCACTTAAATTTTATATCATACCTTTTAAAACTTATATTTTGAATTTATGAGAGATGTAAATGATAAAGCAACAGCGAATAAAATTTTATGCAGCTTTTCATGTTGAACATAACTTTTGCACATGCGATTATAAATAAAACAAAAATAAAATGATGAAATAAATACAAATATATTTTTTAAGAAATAGCATAACGTCACTCAAAATTTGATATCAGTATTTTTAAGTTCCATATTTAAAATTCTTAGAGCATAAGATAAAGTGCTGCGTCAGAAACTTTTAACCCGTCAAGGGTTTTTGCATTGGTATCATTACTTTTTTGAGGTTAGTGATAAAATGATTAAAAAAAAAGATACTTATGGGATTTAATGCAGATTTAATTTTTACTATTTTATTACAATTTTCCTTATAGCAGTTTGTATATAAAAACAAGTGGGTAAGTATAATCGCAGATCGCACAGAGGATTTCATTTGATATTCCTTTAAAAACACTTTATCCTTAAATTAATAAATCCAAAATGTTAATTTATACTTATTAAATCCTTACATAGATGGTGCACCAATAGTTCCAATTTTCATGGGGCAGGAAACGCACTCTTTTAAACAAATCACCTTCCAATTGAAGTCATCAAAAACCAAGTTGAATAAGCCAGACCCCGTTGTGTTTTTTGACAAACAGCAGTCTCATGTCCCCTCCTTCCCCCCTTTTTCAAAAATTTTCAGACCAGTACCTAAGAATGGAACCGAAATATTTTTTTTCTCTTCAGAAATTACGATAAAAAAATAGTATGCAGTACTCATAAATTTACTTTAATGCTATATAGGGTGATTATTAAGTTAATTATAATGTTTGGAATCTGTTGCATTGATGTCCGAAAGGTAGTTTCTGAGTTATGGAAGCTGGAACCATAAGGCGCCATAGAGGGGAGAAGCCCGCTAGTGTCTATCATAATTATATCTGCCATGTGGACTAATTGCGATATTTAATCAAAATAGTCCCCCCCCCCTCCTCATCCCCGGAAATATAACAAATACAAAATGTGTCTTTATAAACCTATCGTCAAATAGGTTTTTATTTCTTTTTCCCTAAAAAAAAAAACATGATTTTTATATCCGTAACGTAAATAGCGGACGAAGCCCGCTAGTTCCTATCATAATATATATTTTTAATAATTTTATATAGTCTATAATAATAATCAGACTTAAAATAGTCTAGTTCCATGAGTACTTGTAGTGTCAGTTACATGCTACGATTTTTGGATACCAGTATTTTAGAACGGGAAAATATGACTTATTTTATCGGAGATATCTCATTAATTGAATAAGGCGAAGCAAACTTTTGAAAAAAAGGTGGCCAACAAGCATGGCAGTCATCAGCTATGTGACTTTGTGCTAAAGTCCATTAATTTGATTTGCTTTAAAAAGATTACGGAAGATTGAATTATAGTAGAACCTGGATTAACCGAGCTTCGATTAATCGAGGTTTCTGTTAACCGAGCCGATAACAAAGTCTGATTTTTTTTCCTTTTGAATGAGCCTTAAAAATAACCACATTCTTTATCTCACTGTCCGTGCTATACAGGCCCTTTTGCCCCCAAAAGCACTCAACTCCGAAGAAACATTGGACCCTGTGAAGTCAATAGCGAACAATGCTTTGTTTCCAGTGGCTGTGTGAACTTTCGTAAATTTTTCAATTTGCATTTTAAAATTTACTACTGGTAGTTGATTTTCTTTTTAAATTTGTTAAGCTGTGAAACAGAACTTTACATATATTTATTTTTATTATTTAAAAAACGTTCTATATATTTTTTTAAAAGAGATGTTAAATTCGCAAGCAATGCGAGTTTTTACACACAGTTTCTATTAACCGAGATTTCCGATTCCGATTTACTAACAGTCCCAATTAGCTCGGATAATCGAGGCTGCTCTGTATAATTAAAAAAATCAATGGCGAAATTACTGTAAACGAGTTTCCCTTTTACTGAGGGATTTCAAGACCGAATCAGCTGATGTTAGTTGCTGTTTCCGTGCTTGATTAAGTAAGATTAGTTAAACATTTGAAAATTACCAAATATAAAAGGAACTAAGTCAACAGTGTCTTTGCTTTATGGTATTTTTTAACAACGCTAAAAGAAAATGATTTTAAATAAGAGATTTTAAATGTAACGTTTTAAATCTGACATAATTTTCACCAAACTTTCCTTTCTCTTTGTAACATTCAACTGAAAATATTTTTATTATTAGAAAGATAATATTATTATTTGCGCTACCTTAAAATTGGCAACTATAGTTAAAAATATCATCTCGAAATTTGAAATAAATCTCTCATATAAATATATTTTTTAATTTAAACTGTTTTGCAATATTATTATTTGGCCACTTTAGCCAATATGACGTAATTTCCTCCATTTACGAATTTTAACACATTTTAATGAATTTATTATTTAAAAATTTTCTTTTTCTTTTACTATTCACGTGTAAATATAATTTTTATGACGTAATTTTCAATGTTTCCCTGCTTTTAATGCGTAATCATTTAATTCTAATTTGAAAATAATTGATTATTTTATCATTTTCTTTCATTTTAAGTAAGCATGTGTAAAAACACTTTTTATGACGTAATGTTTAATATTTTCCTGTTTTTAACACGTTATCATTTAATTCTAATTTAAAAGGATTTTTTCTGTTTATAATAGTCACGTGTGAATAAATTTTTAATTTAAAGGATATATTATTCTTTGCGCTGTTTTAACAATTGGCAACAATTTAAAATAACCTTTTCTAAAATATGTAAAAAATATCTCTGGAAATTCTGAAAATTATAATTTAAAATTGAAATAAACCGTCAAAAAATTAGGCAAGTTAAAAATAATAAATGCACTCTGCAAACTTCGAGTTTCTATTGAATGATTAAATTGAATGAAAATGATTAAATTCCCATGTATATTTTTTTTTCCTATGAGACTTTTTTAATGAGACAATTTTATCCAGATTTAACGTTAAATATCTCTTAAAATAATTCTTCGATTTAAAAACTGTCTACTTCAACGTTTTTATCAAACATTTCTCTATAATACTACCAATTTTAATATTTTTGTATGCAGTAATTTTCTTAATATTTGCGAAATAGACCTCTAGTCACAAGAGATTCTTTCAAAGCGGCGAAGAGCGTTAGTTTTTTTTTTTCGAATAAGAGACAAAATGTAGTACGCAATTTCGTCAAAAGATGGCGACACCAGAATTCTGATATGTTTATTATGTAAACTGTAAATATTGCAAAGTTAAATAAAAACAATTGTCTCCGTGTTATCAAACTTCATTGTTATTTATAAATAAAACATTTCAACTAAATTATTTATTATAAAAGAATTATTACATCTCAATAGTTTTTATGCAAGGAAAATAATAATTATAATAATAATAATATTATGGATGTCAGTGATTATATATTGATTGACCGTCATAATAATAAAAAATGATATTATAAAAAGAAGAGCTGAAATGAATTATTTTTTTACGCTTCTGATCGTGTGGTTTATATTCAAATAATAATTATTAATGTATATTTTTTTGTAAAGTGATTGAAATTAAATATATTTATAAAATTTATGGTAATATTTTTATTGTTGAAAAATTGCCAAGAAATAATCATCATCAAACTGACGTCATTATAATTGTAATTTTATTTAACTTAATAGCAATTAAAAAATTACAAAGAACTGAGAATAATGGTCAACTAACAGACTTTAAAAGAAAAAAAACACATTCACATGTGAAAACAACTATCAGAGAGTATCGAACTGCCTATCTTAAGATCAGTAGACGATGGCCCTTAACCACTCAGCCAGTGGGAAGACAAAATTTTTCTCCCCAAAAGTTGTTAAAAAGAAAGCATGTGTATGAATACAGTGTCATGCATTTTCGGTGAAATTTCCATAGAATGGCGAAGAAATATAGTCCGATTTTTCATGCGCTTTATAAAACGAACAAGAGTCTTGCTGGAAACAAGTAAATTGTTATTTGGTTCATCTGAAACATATTTATTTGATTTTTAAAAAATCGCCCGTGTCATTTTCGAGAGAAAAAAAATCGAATTATTTAACGAACGAGAGTTTTCCCAGAAAAAAAAAAAAAGTGTTATTCACCTCGCCTTAATCACATTTATTTTATGTATCAATTTAAAGGTAATCGTTAGAACCGTTTTCGAGATTTTCAAATTAGGAACTTCCCCGATATCATACCAACGTTTTCCCTTTAAAAATGGCTATTTAGATCTCAAAATATACTGCACGTAGAAATGTAAAAATTTCAGTATACGATTAGACTGCAGATATAAGACTGTTCTAGAAAATTCAGAAGAATAAGTCCTATATCTGCTGAGTTATTAAAAGGCGGCTTTTTGCGTTTTCTTTGATGTCGAGTTAGCTGTATATATGAGTTCCACCATCTACGAATTCTATGATACGATACGATACGATTTTAGGCTTGATGCTGCGTCACTCGGAATACTACCGTCTTCCATGATAAAAGCCGTTCTCTGTGTGTAGTGTATGTCCTTTATACAAATCTTCAATTTTTGACCTATTTGCACGAAACTTGCTGTACATACGCTTTAGAACGTGGACTAGATCACTGTCTACTTTAAAAATTCATCAGACCATGATTTATCCCTTTTTTCTACCAACTTCCATAATTTAACATTACAGAAATATCTCTTTTTACATTTCTAATTAAATATTTTCTTTCCCGTTGCCACAACCTAAAAAACGGTGCAATAATAAAATAAAATTGATAACACGTGTACTTTCTTTTTATAAGATAATAAAAATTCAGGCTCACGCGTTATAATTTTGCATTTCCGAAATTGTTGTCATTCAATCAGAAAATGCACATTATTCATAAATAAAATAAAAAAATTACCTAAATGTGTGTTCAATTGAGTAGTATCTTCATTTAATTTTTTTAAAGTTAAAAAATCTATTTTAATACATGCGTTTAAATTTCAAGAAAACAATTTAGGGTCATTCCATGTCAGTTCGGGCAGGCATGTAACCCACCATCACAGATTTTGATGAAACTGCGTATGTTTGTTCCTTTTATTAAGATATGATTCCCAGTATTTTTTTTTACTCCTTGGTCAAATAGTTTCTGAGAAAAAAAATTGTCAAAATTTTAAAAACTGCCATCAGTTGGCATTCTTGACTGCTCGATTTTCAAATGTAGCATGACATAAATATGATCATATTTCAATATCTATTCCACAAATCATCTTCAAATAATTTATGCATAATATATAAGGTACGTATTTTATGAAAAAAAATACTGTTACGCTTATATAACATTTTAAGTGTGTCTAAAAAAATGTTTAATCTTTGAAGTCGTGATTTTTTTATGAAAAATAATGCATTACCTAAAATAGCATTATTAACAAAAGGCGGTATTTTTATTAAATTTATTTTTTATGGGGGATATACTTAAAGGTGTCCTTTACCTGATTCTGAAATAAAAGTAGTGGGATTTTGGATGTTTTTAGTAGTATTTCATATTTAAAAATATTTTGAGGCGTATTTCAAATCAAATCAAGCAGAGTCATTCCATGTCAGTTCGCCTAAGATATTTAATTCACTGTCAAAAATTTCAATGAAACTGGGTATGTTTATAGCTCATTTTAAGACAGGATCAAGGAAATTAAAGGTGATTACAAGTAAAATATTTTTTAAGATTAAAAAAAAATATCTAAATTTTGAAATTTTTTTAAAAAATGTTTTTAATGGCAGATCTATATTCAAAGACTGCATAAAAAAAAAAATCATTTCAGTATAAAATCACTAAATAAGTTTCAAATAATGTATATGTGACAAATAATGTAGGCAGATTATTATGTATTGTTGTTTGTCATGTTTAAATGCTAAGAGTGTGTTTAATCTTGTGAATTCTTAAAATCAAGAATTTTGTGAAAAATAATGTGTTAATCAAAAATTTATTATTAACCGAAGGCAGGCTGTTATTACTTTTTTTAATTGTACGTAAAAATATCTTTTCAATAGTTATAAAATAAAAATAGTGAAAATATGAGCAATTTTAACAAAATTTTCATAAAATGTGAATGTTTAATGATAAATATTGAAGCTTTTCATGCTAAGATGTACTAAAATGACTATGATATCGTGTATTTCTACTCTTGCTTAAATATAATACATACAATAATAAAATAACAAATATTATTTACAGCAATAAAAATTAAATTAGATAGTACCAGTTCCTTTACCAACACTACATTGCTCAACAGCGGACTTAAAATCAACAGCCCGCACTCTTATTGAAAAATACTTTCAACTGTTCAAATAATAAATAAACTGCATTTAAAAATTTTAATATCAACTTATTATCTTAAGACGATAATAATAACTAAACAACATGATGAATTTATAAATCAGCTTTTAATTGAAAAGTCATGAAATGGTCCCTTTAAATATTGTTGTTCATCGAGTCAATCAAAACAAATTATATAAAAAAATAGTGAGCCTAATATGCTGACTGCAATGACACTTCTAACAAAACTAATTAATTCATTACCATCTGAAATCAAACCCGAAAGATCAAAAGAAAAAAAAAATCATCTGTAGTGTGAATGTGACATACTCAGTGGTTGTTGAGGTATGTCTTTGTGACATTTTCACCTGTACTTCAATAAAATATTAACATGTAAGCTTTTTTCATTCATCCAAATTAAGTAAAACAATTATAAAATTTTGTTGTCATTACACCAGATGTTAAATTTTTCGTTACATACTATTAGATAAGTTCTTTACTTTTAGACATTCTTGACATAATATCATAAAATTTGCTATATGTATTTTCTGTAAGTGTATAAACAATATATATATGCTTTATTAAACATAAATGAATAATTTTTAAATAATTTGTTTGAGAACAGGGATATATATACACACATATATATGTTGAAAATCCATCTTTCAGCAATATTGTGATGAAATAAATCAAATTACCGTAATTTCCGGTGTATAGCCCGTGGATCATACAATCGTGTTTCGACCCAGAAATTTTTAAAAATAAAATGTAACTTTTTAGATCACAGTAAATATTGGTCTTCAAATACTGAATAAAATTTCTGGGTCCAAACTGAATCGTTTGATCTGCGGGCTATACACCCGAAATTACGGTACATATCATTAGAAACTGAATAAAGTTACAAAAGTGCACCTCATTAAGTTTTAAATATTTTTTTAGATATAGTTATTTGAAAGATATAAATATAATGGATTATGCATTTTTTGCATATATTTAAAGCACAATACGTCAAAATTTTCTTCAACAGAGTGAAATTTGGTTCTTTTTTCAATATTAGCAGCTCAATGCTAAATTTTCAATATTAACAGCCAAATATGAGTTTAAAGATTAGGACTGTCATTTTGAAAATTTCTATTGGGCGGTGTGGAGCTAGTTATTTTTCTCTTTTTTGGAAAGGGATAATTGCTCTTCGCCCTAGAAGTTTTACTAAAAAACAATATTGTTTATTTTTTTCCTTAAGAAACGAACATAAAAGATAATTTGAAAACTAAAATAAATGTATAAATAAAAATATTTCCAGGGATGATACACTGGATAGGTTTTACATTTGAAAATATTGATAATTTTAAATGTGATTTAAATACTACTAAAACCAACCAAAATCCCACTATTTTTATTTCAGATCCAGTTATAATGTAGTATTATGTACAATTTAAAATTAAAAAATTAGTCATAGAAACTCCGCTTCTGATTGATAAAGATTTTTTAATAATTTCATTATTTTTTGTAAAATATTTTTGATTTCAAAGATTATACAATTTTTTAGACACATTTAAATATTTTTTAACATTACAGCAATATTTTTTTCATAATCTACATACTTTATTTACCTTGCTTAAATCATTCGAAGAAGATTTCTTTATTAGTTATTGAAATATGATTTAATATATGAAATGAGGCCTTTGAAAATTGAACAATCATTAATGGCAACTCGTGGCATTTTTCCAAAATTTTGATAATTTTTTCTCATATGTTCGCTATTTTTATTTTATAACCATTTAAAAGATATTTTTACGTACAATTAAAAAAAAAGCAATAACACCCTGCCTTCGGTTAATAATAAATTTTTGATTAACACATTATTTTTGACAAAATTCTTGATTTAAAAAATTCATAAGATAAAAGACACTCTTAGTGTTTAAACATGATAAAAAACAAGAAATAATAATCAGCCTACATTATTTGTCACATATACATTATTTGAAACCTATTTAGTGATTTTATATTGAAACGACTTTTTTTTTTTTTTAATGTAGTCTTTGAATATCGAACTGTCATTAAAAAAATTTAAAACAATTTTTCAAAATTTTGATATTTTTTATCTTAAAAAATATTTTACTTAGGATCAAGAAAATTAAAGGTGATTACGTCTTAAAATAAGCTATAAACAAACCCAATTTCATTGAAATTTGTGACAATGATTAAATGGCTTAGGGGAACTGACATGGAATGACTCTGCTTGATTTGATATGAAATGCACCTCAAAATATTTTTAAATAGGAAATACTACCAAAAACACCCAAAATCCCACTATTTGTATTTCAGAATCAGGTAAAGGACACCTTTAAGTATATCTCCCATACAAAATAAATTTAATAAAAATACCGCCTTTTGTTGATATTGCTTTTTTTGTTAATGCATTATTTTTCATAAAAAATTCACGACTTCAAAGTTTAAATATTTTTTTAGACACACTTAAAATGTTATAAGCGTAACAATATATTTTTTCATAAGCTGCGTGCCCTAAATATTGTGCATAAATTATTTGAAGATGATTTGTAGAGTAGATATTGAAATATGATTATATATATGACATGCTACATTTGAAAACCGAGCTATCAAGAATGCCAACTGACGGCAGTTTTTCAAAATTTTGACAATTTTTTTCTCAGAAACTATTTCACCAAGGAGCAAAAAAAATTACTGGTGATCATATCTTAATAGTAAGAACAAACACACGCAGTTTCATTAAAATCTGTGATGGTGGGTTACATATTGATATTTTACTGCCTGATTTGACGTGGAATGCCCCTTTAGGAAAAAAATTATTTTGGTAGATATGACGTCAATATCTAATATAAACTGACATCACTCTCTAATGATATTTTATTCTGAGGGGGAACTCTTGATCTTCTGAAATTAATCCATATTATTATCATCCATTGAAGCCACGCGAAATAAAATGTCAGTAAATGTTAGGTCATTTGCATGTATTTATTACTTTATTCCGCGTATTGTCATGGAGATCGTAATATTTTGTTACACTCGCTAAGAAAACAAGCATTCTGATTTTAGAAGCCGAAACATTTTACTACATTACGTCAAAATGACGTTTTTTATCCAGAAATTCGAATTTTGCGAGTCTTAAAACAAGTTGAGGCTTTTCACAAAAGTCAGGTAAAGCATTATTGCATTTTAATATTCCGTAATCGAGTCATATGTCAAGTATTCGCTGAAAGCATGAACGATGCTATACATTTTAAGCAATAGTTCATGCCATAAAAGGTTTAAGTCACATTAGTTAAAGTACGCCAAAAACGTACAGCCTGATTATCGAAAATTAACCCATTAGCACTTACGAAGATAAAAATTGTTCAGCATTTTCTTTATTTTGTTTATTATTCAATAGCGAAATTAGATGTTAGCAAAAAAAACAAAACAAGATTATTAGGTATTTAATTGGACTACTGAATTTTTCATATTTAAAATAAAACTTTAACGATAAGTACTTTGAATAGACGTACAAACTTAATTTAAATACATTTTGAAGGTAAAACGTTTAATATAATTTTTAATAATTTAATTTCAAATCTGTTAAATTCGCATTATATTTTTACTTTCTTCTATCTTTACAAGAAGAAAGTATTGGATTCGTGAAAATTTTCGACTTCCGGTTTTCGACGGATTTATACGTTTTAGAATGTCCAGAATACGATTTGATGGTTTTTAGAAAATGTCTGTCTGTGAGTCTGTCTGTCACTCTGTCACTCTGTCACTCTGTCACTCTGTCTGTGAGTCTGTATGTGACACAAATTTTGTGGGCGCTCTATCTCAAGAACTAATGCACGGAATTTCACAAAACTTCATATTTAGTTAGACCTAGACATAAACTGGACCTGATTAGTTTTTGGTGAAAATCGCCCAACAGGTGGCGCTGCTATGCGGCATTTTTCACGATTTCTGCAATAGCTATATCTCAAGCACTACTGCACGGATTTTCATAAAACTTCAGATTCTGTTAGTCCAAGATATATTTTGGCGCTGATTACTTTTTTGTGACAATCGCCCAACAGGTGGCGCTGGTATGCTGCATTGTTCATGATTATCGCAATAGCTCTAACTCACGAAACAATGCACGAATTTTCATCAAACTTCAGATTCAGTTAGTCCCTGATATAAATTAGTGCTGTTTAAGTTTTGGTGTAAATCGCCCAACAGGTGGCGCAGCTGTGCTGCATTTTTCACGATTTCCACAAGAGCTGTATCTCAAGAACTATTGCACGGATTTTCCTCAAACTTTAGATTTACTTAGTCCTTGACATGAATTGACGTATAAATTAGTGCTGTTTGATTTTTGGTGTAAATCGCTCAACAGGTGGCGCTGCTATGCTGTATTTTTGCGATTTCCGCAATAGCTTTATCCCAAGAACTAATGCTTGGATTTTCAACAAACTTCAGATTCAGGTATACCTTGATATCGTTTAGTGCTGTTTACTTTTGGTGTAAATCGCCCAACAGATGGCGCTCGTATGCTACATTTTTTCAGAATTTCCGCTATAGCTCTATCTCAACAACTAATGCACGAATTTTCATCCAACTTCAAATTCAGATATACTTTATATGAATTGTGCTAAATCGTTGTTATTTCTTGTATTATTTAAAGGATTTAATTGACGTGATTTACATAGAAGAAAGTTTTGTGATGGCCACAACATACTAGTTTCATAGGTTTTCATTTCGTTTGCTGATTTAGATATGAAATATTGCACGAAGAAACTCCCAAATGATGTTTTATTTACATTGTTTTAAGCGCAATCGGGTTCATCTTTTGTAATTGGTTTAAAAAATATTTAAAAAATATTCTTGATTTAAAATTTACTATAAAACACATAAACAAGTGGGTAAGTGTGATCAAAGATCGCACATTGGGTTTCGTTTAATATTCCTTTCAAAACACTTTATCCTTTTGAAAAATCTGTTAGTTCCACATTTCACAACAAGGGGGCGCACTTGATTCTAAACAAATCTGTATCCGAACGCGAATCCGTTTTACATACTATCCGTAGATATATTAGTCGAGGGGATTGGGCCCATAGCACCCGAGATAAGTAGGCGCACCTGGCGGAAAAAATGGAACTAAATATGTAAAGTTATGGTGCATAATATGAAAGAATGGTCAAAGGGGTGTCGGCAAAAGTTGGAAAATTTCTCCCCGGGTTAAAAGAGCGGAGGTTCGAAAAATTGCTTAAAATACACAAGTTAGAGCCCAGAAGGGTAAATAATAAAAGACTTTTTGAAAATTTTATGATTTGTCGTGTGGTCTGAGGCATTCAGCTATACGTATGCAAAATTTCATGTCACCAACTTAATTAGGGGCTCTCTTAGAAAGAATTGTTCAAATACATATGTGGTAGCTCAAAGGGTTAAACGTAAGATCTTATGATTTGTCGCCAGGCCTCAGGTGTTCTGCAATAAGTATGCACAATTTCAAATCTCCAATTTAATTAGGGGCTCAGTTAGAAAGAATGGCTTAAAATACACAAGCTGGAGTTGAAAGGGTTAAATATAAAACTTTTTCAAAATTTATTATTTAACGTAAGATCTGAGGTGTTCAGCTATAATTTCAAAATTTTATGATTTGTCATTTGATGTGAGGTGTTCAGCTTTAAGTATGCAAAATTTCACGTCTCCAAACTAATTAGGAGATCACTTAGAAATAATTGTTTAAAATACACATGCGGGAGCCCAAAGGGTTAAATGTACGACTTTTTCAAAATTTTATCATTTGTCGTATGATGTGAGGTGTTCAGCTATATGTACCCAAAATTTCATGTCTCCAACATAATTAGGGCTCACTTAGAAAGAATTGTTTAAAATGCACATGTGGGACCCCAAAGGGTTAAATGCACGACCTTTTTCAAAATTTGATGATTTGTCGTTGGATGTGAGGTGTTCAGATATAAGCATGCAAAATTTCACCCCTCCAACCTAATTAGGTGCTCACTTAGAAAGATTTTTTTAAAATAGGCATGTGGAAACCCAAATGGTTAAATGTACGACTTTTTCAAAATTTTATGATTAATCGTTTGATGTGAGGTGTTCAGCTATAAGTATGCAAAATTTCACGTCTCCAAACTAATTAGGAAGACACTTAGAAATAATTGTTTAAAATACACATGCGGGAGCCCAAAGGGTTAAATGTACGACCCTTTCAAAATTTTATCATTTGTCGTATGATGTGAGGTGTTCAGCTATAAGTACCCAAAATTTCATGTCTCTAACGTGTATAGTTTCTGAGAACGGGCTCTGTGACGGACAGACAGACGGACAGACGGACAGACAGACGGACAGACGGACAGACAGACAGACAGACAGAGGAGCGAGACAAATAGGATTTCGTCGGATGAACGAAACCCTAAAAATCAGTAAAATGAAAATCACTTTTCAAACAAATAGCATTGAATGTACCTTCAGCTTTCCATTAGACGTTGAAAAAATCGAATGTGTGATGTTTAGAGGTTAAAAAAATTGCAATAAAAGCAAAATTTATGAGTTAGGTCATTTCCACCAAAAATATGATGGCAGCGTTACAATTGGACATGGGGATCATTAATACTGCATTCAAACCAAATGAGTTCTTTTTTCGTAATTTTGGGTTTCAAATTTAAGAAGATACCTGCTTGAAAATTAATTTAAATTCGATTAAATTTAGAAAATTGTATCTCATTTTTATGATTTTTAATGATCAGTATTGAAATCACAACCAATTAAAAGCTGAAAATTGAGATACAATTTTCAAATAAATTTCATTTGAAAGTATTTTTTTCTATTTAGTGTAAGAAATGAAATTGTGCGTGTTTAGAAGTTAAGAAAAATCACAAAAAAGCACAATTTATGGGTTAGGTCGTTGATAACATCAGTACGATTTAAAAAATGTACGTTTCTCCCTAACATAAATTTTACATTATAATGTACCGGGTGTCCCAAAAAGGACTGACTGATTTTAAAATTCAATAACTTGCAAACGGTGACAGATATTTAAAAAATTCTTGCAGGAGGGTTATGCATAAGGTCAAAAGTTTTTTTACAGTGATTTTCAATTTTAGTTCCAATTAAAAACAATAGATGGCGCTGCGATCAATAGACGCTGAATTCAGGCTCGATTTTTGGTACTTCGTGGCCCGGATAATACATTTCCATCTCCTTTTTCAGCATGGAACAAGAGAAAGGACCAGAAATCGAGCCTGTATTTAGCGACTATTGCTTACAGCGCCATCTATTGTTTGTAATTCGAACTAAAATCGAAAATCACTGTAATAAAACTTTTGACCTTATGAATAACCATCCTGCAAGAATTTTTTAAATATCTGTCACCGTTTGCAAGTTATTGAATTTAAAAATCAGTCAGTCCTTTTTGGGACACCCGGTATATATATGCTATACCAACGAGAATTTTACTAAATATTACGCCAATTGGTTGATGTTTTTTTCTTCGGCTTATCGGGAAAATAATATATTTTTCTGTTACACCAGCCAAGAAAACGAGCATTCTGATATTTAAAGCTGAGGGATTTTACTGTGGTTGCGATACAAACGTCGCGATTTCTGATCATTTTTATAATGATTTGTGTACGAAAATGCACAAATATCGGTTATTATTGCTGTATTATTTCATTTTAATTTATTATACCCGGAAGGCCCCTCATAATTGACACGGGCAACGCCGGGAAGTGCTGCTAGTGAAGATATAAAAAAGTTAAATGTAAACCAAAAATAATCGATACAGCTGGTTCTGTATTTATTAAATTTTATTTTTATTTATATACATAGATTTAATTATTACCTGTTTTGTATGAAACATTTTCTAATGTATATATTATTTGAAAAAAAAAAAAAAAAAAAAAAAAAAAAAAACTTTGGACCGAAGAATATTTTTTCCTGTTGTAATAAAGATCCTGTTGTTAAGGTGATTTAGAAAATGACTTTCTGAAATCTGAAAATGTGCATTCATTCATTTATTTTTCAAGATTAGCATCAACATTTTCTGTTTAGGTCAAGTAGCAAAAATAAATTTTGTTCTGAAAAAAGTACGATTTTTCTTTTAAATTGATTCATAAACATATTACTTAAATATGTAGCCAACAGAGAGGACACAAAGTTATTTTAAAATGTGTTTAGTGGAAACTCGGTCCAGTAAAATAAAGAACCTAAATATGTCTTGTCTACGAGGGTGGTTCAATAATTATTCTCCCGAGCGTGTATAAAATATTTGTACTGCGATGGTTGTGGAATATTTAAGCCTAGTGTGTTAGATGCCTATATGCTCAATTTCAGAACCGAGCATCTATATTAATATATTTTGTTCGTTTTATGTGTGAGAATTGGCACCTAGCTTGAAAGATGGGGAAGGCTGGTTTGGAGCTTATGGGGCCAGACCTGAAGCAGTTCTGTGATAGATTTCTGACAGTGGATGAAGCGTGGCCTGCATCGCTATGATACCGAGTCCAAAGAACAGTAGGCACGTCTCATTCACTGTCACCCACCAACACACCACTTTCAAGCAAGGTGCGAAATCTCACAACAAAAACGAAAAAAAAAATGTTAATATAGCAGCTACAGTTCTGAAATTGTACATATAGGCATATAAGATATTAGGCTTCAATATTCCACATCAACCATCGCAGTACAAATATTTTACACACACTCGGGACAATAATTATTGAACCATTCTTGTAAATATAAATTACTAATACTGACACATATTTTTAATACCTTTACCAAACATTTAAATTTGTTTAATAAATTTAAATGTTTTTCATTAATATTTACGTGTATAACCCAGATTGTACATGGACATATAGTTTAAGATTTGTACCTTGATTTTTACTGTAGCTATAGAAATAATATAATGATGTTATAAAGAAAACTATTCCTATGTTATGCAACAAAAATGCAGTGCCTATTCTGAAGCGGAGTTTGAAAGTTTGAAACAGGAAATTTTCACATAACAAAATTGTGCAACATCAGGTATTTATTAGAAAACGTTTAGTTAGCAGATATAAGAAAATCATTTGTCTGAATAACACAAGAATTATAAACCATCAATCTACTCTTATATCTATATTTAATATCTATATTTAATAGGCCGCACTATGACAAATGCCCAAGTGTGTGTCACATTTCACAATATGAGGAACAGAAGTCGTACTAAAGCATTAAACAATCAGTAACGAGCACAATTATATGAGCATAGAAAATGGTGCAGAGGAAATGGCAGTATTCGGCATTATTAAAATCAAATTTTCTTCGAATAAATTTTGTCCTAATACCAATCAGTCATAAATTGTCACCGCACGTCAAAAAGATGATATCTTTTTCTTGGAGAAACGAATTTTAATTTCTACTTTGTAAATAAAAACCAGAAAAAACGACAGTTAGCTTTAAATTTAGTAATCTGAATTTCTCTAAGCAATTCCAATATTTGTTTATTATTAAGTAGAAACTCTATGGATTCAGAATATATTTTGTTGATTTCAATTTCTAATAAGAAAACTTTATTTTGATAAAAAAAAAATCAGGGATTTTGAGGACCATCTTGATTGATCAGGATCTGCGTTTGCACTGTCATATTGTTGCAAAAATATGCTTTCCTAGAAATTAAAAGAAAAGTAATTACCCTAATCTATATGTGTATAAATTTACCCGAAAGCGAATGGACAAGAAAATTTAATTGTCGTTGTGCCACATATATAGTTTACTTTATTTAAACCGAATGTCTCGGTTGTTTTATTTTTTCCTATTTGAGTAGTACTATTTCTCATTTCATTTCTCATATAACCAATGGCTAATTATGTAATGTATGAAATGTATGCATTTTCACAGTTCAAGCATAATTCATTAAGTAGAATGAAATAAATAAAATAAAATAAAATAAAATAAAATAAAATAAAATAAATTCAAAACCGGAATTTTTAATTTTACTAAAGGATATGTAATTGACATCATTAAAATCAATTTTGATGTTTTTAAAGTTAAATTCGTTGACTAATGACATATTGTGATCATCCTACTATAATATTAGTCCGCTGTATCTCTCTCCGAAATTAGATTAATGCATACAGTGGAAGTGTTTTGTATTAAAAAGTAATCACATACAATCTAATAATTTGCTAAAGTTATGAAAAAATTTTCAACTCAGATGTTTGCAAGTATTTTGATTCAAATGCAATATTCTAATAAAATTTTTATAATTGAAATTTTATATGTAAAAGTCAGGGTTGTAAAAAACACGGGCCTTAAAAAAAACAGCCCGGGCGAGTAGTTGGGCGGGTACCCGGGCAGCTACCCACTACAACCATGGTAAAAGTACATCTCAATAGCATTGTTCTATTTTTTCATTAAAAAAAATACTAAATTAAGAGGTAATTATCTAAAGTAGAATAACGCTTAAAAAAAAAAAAAAAAAATGGAAAAACACGTCAGGTCCCATAAAATATGTATATACTTAATAAAAAAATATGTGCATATTTCAATTTTTTTTAATATTAAATTCATTTATAATTTTTAAAAAAAAATTAAATTTAAATGAACTTTTCTGAACAGAAAAATAATTTAGAATCTCCGGTATTTTATTTTAAAGCAACATGAAACAGCAACTAAATATTTGGAATTCTAATTATTTTCTTCCTTTTATTTAAACACGACGAAAATTGTCTTTTATATTCCTAAATCCTGATTTATAAAAGGAGGATTTATAAATAAGTTTGTATTATGTTTGAACTTAGATAACATTCAATTTGCATTGCATTCATTCAAAAAGTAATTGTGATTTTTGTATCCAGAGTGATTGAAAAATTTAAATGTGTCTTTAATTCAAAAGCGTTTTAAAAGATAATTGCATTTACTATAGAAAAGAAAATCACTTATACCGACTGAAAATCTCCGCGGCTATCTATTGTGAGCTTCTTAATAATGTACTTAAAAATAAAGAAAGAGATATAGTTCATAATTTTTTCTATTGACATTGAGCTCAATAGAAATCTTTCAAACAAAGGTAAAAATGATAAATAAAACTTTCTTTTAACTTCTTTCGAGATCTTGTTTCAGGTAAATTTATTGTTTTAAATGATAAAATAATTCAAATTCTGCAATATTTTTAATTCCAGAAAATTTTTAAAACAGGTGTATTTATTTGACTAAAATCGGTGTTATATACCTGTCAAGTATACAATTTTTTCAAAGTCAAATAAGCATATATTTAACCAGAAAGTTTATTTGATGAAATGTGTCTTGTTTGTATGTGGTAATTAATTCACCGTACTTTTAAATACAATTTCTGTTTAAAAATAGTTTTTATACTGTAAAGTTCGCAGCTGTGTCATTTAATAAGCAAGAGATTTTTAAGCCAATCTAAGTTCAATCTAAATAATTTAAAAACTGAAATAAAAGTGTAATTATTGAGGCTATTTTAAGAATGTTATAAAGTCACAAAATGTAATTCTGTAAGTTTTCAATATACAATTTGGGAAAGTAATTAATACCATATGCTTTTTTCTCCTGAGCTTTATAAGTTACACGGTAATTTTATAGCATTCACTATCATTCATATAAATGTAAATTCATCTTAACCTATAAATAAGTGCTGTAGAATTTCTCTAAAGCGAGAACTTTCCTTTCCAATAAAAATTGGTCGTTGCTAGAGGTTATCGCTCAGTGGAGGTCTTGTTTAAATCTAGTTTTTCATTGTTGAATATAAGGTAACAAGCGGTGTTGCGAAAATTTATCCTCGATGTTAGGGAAAAATATATAAATTTAAGAACCAAAGCAGAACTTTAATTACATAAGTTAATAACTACCAGGATTTAAAAGAAGTATACATTGACGTGTACTTTAATTTTACAATATTATCTTTTATAACTTTTTTTCCAATCCCATTCGACGATCAATAAATAATGACACATTTTTTTTCTTCTTAAACATATAATCTTGATTCCATTAACACGTTGAGTGCCACGGTGACTGTGACTGAAACCTAAAAATTTACAATGTTTTAAGTAATTTTTCTGAAAGTATAAATTCCGTAATAAAAAATAAAGTTAAGTAAATTTTAAATAAATTTTCAGTAATTACTTAAAACAATATATATATATATATTTAGTTTTATATCATATATTAAACCGTCAGTCATCGGTAATTGACGTGTTCTAAACGGAAAATTCAGTGTCAGTCACCTGTGATTGACGTGGCGCTTAACGTGTTAATCTACCTAATCATCCTGACAGGATAGGGCATAGGGGTTATTATCTGGTACTCCTAAATCATCATCAGAATTAGATTGATTACCTGAAAAGACAAAAAAAAATGTCTAAAAATTTAAAAGTTACAGGAATAAAAAAAAAATACTAAAAATTTTACAATTAAATTCTTACAAACCTGGTTCAGAATTCATATGAATAATGCGCTCTTCCCATTTTTTACAAAAATCATCGTAGCGCTTAAGTTTATTTTTTTTTCATATTCAGAGGCTTTGGGATGGCTATTTTAGCTACTTTAGACAGCTCGATGGATCTTCTTCTACAGTATCGATATTGGCCAACTCAAGAAAGTTTTCTATTACCTCATTTGACCATCCGCAAGCTTTAAAACATTATTGATAGCATAACAAGCATTATTGATTGAATTTTCACATTATTCAAAGAAGACGTTAGCCAAACAACTGCATGAAGTACCATAATGTTTTTGCCAATTCTGAAGCTCATTCAGAATAATATATTCGATTTACAAGAGCTTGTAAGATAAAACGGTGGTATTCCATTTCGTAACTTTGAATAATGCCGTGATCCTAAGGTTGGAGTCTGGCCGTCGTAATTGTTTGTTTCACGCTGCGTTTCGTTAACATGGCATAGGGCGTTATCCAGAAATAGGATGACTTTTTTTGCTCAATGCTCATATTTTTTATCAAATGAAACCAAACATTCTTCAGTTATCGACGACATCATTCATGCTTTAGCGTTTCAATTGCAGGTTATATCCGTTTTATTCAAATCCATATTTGTAAAGCTCTATGGTTGTTCAAATGTGCTTTAGCGTTTGACTTACACGCCATCCACGTTTTATTCATATTAATATATTTGAAGCGCTTTGGCTGTTTAGATTTTGAAATTACTAAAGGTTTTTGTTTTGTTAAACGGCATTTATACTAAAAATGTTTAGTTTTCCATTTGTCTTTTTCCCTCCTTTAACAGCTCTATATTCGGCAAGAATAAATTGAAATCGCACTATCGAATCTTCACACAGCTCATTCTCCACAGTTGCAGCTTTCCTACAAATAGAGTTAAAGGCAAATTTATTTGTCACGGTTCCGAAATTTCTGAAGCCAGTCATTACTTGCGCAAAATTTTTGGAATCCGGAGACTTCGGCTATTTGAATGTCTTTCTATTTTGATAAAGTTCCACTAACTAGTGAACATCACCAACTGTCAGATCTGGATTTGCAAGAGAGCGGTATTGTTTGAAAGCTCATGTCTCGAAAGTCAATAAATGTATAGAAACTGTAATCCTGAATACAATATTTTAAGAAATATTTGCACTGGAAAATAGCAAAAGGAAAATAAGAACACGAAAATATTTGAAAACTTTTTCCAGAAATAGTGGAGGGTAATGCGAATTGTAAGTGCTGTATGATCAGAAACAGGAGCTACCTCATCGACTGATCCTATGGGATTAAAGGAGGGCATTGGCAGGATACAGGTGTGTTGTACCATGAGTGGATCACGGCAACAGTTTTACTGTCAAACAACAATGTCCTTCTTCGTTTATGCCAGGTGTTGGAATAATGGTTTTTTCTACAATTTTACCTAGAAATGCATTATCACGATGTATTAGAAGATAAAATGCCGGGCTTTTATAGCTTTTATAGGAATGTCATGCTGTTTTTCCTGCCTTTATTTCGCTTCTTCTGAAACAGAAAAGTGTTAATATCTCATAAATGATTAAGGAGTATAATTCTACACATTTGTTGATCCTCGTGGTAAGAGCTTTTGAAGGATACTGAAATCGTCAATATCCAGAATTAACAGATGAGGATGTTCCCTATTAAGTAATATATTTCTGGCTCTTGCTGCTCGAAAACCATTCCATCTAGGCGAAGTTTACATCCCTGATTTTTTTTTCTTTGTTTTTCGTTTCATTCCACACGATTTCCTGACTTTTCATTATCTTAAAAAACCTCTTTATTATTGAAAATTTTGTTTAACTCCATTTTTGCACAATTAAACATTTGAGCCAATTTTCTTTCTGATTTTCCATTTTTATGTTCATTTATGACATGTATACGTTCCTCTAAGCTGAAAATCACTCTTTTTTGCTGCCTTTGTGCGTTTGAAAAGGATCTACACTATTTCATATGAAAATCAAATTTCAAATTAATTGCATAAAAGGTGCAAAGGCCAACCTAGTGAAAAAGATTCCGGGACTCGAACCCGGGTCATCACTATAGCGCACTGACATTCTGCCGAATAAACCGCATGGAACGATACCCTGCCTGAAACTTCTCACTATTACAGGTTTGCAAGGCTGCAAAAGCAGCACATTATTATGAACCACCGACATGGGGTAAACACGAAACATAAGGGCTGGATTTATTTATGTTTTGTGTTTGCTTCATGTCGGTGGCTCACGATAAATCTCCCACCTTGTGTTGCGTTTGTAGCCTTGCCAACCTCTAATAGTGACAATTTCCAGGCTGGGTATCGATCCATGTGGTTTAGTCGGTAGAATGTAAGAGCGCTAAACTGATAGTCCGGGTTCGAGTCCCGGCATGGAATCTTTTTCTGTAGATTGGCCTTTGTGTTTTTTAAGGAATTAATTTGAAATTTGATTTTCATTTGAAACATTGTATGCAAAGCGAATGTTTCTCTCGGGAAACATTTCTAAGTATTAATATTGGATCCCCACTGACAAAATGGCGGAAGCACGTGGTCGCATGCTCGCACGTGTTTTGTAACACGGCGAGAGCAGAAATTTCCTTTACTCCGATGATTGTTCTGCGCCTTCTTTCCCATCCTTTTATTCCTTCGCTTGGACATTACCGCATGTCTGTAACGTTCTCTAGTCGATCTCGGAGCTTTTGTTATGCGCGCAACATTCTATGACAGCAGAGTCCACGTTAGATTTTTAATCCAACCTTCTTAAAACGATCAGGAAAGAACGGAATTTCGTTCATTTTCTTCAAACAAAATGTTCGCTCATGGCGGGAGGTTTGCTAAGAATGGTCTCAGAATGGAGGCAAAATTAGCATTGAGCCAATGTTAGAAAATTCGTTTCACGAAAAAAATGGTCGTTTTGGGAGATGGTCTGTTAATGAAAGTGTCACACAGAGAGATTTCCCAGAATTTGTATTAATTTCATGCTGTTTGAATTGATAATTTAGTTTTGTAATTCGCTTCATCAGTATCTGGTATAATAAGAACAATTATATATATCTTAAGATACTAAGGTGAAAATTTTTAATTGAGAATTGACGAGTTGAGATGCGAAGAGAAGTAAGGGCGAAAAATAAATTTTTAGAGATGCGGCTGAGTTTTCCACTCCGAAGTCATTGGAGTGGCTGCAGGAGCCATCCTGCGGCCATCATAAGAAATAAAATAAGCGGGATATGTTTACTAACTCTATTTCCTATGTTATTGGCTTTGGTATTTACTATTTTATCAATGAAATAAAGGATTTGTATATATTTTTTTTTCACTTACTCCCCTTCCCACGTCAACGCCTCAATTGATAGAAGCTCAAAAATAGATATTCCTATTTGAGAATATTGACTTTTTCTGTAGAAAATTTTATCGGAAACGCTTCCGAAAATCAGTGGCAGCAATATAAACTTTGTTTTTATAAATGCTCCCTTAAATATGGGCAATTTATTGGTTTCGGATGTTTCTGAAGAAAAAGACAGCTTTTCGGAATCGTGCGTAACTCAAAAGAGTTTTACTGTATATTTTCGTATTTCCATATGTGATTATGCTTTTGTAGAATGAAAAAAAATTTTCCTACAGTGCAGCTCTTCCTTTCAACTTCACGTTTTTATTCATCAAAATATAACTGTAATCATCAGACCCATCAAATTCGAAACATTTACGGGTACATAATAAATTTATATAACGATAAATTTAATCTCATGAGACAATTTTAAAATTTAGGTGATTAATTTAGACATTATTGTACTTAAGGTGTTGATCATATTAGAATAATTCTGTATTTTAAAAATTATATTTTAATTTCCATAATCGAACCATCTCTTAAATTCCATCCTCCAAAAAAACATCTCTTTTATTAAAATAATTAATTCCTCACAACAGAAAGCTTTAAAACAAAATTAACGTACATACATATTAATGGGGAAAAGCATTGCCAGGATATGACGCTTAAATGATTTATGAAACTGCTAAATATACTTTCTAAGAATGAACATCTAAACGTATATTTTGATATTATGTCCTGCACTACATTTCCAAGTAAACTGTTAGGAATCATTCGAATAAAATGATTTTTTACAACAAATAAGAGTTATCTATTATAATAAATGCTGTTATCTAAATACTGACTTATTATTTACTTTGTTATGAATACTCATTCCAGATCCAATGTTTAACTATAAAAACTATAAAGACCATTATTTCTTTACAAAAATTGAATCAAAAAGCACATTCTTCATTTCTCTTCATCAGAGGAAAATAAACAAATTTAATCGCTTTGGGAAAATTACATTCTTTCAACTAATTCTGTTTCTATGGCTTCATAAAAGAATTCGGTCTTTCAAGCAAAAAAAAAAAAATAATAATTTACTTAAATTCCCTGTGGAATTCGACATTAAATCTTCGGTTTAATGTTAAAACAGCCACATAATTTCTATGACGGATGCGTTCCGTAAACGTATTCCTATTATATCATAACCGCGATATTTCAGCTCCCATCATACTCATTGTTTGTTTCATTTTTTTTTGGAAAATATGCATTTGAATTCAGTTGTTTAAATCAGTGAATATTCGAGAAATTTTCTCTTATTTATATTGGATTTAAATAAACGTGAAAACGCCAAGAGAAACAATTTATTTCAACTTTAATGTTTAAATGAGTTTTGAATATGCATCAACATAAATATGAATTTTCCTTTTCTAAAAAAATGCATCATCTATAATATTTCTATCTTTTCTAACTATATGCTTTTTTCAGTATTAAAATAAATGTTGCCTCTTTAAAATGGGTGATTCTTTATGAAAATTAAGTACGTACGTATATACCGTATTTACTCGTGTATAAGGCGCACTTTATTTAAAAAAATTATGGTCAAAACCCTAGGTGTGCGTTATACACAGGATAATTTTTTACTGCTGGGTGTAATCTCACGATACAAATATGAATCAAGAAATATATTCAAAGAAGAATTTAAAACTGGAAAAATCTTACTTAATAAATGTATTGCGGCTACAATCCTTGCACTTTTTTTATACAGCAATGCTAATAGCGCTAATTAGCGCTAATTATCATTTAAACGCTAATTCGAAATTCTCACTGCCGCTACTGTTGTTGTCCTCGTCATCACTGGCATAGTCAATTATCCTCGTAAATCACATCGTCTTCAGTTCCATCCATCTGATTAGAAATTCCAGTTGCTTTGAAGCTCTTAATTATCATCTCGGCTGAAATAGAATTTCAAGCTTCACATATCCACTCAAATACAGTTGGGAGTGTCTCACGCTGTTCTCACACTTGGAGTGATGTTGTGACCTGTTGATGTCATCCACCGATTGTAGCCATTCCGAAATGCAGCCTTAAATGGTCGGTTGGTGACAACAGCTGAGGGATGCAGCACTTTCATCATCCCATCTGATATCACAACCAAATGACTTGAGCGACGAACATTTGCTTTTACTCCAGGCGTTGTGTGTCCACGAAAGCTGTCTAGGACCAGCATCGATAACTGGCGTAAAGCACCTAGCTGACGTTCCCGCGCAACGTTAATACAATCTTTCATGAGGTCATCTGTCATTCACCCTTTTTCCTGTGCTCTTACAATTATGACAACTGGAAAAGATTCTTTTGGGACAATCTTACGTTTAAAAATCACATATGGTGTCAACTTGCGGCCGTAAACAGCAATGAACAACATAACGGTGCACCGTTGCTTGTCTGCGCCTGTTGTGTGCACTTGCACGCTTCTATATGAACGGTTGTGGCTTCCGGAATATGAAACCACAATACAGTTTTCACGGAGTTAGCATCTGTTTCTAATTTCTTTATTGAAATTTATCTAGTCATTCATTCACTTGCATGTCACATTTATGGTTCGCGTTATATACGAGATATAAAAATTCCGCCATTTTTTTCTTGTAAAGCATAGGGTGCGCGCCATACACGCGTGCGCATTATACACGAGTAAATACGGTAAATAACATACATAGGGTAAGGAAATTTGTTTCCCCCAGTACAAAAGTTTAGCACGGGACAAAAGTTGAAAATAATAATATCGTTTGTCATGTTTTATCATTACATAGGCCAATTCTAAAATATTTTTAGCGTCGAATAGATAGCGCAGGTAGTCCATAAACATTAGAGATGAATAAAACATTATTCTCCAATTATAATGAAAGGGATGGACTGAAACAATAACATCCAAGTTCTCCTGATTTTATCCGTCCTATTTTATTTTTCAGTGTGTGGGGTTTATCAAAGACAGGGTCTTTCCACACTAGCTGATGAAACTGAAACATTGAATTCCGGGATAATCAACTATGCGTGTAGTGTTAAAAAATAAATTTTAAGCAACACATCGCGAATATCACTTTTACATTCTTCAAACTACCAAGGATCACTGAATCAGGTTACAGTAATTACACTCATTGAAAAGTGGATTACCTTATTTGCATTTATCGAAAATTAACATAAGATAACGACACCAC
Organism: Maratus speciosus; assembly: GCA_963932465.1. NCBI lineage: Eukaryota > Metazoa > Arthropoda > Arachnida > Araneae > Salticidae > Maratus > Maratus speciosus. Next base: position 137,601,125 of record OZ010790.1, read on the forward strand.
TGGTTAACGTTGTACCCATTGGGACATTTTTATATTTGAACAAGAAAAAAATAGGGGTTTAAATTCATTCATTTATTCATGCTCTCGTGCTGTTGCTCATATAACTATCACGTGCTAACGCCTCTAAATACAAAGATTTCAAGAAATACCTTTCAAATCCAGGTCATTTCAACTAGTCCCATGCTGTCTTCATATCATAATCTTCGTAGATTGTGATATTGTCCCTTTACATGTTTATATATACCTAACTTTTAACAATTGCTATGTACATTTTGCTTTAATATGGCTAAAACAAAAACGCAAAGTTTATTTACCGTATTTGTGTTTGAATTTTGCGTCAAGGTGCTGTATTTTTTACGTGTATCTGCTACTGGTACAGAAACATATCATCATGACCAAAAATGGACAGTCATGTCAAAAGCTGGATCCCTGTTGACATCGTGTGGCGATTCGGGGAATATGAGATAAATGAAGATGGAACTGGTTTAAGAAGAATCTCATTTAAGAATAGCCAACGAGGTTGCAATTGGTTTATTGTTCTTTTGAGAAATATTAAAAAAGTTTCGTCTCATGTCTCTGAGACGTTAACGGAAACAAAGGAGCTGTGTCAATAATAAAAATCTATTAAAATGGCTCGACTAGACTAACGCTAATTGACAGACTTTATATTTAAAGATTCAAGAAGTATATTTATCGCCGGCGTGTTAGCATTTTTTTTAAACACTGAAACCAGTAAATTTCTAAATTTGAGGGGAAACAAAATTTTTTATATGTTTCCACACATTGTTTTATCGCAGAAAAGCAGAAGAAAATAACTATTCATCTCAATAATTTACGGTTAATTCTTCTATACTTGTTGTTACACTGTTAAAAATTTGCAGCATTCTGGCAGGTCATTTGACCGTTTTTTCCGAAAACGGTTAAAGAACCGGTAATTTAACACTATTCTGACAATATTATTGGCCATTTTATGGTCAGAATACAGTTAAATTATGGTTATGAAACCGTTTTTTCAAAAAACGGTCGAGTGACCTGCCAGAATGCTGCAAAATTTTTAACAGTGTACTTTACTCGTAGAAAATCTTTTCAAAGATGAAACTTATTAGATGAAACGATGAGTTAAGATGAAACCCATATATTCCTATTCTTATCTAATATTATACTTGTGCTTCATATGATCCTTTTCCTTTAGAGACAACCATCTTCAGATAGGGGAAAACCTTAACATCTCCTATTTATAATTTATTTTACTGCCGTATGACAAAAGCTACCATGACCATTCTAAGAGAAATAAAATTTCATTTCACCATAATTTTCTAATTCTGTAATTTGTCCAGGCTCCTAAAAGTAAGGCTTTTATTTAAAATGATTTCTTCGCAATGAAATTATAGTTTCAAACAGCCAGTATTTAACGTCACGGAGAAAACTGTCTGTCGAATGTTTCAGGTGAACGTTATTGTTAATAATCTAAATCAATATTTGTTATAAATGATAAAAATAAATTTACAAGACAAATAAATACCTTTATTTATAAATAAATAAACAAAAGTATTTATTTACCTTGTAAATGTACTTTTATCCATTTTAGCGAATATTAAGTGAGTTTGATGTTGTGATATGATTGATTTTCAAGCGATTTTCATGCATAGTTTATTATTGTTATTTTTTAAATATTAAGTGCCATCAGAGTTGATTCTAAGAAATCGAATGTACCGTGAATGTTTCAGAAATGTTATTTTTCAATCGACTGGTCATAATTCAATTCTTTTCATTAGTTATCTGTTTTATAATAATCTAGAAATTATATATTTTCTTCTAAGCTTGAATTTAATACATTTTTAAATTTAAAATATCAGTCCCATATTCTAACTTAGCAAGCCAAAATTAAGGCTTTGAAGCGACATTTCAAATGAAAACTAAGTACTTTAAAAACAGTTTCGCTTCATAGTAGATTGTAAAAGCGTAACTCCATCTTTTCTCCGTGGCAGTGGTAAGTGCAACAACATTTTTATGAATTTGACATATGTTTCATCAGATCGTTTCATAATTTTCACTAAATTATTCTCCCAGTTTTGTTTCATTTTTAAAATTAATTTTCTTAATATTACTAAAATTGGGAAACAGTTAAAGTGTGTACTTGTATTAACCCATGATACACGAAATAGTTCTTTATAAGATAATTACATTTCGAGTATAATAAATATCATTAAATGTTTAATAAAACATTATTTTCTGTATAATTCGTTAATATCTGATTTTTTTTTCGTTTAGAAACGTGAAGAGTTTGAAATGTATCACATTACAAACATTAAATGTCAGTATTTTAGCAAACTGAAGTTTATAAATAACATACTTCATTTCACTTTCATTCATACTTCATTTTACAAATAACAGACTTTATTCAAATAACATGCTTAATTTAAGATACTTCATTACATTCACACTTCATCCATCGGCTCCATGTGTAGCAGGAAAAAAATATTTTGTTTTCTTTTTACTCATTGTTAATTAATCAAAAATTTAAATTATCACAAAAAAAGAATTTCTTAACTATTAATAATATTTTTTACAGCTATTTGCTTTTCATTTTTCTAATAACTATAAGAATGATATATATATATATACACTGCTCAAAACAATTAAAGGATATTTGAAGTTTTATATAAAATAAAGATATAAACGAAATTTTTTTTTGCCGAAAATAGAAGAAGAGAATCACAAATGCAAATTTTTCTGGTTTTCAAACTGTGGAGTATGCAAATTTTGAGTTCGACGTCAAAAACGTCGCTTCAGCGGCAGCGAATGAAATTTGACTTTCAACTGGATAAAAGAGAATGAAGACAAGGATGATCGGCATTCAGTGATTGCTTTGTTTCGATGAGTACGATGTCTCAGCGAAGTCATTTGACAGATTCAGAAGCTTTGAGAATTGTTGGTAGGTTAGAAGGGGGCCAAACTCAAGCCGAAGTAGCGCAAGCCATTGGAGTGTCACAAAGTGTCATTTCCAGGATCTGGAACCGTTTTTTGGAGAGTGGATGTGCAGGCCGAAGACCAGGGCAAGGTCGTAGACGGGCAACAACGCCCAATGAAGATCGGTATTTAGCGTTAACAGCTCGGAGACACCGAACCATGAACGCTACTCTTCTCCAACAACACCTTCGCTCGGCTACAGGCACCACGATTTCAACTCAGACTGTCCGAAACCGGCTCCATGCTTTAGGTCTGTATGCTCGCCGACCGATGGTATGTGTTAGATTAACATCAAGGCATCGTCGCGACCGCAGGGAGTGGGCAACCGAGCATGTCAACTGGAGGAGAAATGAATGGAGCAATATTCTGTTTTCTGACGAGTCCCGTTTTTCTGTGCATCCGGATAATAGGCGTATTTTCATCTGGAGGGACCGTGGCAGTAGGAATAATCCTGCGTTCGTGCACGAAAGTGTCAGATTTGGCGGTGGAGGAGTGTTGGTGTAGGGTGGCATCTCCATTGACGGGCGCACTGACCTCTACATCATTCGAGATGGAGCTCTGACTGGTCGCCGATATAGGGATGAGATCCTCAGACCTATTGTAGTCCCTTACGCTGCAGCAATCGGAGATAACTTCATTTTAATGGACGATAACTGCAGGCCACATCGTGCAAACCTGGTGGAGGATTTCCTTTTCGAGGAAGGAATCGTTCGAATGGAATGGCCAGCGTGTTCTCCAGACATGAATCCAATCGAGCACGTTTGGGACGCTCTAGAAAGACGAGTTTCTGGTCGCCAACAACCCCCACAAACTCTTCAAGAACTGGAAAGTGCTCTTCTGGAAGAGTGGGGCAGAATACCCCAACTCGTCATTAATAGCCTCATTGAGTCCATACCTCAAAGGTGTTCAACGTTGCTGGCCGCCCGTGGAAACCATACCCCCTACTGAAAATGATTTTCTTTGAAGAAAACACCTTTTCTTATTCTTTTTTTCTCATATGCACAAATTGTGTTTTTTTTTTCCTTTAGTACACAAATGCGCAATAAAATGCATTTTCTCTGCCAAACATGTGTAATTTATTCTCATATAACCTACTATGTCTGTCGACCATGTATCAATCAGCTAAACAGTTTACCAGATACAAAATCCACCTAAAACAGCAATATCCTTAAATTGTTTTGAGCAGTATATATATATATATATATATATATATATATATATATATATATATATATATATATATATATATATATATATAGCATCAGTTCTTCTTAAAAATCTATTTAAAATCAGTTTCAAGTGTAAAATGTTGTTTTTATTCTATTTAATATATTCCGTATTCGAGAGTTTAAGAATTTACTAAATTTGTCACAACCTTGCACATTTTGTCTGCTAATATAAAATTATGTTTAAAAGAAGCTGGAACATTCTAATGATATTTTTAGGATTTCTAAAATGTATTTTTTTCTCTTATCTCCTGAAATAATTCATGAAACGCTTCTAATTTATTCCATTTCTACGAAAGCAAAATGCAAAATGCTAAAAAAAAAAAAAAAAGAGTGAGAGAAAGAAAGGACAGAGGTGGAATCCATCAGTAATCTTATTTTACAAAGCTAATATATTCCTCCTCAAGAAACTCAATTTAACTTAATTTAAAATAGATGTGTTGCTTTTATTTATTTTCTTAGATTTGGGATTAAATAGTGTTTATATATATATATATAATACAGTTCTTATGAATTTTATTTATTGGAATAATATTTTATCCCATTTATTTTCAAACAACTTTTAATTATTTGACGTCAAACTAAAATAGTTTAAACTACTGAATAGACATACTTTTTGGTGCGCTACACTGATGACCCGGGTTAGAGTCATGGCATGGAATATTTTTCACTAAATTGGCCCTTTCGCCTTTTAAGCAATTAAGTTGAAATTTGCTTTTCATTTGAAATATTGTATGAAAGGCGAATGTTTCTCCCTGGAAAAAAAATCTAAATATTAATATCCATTTGGATATAAGAACTAGATTATAAAATTTTTATTGAACTGAAAGCTGATAATTATTTGCTTGAAATGTGTATTTCGGTAAACTATTTATCGAAAATTTTTAAGATGAACATGATCAATTTTTGCAAACTATATTATAATAAAAATTTCAATGAAAATGTATTATTAAACGTATTAAAATAAAAATGGATATGTTCCTTAGTGTACACGATATTAGTATTCTTACCTAAATGAAATTTATTAATTTTACAAATGAAATCACTGGAATTAAATTAGAGGCAACAGATATAAAAGAAATGATTCAATAATAAAGCACTAAAGTAGGTTCGCCATATAGAAAATTCTAAATTTAAAATTAAAATTGCTCACCAAACTGTCTGAAATGGTCGTGTGAACGTACAGACTCATTTATTGCTATATATAAATCGAAGGAATATGTATGTGGCATTTCACGAAATTGACGACTCATTAACGTAATCTCACAATTTGTGAATGTGTAGATATCTCTCAGGAGTTATAATGAACATGAACGATTACATTAAATATGTTGCCTTATTAAAGAACGGACAAGACAAATGATTAGATTTAGCTGATAATTCGTATGTGACAGACGTAATTATCCATTCTAATGTTTATCAAATTATACGTTATTAGAGGTTTATCTTTTTTCTGGATATATGTGTACGATACATAATGCATTCACGTGCAGAAATTTTCGGGTTACAAATATTATTCGAAAAATTCAGAGCATAATTAAGCAATTGCGAAAAAATTACAACTAATATAGAACTTATTTTATAGACATTATTTAATTAAGCAGTGAGAATGAGAAATAGTTTTTGGTTTTATGTTCAGGATCACATTTACACTTTTTTAATGCATAAAAATAAACATAATACATATTCGTATAAAACTGTTGCAAATGAGTTTCGAATGTGTAGCTGTTTAGACAACTAATTATGAGTTTAGAGTGTTTTATAAAATATTTTTATTGCAGCACATATCTTACTAATGGATATTTTAATATATGTAAGCCATTCTTTGCACTATAACGTTTAGAGAATTATTTAATGAACATGAATAGTAAGTAACCAGAAGATGGACAGGAATATAGTTATAACTATACTCATGAAAGTGTAATTTTTAATGTTGTGTACTCCAGTGAATATAAAAAATTCATTCTTGTATTACTGTGGGTTGTTTTCTTTTTAAATTAATCACTATAACTCTAATTAAACTGATAAATAAATTATCAGAAGAAAGTTTAAAATCTACTCAAAAATATTATGCTTAAAATTATGCAAAATCAAAAAATATGATTTATTACACTTGAGGACTATTTTTTTTATTTCCATGCCTGTTGCAGATATTCACAGTCTTGATTTCTAAGTGTTTATATCCTTTCGAGCTCAAATAAAAATATACGAAGTTTATTAAATTAAATCTTTTAAATATGAAATTCAATATGATATTCCGCAATATTTGTAAATAATTTTAAGAATTAAAATGTAACTGTAAATAAAAAATTGTCGTATATTGTTTCAAATATGAATCGACCGTTATTCCATAAGTCTAAAACGATTATAGTGCGTAGTATTTTAAGAGTACATAATGCTTATTATCTCAGGTAATTTTTTTTAACAAATACATTACTAGAAAAAGTAATGTGACAGGACACTTCAACGTCGAATCAAATATCGAAAATAATTGAAACGAAAAAGTTTATTTGCCAAAGACTTTTTGTTTTGTAATATTGAGACCCTGAACAGCTATTTTTGCTAAAAATAAAATATAGATCAACAAACATTGGATCAGATATAGTTTATATTCTTTTAAATCGGCCATTATCTAAAGCATTCGAGAACTTTTTTCAGTAAGTTCGTTTTTCAGAATAATTCGTTTTAGGCTACAACACAGTCATGTCCATTAACGATCGAATTGTAAGATATATATCTATATATTTATAAGATTTGTTGTTACTTATGAAATTTATTTTTCATCAGATGTAGAAGGATTTTCCGCGTCACTCGCAAATTATATATGTATAACTTAATTAAACAAAGAGGAGTACCGCATATCATTCATCGCAAAATAAATTTCAAAAGCAATTTACTAAATTGAAGAAGCATTTTTTCATCACACCTTTCCAAATTTCTTTGTAATTAAAAGTTTATTCTGAATTATCTTCAAACTTTATGAAAAAACCATCTGTGATATTACAAGAATGTTCAAGCAAAGATTGATGGCATTGTTCTTTTACTTCTTTGTTTTTTTTTTTTTTTTTTTCTAATAGAATACTTTTATAGAAGTAATTATTTATGCATATTTTAAAATGTTCCAAAATATCTTGCGAAAAATTATATCAAACATTTTAATAAGTATTGTTTTCATTGCTTATGTATATATTTAAATTTTATGAATAATAAACTGTTTTTATTAATAACAATACTTATGTTCTATTATTATATTTCTTAATTTAAAAAGAAATGCCTCATAGAGAGGGAGCCGGCAGCACACACACATGGTTCATACGGATACGATTATTTCTCCAGGAAAATAACAAATATATTTTTATATAAGGAAAAAAAATCTAGGTTAAACACCCAAAATTTCGCCTTTTTTAAAGAAGAGATTTTCTATAAGATAATACTGGTGCAGGAAAATTTTCTGGTCTGCAAAATTAATGGAAAGATCCCCAATGGATTTAAAGTCCATTGGGGATCCTCCCGAGTAGGTTCGAATCCTACAGGCTAAAAATGTTATATTACAGCACTCATTCCTGTCGACTAAATGTTGCATTAATAGCAACATTAGATTATTTCTATAGTTGAAAATGAAGTTACTGAATGTCTCGAAATCAGTAGTGAATCCCATCCAGCAGTAATAGCGTAATTAAGTTTGATTTGATTTGGTAGCCTAAGAGGGACTGCTCAGACCAGGGTCTAGTCTGTAGAGCATAGTATCCTCCCGGTCAACTTTATTAAGGCTTGTTAAAAAAAAAGATTCAATGAAAAAGTTACAATATTCAAACAGGTAATTCGATCCTGTTGTATTAGTATAACAAAGATTGGATATTGATTGGAAGCTGTAGCGGTCGACGAGTGAAGGCTATGGAATTCATTTTTCCGTGAAGGTTTCTCCATAAATAATTGAGACAAAACGTAATACCAGCTCAGCAATTTATTAAAACATCTTTCGGCGGCACAGTTTCCACCAAGGATATTAGCCATTTCTCCATAGTAGTAATTAGGGCTAAACAAAGTTGTAGATAATCGAATAAATGGACGGTGACCCGGGGGTGGTTTGGAAAATAGAAATACGACTCAAATCTGTTGAAACACAGCGAGTATCGGCTTTTTGATCGCCAAGTGTAGAAATACAAATATTACGTAGATCGCGCTCTCAACCAATGAATAATTAAGAAAACCACGCCATGGAAAGATTGCGGACAGAACGAGTGGATGAATTTGAAAGGAAAGGGGATAACCTCGGAAATGTGCGTGAAAGTAAAATTCGGAAGAGAAATAAAATGGTTGTTAAAAGAAAAAAAAATCCTATCGGCTAAAAATGTTATATTACAGCATTCATTCATTCTCTCTCCAAACATGTAGCCAGATTTGTGGATTTTAAAGCTTGAACGCCATACTTAACATCTAGCCAGCAAGAATTCGAAACAACATCGAATGTCAGGAAAAATGTTCAGAAAGTCTCACTTCACTCAAAGACGGACACCAGAAAGAAACAACGTTCAGATAATCATCTAACTTTAATTAAAATAAAAAAAGAACAACAACAACAACAAAAAATGTTGTTACTGCCCAAATAAAGACACCATTCGTAAGTCATTTAAAAAATGATCTCTGTTTTGTGTTGAAAAATTTTATGTTTATTTTTTGTTATTGCATCAACCTTTTGATTTTATTTTATTTGATTATTAATTCGAAATAAGTGGGTTTTTTTTTTACTGCCAAGGTACCGGGTGTCCCAAAAAGGACTGACTGATTTAAAATTCAATAACTTCCAAACGGTGACAGATATTAAAAAAATTCTTGCAGGAGGTTTATGCATAAGGTCAAAAGTTTTATTACAGTGATTTTCGATTTTAGTTCGAATTACAAACAATAGATGGCGCTATAAGCAATAGTCGCTAAATACAGGCTCAATTTTTGGTCCTTTCTGTTGTTCCATGCAGAAAAAGGAGATGGAAATGTATTATCCGAGCCACAAAGTACCAAAAATCGAGCGAGAATTTAGCCTCTATTGATCATCTATTGTTTGTAATCCATTGTTTGCCATCTATTGTTTGTAATTCGAACTAAAATCGAAAATCACTGTAAAAAAACTTTTGACTTTATGCATAACCCTCCTGCAAGAATTTTTTTTATATCTGTCACCATTTGGAAGTTATTGAATTTTAAAATCAGTCAGTCCTTTTTGGGACACCCGGTATATCAGCATTTAAGTGACAGGTGTTTAATTTAACTTACATAATCGGGACCATGTATGTTAATTTATGCATATTTACAAAAGATTACGAGTATTTAAGTGATAGAATATTTTTATATTCTGAGATTTTATTTATGTTGTGTTAAATTATTATTTATTATGAGATTTTTATTATTACTATTTTTATACTTCTGTTAAGCAGTATGATAGATATTTTAAAGGATATTTTGTAATGCTTTTAAGATCTGGAGTAAAAGTTCGATATTCTATTTTTAATTACGTGAAAACAAAAAAGTAAAATTACTGAAATTAATGTTGCATTTTTTGATCCCGATTTCGGAATGGACAATCAACAATGGTTAACATATTTTGATAATTCTTGCAGAAAACAAAATGATACTTAGAAATTTGAAAGTATTTCAAAATATTTAAAGGGAGAGGCCTTGAAAATTTATATCAATGAGTACCAAAATTGTGACAGTTATGCTCAAATTTCATAGATTTTAGTAGAAAAATTTATCAAACTTGAAATTTCTATGTTTTCTGATTTTTCTTCGCTTAAATCAAATGATCTAAAAAATTTGAAAGATAACTTCCATAAAAAAGTAGAGATAGGAAGAAAACTAAAATTATGTGAGACAATCATGTGAGAGGGTCTTACTGATGGCTTAGCACCACAGTATCAGAATGTTTGGATGGTAAGTTCCCCAAATAATGCCACAGATTGGTATAAATTAGTCAGACAACTTGTAGTCAATCCTACGTCTAATCCAAATGCTACAAGAAATACCCTTTCAAATGATAGATCTTTTCAGCAGAATGCTGGATCTTTTCAACATAATGGCTGAACTTTTCAGTAACATGATCGGTCTTGTCAATGAGGATATGATGCTACCAGAAATTGGGTTCGCACACGAAATTTCAACCCCTCTAATACAAACTTTAATTCTAATTCCAATGCACATGGTTGTAGATTTTCGAAAAGAGCAATCATTTTCAAAGAAATTATCCATCTAGACCTTGTAAAATTTGTTAGAATCAAGGAATTCTTAAGGCATTTCACTGGGAGAATAGTTGTGTTTTTAATGTTACCCCTTTACAATCTGATACTACTTCCACTCCCCCACCACAAAATACTGATAATGTTAGACAATTAATTGTATCTGGTTATAAGAGAAATATCAGTTACCTTGTGTTTTGGATACTGGTTCTAAGATTTCAATTTTGCCTCTTCATTTTGTACATTTATTGAATTCTGCAATGAATGAATTTGCATAAGAATATTTTAACTCTTAATGTTGGTCAGGCGAGAGGCTTTGTCCAAATTAAAAAATCTTGTGATTTATTTATTGGAATTGGTAAAAATGAACAATATGTTAATTTTCTTGCGTGTGATACTGATTTAGATTATGTAATTTTAGGATTGAAGGACTGTGCAAAATTTGATTTGAAAATTAATTGTGCTAGTTGTAATGTCAATCAGGTAGATATTGTTATAAATTCATGTATAACCAGAAACAAATTAAGATCTCTTCATTTCAATGTTAGAAATGAATATCAACATATGCAACCCGATTATGGTAAAACCATGGTTCCTCAATCCTTCGCGCAATCTAATGATAATAATTCTAAATTAATTGTGGAAATAAATGCTATAGATAATGATAACTTAAGGGAAATGTTGAGGCATTACTTAGATATATTTTCTAGAGACAAGTATGATGTAGAAAAGATAAATATTGAGCCACAGCGAATTTTTTTTAAAACTCTGACCTACCTCTATCTATGAGACCTTATCGTAAATCGATAGTTGATGGAAAAGAGATTTCAACCAAATTCAATCTTTGTTAAATGCTGGCCTAATAAAAGAAAGTACTGGTCCTTTTTCTTCCGCTGTCACCTTAGTAATGAAACGCGATGAAGGCAAAAAGACAAGATTATGTGTAGATTACCGAAAATTAAATTCCATAATGAAAAACGATGCAAAACCCCTTCCCCGTATTGATGATATTTTAGGTAAATTATGTACTGCCCAGTATTTTTCCACATTGTATTTAGGGTCTGGTTACTGGCATATTCCCATTCACCCTTCAGATACAGAAAAACTCGCTTTTACTACCAATTCTGGTTTATTTGGGTGGAATGTTCTCACCTGTGGTGTAAAAGATTGCACTCCATATTCAATTGAACTCTTAGAAAAATCCTTACAAGATATAAAATTAATTTCGCATGCTATTCTTATAAGACGATATAATTATTTTTTCTTCCTCCCTAACTGAACATATCCAACATCTAAACAAAATTTTTGATTTGTGTAGGCTTGAGAACATAAAACGTAAACTTTCTAAATGCAATTTTGCTTAAAATAAAATTATCTTTTTAGAATATGAAATTAAAAATGGGAATCTAACACCCTCTATTGCCAAAATTGATGTAATTAAAAAATTAAAGCCTCCTACGAATGTTGAGAGAATGCCACGACGAACTCCAAAGATTTTGGGGATCAGTTAATGTGTACCATAAGTTTATAAACAAAATGCCGAAATTAGGAATCCTCTCAATAAACTACTTACGAAAAATGCTTTGTGGGAATGGAGAACTGAATGTCAAAATTCTTTCAAAAATTTAAAGATGCACTAATAGAAAAACCCATCTTAAAAATTTATGACCCTAAATTGCCCCTCCATATGTTTGTTGATGCCTCACAAGTAGCGGTAAGTGCCGTACTTAAACAACCGGATGATAATGGGTTTTTGCATCCAATTGCTTATTACTCCAGAGGATTGAGAAGCTATGAACGAAACTACTTTATTTCGGAATTAGAGTGTCTTGCCATCATTGACACCTTAGACAAATTTTACCATTATTTCCACGGTTTAAAGTTTACTATCCATACAGACCATGCATCTCTTGTGTCGCTTAAGAATGTAAAACACCTAAGAGGTAGACTCTTTAGATGGTCTTTAAAACTGAGTATGTTCGAATTAAGATAGAGTATTTAAAGGGATCTACAAATTTCGAAGCCGACATGTTGTCCAGAAACCCTATTTCTCATTTTAATCGACCACTTAAGTTCCTATTAGATGTTAAAAAGGTACTTGAAATGCAGGAAATGGATAATGTTTGCGGAAAAAATTACTTAAATGACAATGAACTAATGATTATTAAAATAAAGGGCTTTAAAAAAATAGTAGTCCCATGTCCTTGAGAAGAAAGTTGCTTGGAATTAATCATGAAAATTTTGGTCACCTTGGAATTCAAAAAATGCAAAATCTACTTTCCCTCAATTATTATTGGCCTGATATGAGTCAGGATATAACTAACTTTGTAAAACATTGCGATATTTGTTAGAAAAGCAAAAGCCTAGACAGAAAAAATTTGGCTTATTACAAGCTACGCCTACCACAGATCGACCTTTTCAATGACTTTCTGTTGATACTGTTGGAGAATTCAACTACTATAATTCAAGTAAAAAATATCTTCATATTGTAATCGATCATACAACCCGTTATGTGTGGGCATTTCCCTAGAAGAGTGTCAATACCGAAACCTATACAAATTATTTAAAACAAATTTTTAATATTCAAACACCATAACAATTATTCTGTTTTAATCAAATTTCTAATGTTAGGACCCCTCAAAAAATTTTAAGCGATAGGAACGCCACTTTACTTCTTCCAGGTTCAAAATTTTTTGAGGAACCATAATATTAAGCAGCGTTTAACCTCTTCTCACCACCCACAATCGAATGATAAAGCTGAGCGAGCAAATCAAACGATAGAAACTAGACTAAAATGTAAAGTTAACTCTACTACCTCTAAAATACCGTGGACTAAACTCCTTGATGAAGTTGTAATTGAATACAACAATACCCCCCATTCAATAAGTAAATTTCCTCCTGCTAATTTCTCTTGGCCAATTACACTATGATTTCCCTATTCAACAATAATTTTACCCTCCTGTTAATGAACACATAAAATCTCAAAAGCGCGAACTGATGAATTCCATTTAAAAAGTAAGAAATATTATGATCAAAATTATGTTGAACCAAAATTTGAAGTAGGTGATCTGGTTATTTATGAAGAATTTCATTACCCAAATACTAGAAAGCTTTCTCAGGTATTTTCTAGACCACTGGATATGTACTTATTACAGCAGTTTTCACTTAGACGCAAAGTTTTATTTAATTTTTAATTATAATTTTTTTAAATTTTTTATTATAATTTTTTTATCTTTCAAAATGAAATTAAAGCTTTAAAATGCGATATGGTGACCAAGTGACGGTATCATTTTAAAGATGATTGTAAAACAAAGAAACAAAAATTGTAAAACGAGTATGTGCTTTCTCTCAATGAACTCGCGGGTCATCGGCACCTATTAGTTCATGCACTTTTTGAGGGGAGGGATTTTGTTGCATTATTAGATCTAATTCCGCGATTTCCTTATCTTATTCCAAATTACTACTTTATATTCACTGAATCCTTATTTTAAAATAATCTCTATCGTTAACTCTGTTAAATTCCCTTTAATTTAATGTCTCACTTATCGAAATTGCTTAAATAGTACGTTTTTAGAATTCTTAAATTAAATGTTCCATTTTCGTGCTTTATTCATTCTAGAATATTCTTTTAACAACCATTTTATTTTTTCTTCCGAATTTTACTTTCCCGTGCATTTCGGAGGTTATTCTTTTCCCTTTCAAATTCATCCGCTCGCTCAGTCCGCACTCTTTCCATGGCGTGGTTTTCTTAATTATTCATTGGTTGAGAGCGCGATCTACGTCATATTTGTATTCCTACACTTTACGACCAAAAAGCCGATGCTCGCTGTGTTTCAACAGATTTGAGTCGTATTTCTATTTTCCATACCACCCCCTGGTCACCGTCCATTTATTCGATTATCTACAACTTTGCTTAGCCCTAATTACTACTATGAAGAGATTGCTGATATTCTTGGTGGAAACTGCGTCCCTGAAAGATATTTTAATAAATTGCTGAGCTGATATTACGGATTAAGTCTCAATTATTTCTGGGGAAACTTTCACGGAAAAATGTATTCCACAGCCTTCACTCGTCGGCTGCTACAGCTTCCAATCATCATCCAATCTTCGTTATACTATTACAACAGGATCGAATTACCTGTTCTGACAACTTATATTACGCTATTACTGCTGGGTGTGATTCACTACTGCTATCGAGACAGCCAGTTACTTTATTTTCAACTACAGAAATAACCGAATGATGCTATTAATGCAACATTTAGTCGACAGGATAAAGAATGAGTACTGCAATATCATATATATAGCATATATCATATAACTGATATATATCATATATCAGTTCCATTTTGGCAAACATTTACTTACATATATATGAAAGAAATAATAATTTAAACAGTAACACATTATCCTACAGATATATAGATGATGTTTTGATAGTTAAATTAAACAATGATATTGAAAATGTTGATTTTACATATTATCCTACGTCTCTGAGTCTGGAACCCTCATCCCAGAATTGTAAAAATATTAATTTTCTAGATGTGAACCTGAGCATAGAAAGTGAAAATTTGATATCTAAGATATTTGACAAGCGAAATGATTTCAGCTTTAATACCTTAAAGCTGATATATTTTGATTCCAATGTGCATGTTTCGATTAAAAGAAATGTACTTAGAAATGGATTAATACGAATCGAAAGACTGAGTACTAGAGTTATAGATATGTTTAGTGATATTTTAGAGTGGTGCCGCTTGGGATTCAAGCATGGTTATCCTCGCAATTTCATCAGGAGAATAACTTGTGATTTTATTAAGAGTAGCAGGTACGGAACTGAACTGAACTCAGTGATGGATGAGAATGGAGGTTTTGATGAGTTGATTGATCTAATGAGTTAGAGAGATATTTTGGTGGATGTTGCAGTTCTGTTTAGTTTTTCATAGTTTTTCATTTTTTCAATTTTGGTCTCGGCGAGTGAAGGGGGACGTAGCATGCGTAAAGTCTGACTTAACCCTGCAGTGTATGTCGTTAGCCATACCGCTCGCCTTCTGTTCTGTTCTGTTCTGTTCTGTTATGTCTTGCAATTATATATATTTTCTTTAGTTTGGTTATTCAGTTTGATTTTAAGAGTTAAGTTTATATTGGTTATTTATAATATTTTTTATGTGAGTCTCAATGCAGCTATGGTGAGTGATGGATTTTGATATTTTGTTTGTGGTTTTAAATATATATATATATATATATATATATATATATATCAACATTTGAACGGAGGGTGGTTTCGGGGTTTGGGGGTCATGATCGGTGAAAATATACCAAAATTTTTTGAAATCACTTTCCTCCGAACGGTTGCAATAGGTAGCTTTTTGTAATGCAAGCTTCCTAATAGATACAAATAAAATATTTTTTAATATATGTAACGTAATTTGCGTATGTCAGCTAACCCAGGGACCAAAATCTTCTCTGAAATGAAACGGGCAACCTCAATTATTTCTTTTGTAATAGGTATAGCTTTTGCAAATTGTCCACAATACAATCTACATGAAGACTATCTACAGCAGAAGTATTTAACATTTTATTGTGTTCATGAAAGTGATATATCAAAGTGGATTGCCAATAAAATATAATAAAAATCCTCAGTCTTCTTTTTCTAGACTAGTTAATAATATAAAAATAATACCGAATAGTGGATTTTCTACAGGTACATTTTTTGTAGCTATCTCCACTCATTTCTCTCTAGTGTAAGTTCATCGGACACTTCAAAGCAACTGAAAATGTCGTCTATGCTCTGCAGTCGTTTCTTGGTCTGCCTGAAGCTCATTTGTAAGTATTTTTCCAAACCATAACAATTTTCATAGAAAGTGATTAGGCATCAATCACATATGATTAAATCAATTTAATTTGTTATGTTCAATAGTCTATAGATTGTAAGAGGTTCTGTTTTACATGCATGAATTGTTTTCATTTAGAGTTACATGTTTCGTTTAGAGGAACATTTATTTACTTTGTAAAATGTTTTAAATTGTCCGAGGCCAATTGCTGTGTATACAGACATCTTTAAACCATTTTATTATAATAATAATGGTCAACACACGTAACATAAGAAAGCAATTTCATTTCTGTGTCTCTTGTTTTGCATTTAAAAACAGATTTTTATTTAAATCTTTGCATAGTAAATAAACAAAACATGTAAATAATTTTGACTGTTGGCAATAATTGGCATCCGTTGTGGCCGATGAATTTTGTTTACACGTTGAAATATTCATTTGAAAAACGTAATACATAATGAAATTGTATATAGTGCACTCTATTTAAAATATGAAAATATTTATAAATTATAAATTCTTACAAAATTCAGTTTTACTATTATTTTCCTTTTTTTTTTTTAAGTTCGCTGACTTTAAGGCCACAGAAAACATAAGCATTTCGAAGTTCCAATTTTACGCATAAAAAATAGCGCAGGCTCTGCCATAATATAAAAATATAAAAAATATTCACAAAATATAAACTGAAAGCAGAGAGCCTTTAGGTCCATAAATAAACATTACTAAGCATATGTGTGTAAATCTTTTTTTCAATTTTCTCGGAATGTTTTTTTTTTTTTTTTTTTTTTTTTTGGGGGGGGGGGGGGGGTAGGGGTGGTATTTAGCTACATTTAGTATTATAAAATGTATTAAAGCTGAAAAATTTAACCTTATTAATATCATACAACCATACAACAAATCAGATTTTTTAAAACTATCTAAATTTAGGAATGTAAATACTAACGGGATTTATTTGAAAAATCTACACTTTTCTGAATATTTCAGTAGTTGTCTTTTAAATTTCTTATTGCTATTAAATGATGTATTTTTAACTTTCTTATAAAGTTCAAAAGAGTTTCCTCTAATACATTTTATTTATTTATTTGCTTAAAAAAGTATACTTAATTGATTAAAAGTAATGAACATTTAGACAGAGGAAAGTAAAAAATAAATACCTAAATGTATTTTCACAGTATTCTTACTGTGGAATAATGGAAATGTGCTTGTATTTGTGTTCTGAAAAAATCTCACAAGGCATATAAAATGAAATTTTCATAATTTCAATAAAATAAAAGGCGTTAGACGCTGACGAAGATGCATTGCGTTGTACGGCATTCGATCTACATTGTAACGGAAATGGCGGACATTTCGTCAATGTCCAGTCTCTGTCTAAGGTAGGATCTCTAATTTCTGCTGAAGTCCTATCACGTCATGCGGTTTGTAGAGTTGTGTTCGTTTCCTGTCAAAAAGGGACCGCAGAAAATCATCTCGTAATGTTGAGTTAACAAAGGCTGGTGGCTTAATCTAATAATTAAATGACGTGATCATAATCTATGTAAATATTCTACCATGTATAATATATTAATCCTGTAATTTCCAAATACAGTCGAACCTCGTTACCCCGACATTCTTAGGACCAGAAAAAAGTGTCGTCATAAGCGGAGTGTCGCGGTAACCGGAGTTGGAGAAAAATATGTTAATAAAAAGCTGTATTTTTAATTAATTTAAGACAATTTAAATTCATAATTGTTCTTGCAGTTTTAAGCAATAAAAAATTATTAAACAAAATAAACACAAAAACAAAATTGAAAAGAATACAAATCAGATTCATGATTTTTTTTTTTTTTTTTTTTTTTTTTTTTTTTTTTTTTTTTAATAGTTACATGAAATATTGACGAATAAAGGTTTGCTTATCCCTAGATGTGCTTCCTAATTTTTTTTCTATATTATACAGTGAATTGTAATCAATATTCGTTGTTTCAGAAATGGATGTTAGATAATTTGTGATCGTCTCAATTCAATGCAATGCCTCGGTTTTAGTCGGATGAAAAACGCGTGTAACTACAAGAAAGCTCTACCTGACCGGCACAAAAAGACCTCGAGTAGACTGATACGTCTATCTGGAGCTTAAGTGTGTCATTCATAGAATGTGGGTTTATTTATTCAGATAAAGGACTGAAGTAACATTTCTTATTTATGTCAATGGGTAATTTAGACACTTTTGCAAAAAGTTTTGCTAAGACAATTCTTACGGCTTAATTTCCGTGCTTATAAGATGGATTGTAAACAATGGGCACTTTTCCTAAACCGTCGGGATATCCGGAGGTAAAAATTATTCAACGACGTAAAATCCGGAGTTTATTTACATTAACATTACATACAGAAAATCGGGACTTTGTAAAACTGACGAGATAAGCGGAGTGACGTGAAAAGCGGGTGTCGGGATAACGAGGCCCGACTGTACTAAGATATATCCCTTAAATTTCAGCCTGTTACAGAAACTGTTCGTAAATGAAAACAATGGTCGTATGGAGGGCTTCGCATCGTGAGGACAAAATCTAGCGATTTTTCTAGTTAATGTTGAAGGCAAAAGTTGACACGAACTCAAATTAATGTTGGAGTTTAATTAATTGGTAAATAATTCTAAGTATTTGATGGGTCATTTATCCCAAAGTTACAAAAAAATTGCATCCTTTTACTGGGACATTATTGTTTGTATCCGAGGTAAACCACCGCCCTCCACTGATCACAAGGCGAGTATGTCATTATTAAAACTCACCAATACCCTACAACTCAGATTCACAATATTAGAATAATTACTTTTTTTCACAAATTGGAAATATCGTTTGGTAATTTAACATCTTTTAATGCAAATATGCAAACGATATTCTTATTAAGAACTTGTTGTTGATTAAACTTATTTATTATCTTAAAATTAATATCATTTCTGAAAAGAATAATTGAAAAAAAAATTATTTTGGAAAGTCAAAATATTAGAATATTTATTCAGGTGGATCAAAATATTAGAATATTTCGCATTAATTCTCCTTTAATTATCACCAATTCATAACTGGTGGCATCATTGATTAAATTCAGACGATTTTGTTTAAAATCTGTGTTCGTTTTACAGTTTGTTTACTTTTTCATCTTAAAATGGGTCGTGTGGGTGATATTCCTGAATCTATTAAACTTCGTATGGTTGATTTGAATCGGCACGGTAAAAATCAATGTTACATAGGGAATTATTTACATTGTTCGCAATCAAGCGTTAATAAAATACTAACACAATATTCAAAAAATGGAAATTTTCAGAATATTCGCCGAAATGGTGGCCGAAAACCAAACGCATCTGCTAGAGCTGACTGGAAAATGAAGCGTATAGTTAAGAAAAACCGTTTTAAAAGCGTGCAATTCTTGCACTGAAAATGGAAAGAAGAATGAGTTGAAGTTTCTACATCAAGAACATTAAGACGTCTCCATAAATTTAAGTTTGGATCTCGTATAGCGAAAACAAAATCTCTCGTGACTGCAAAACAAAACCGTATAAGATTCAATTGGTGTAAATCAACACGTTTATTTAGCCAAGAAGATTGGAAAAACATATTAGTTCGTGATGAAATTATGTTGTATAGATACAAAACATGCATTCATCACTAAATAATATATTTTTCCAATCTTCTTCGCTCCATAAACGTCTTGATTTACACCAATTGAATCTTATACGCTTTTGTTTTGTAGTCATGAGAAATTTTGTTTTCGCTATGCGAGATTCAAACTTAAATTTATGGAGACGTCTTAATGTTCTCGATGTAGAAACTTCAACACCTTCTTCTTTCCATTTTCGGTGCAAGAATTGCATGCTTTTAAAACGGTTTTTCTTAACTATACGCTTCATTTTCCAGTCAGCTCTAGCAGATGCGTTTGGTTTTCGGCCGCCATTTCGGCGAATATTCTGAAATTTTCCATTTTTTGAATATTGTGTTAGTATTTTATTAACGCTTGATAGCGAACAATGTAAATATTTCCCTATATAACATTGATTTTTACCGTGCCGATTCAAATCAACCATACGAAGTTTAATAGATTCAGGAATATCACTCAAACGACCCATTTTAAGACGAAAAAGCAAACAAACTGTGAAAAGAACACAGATTTTAAATAAAATCGTCTAAATTTAATCAATGATGCCACCAGTTATGAATTGGTGATAATTAAAGGAGAATTAATGCGAAATACTCTAATATTTTGAACCACTTGAATAAATATTCTAATATTTTGACTTTCCAAAATAATTTTTTTTTCAATTAATCTTTTCAGAAATGATATTAATTTTAAGGTAATAAATAAGTTTAATCAACAACAAGTTCTTAATAAAAATATCGTTTGCATATTTGCATTAAAAGATGTTAAATTACCAAACGATATTTCCAGTTTGTGAAAAAATTAATCATTCTAATATTTTGAATCTGAGCTGTACAAGATCTTATCTCGCTGTTGCTTAAAATTGTTTTTCATGTTTCAAGGACATCATTACTAAACGGACAGCCAAAGGAGTTCACGGAGAGAAAATACTTATAATGAAATGTTGTTAGTCAGCAAAAATTATTATTCGAAAATCAGTAAATTTAAATCTCTTACAAATTTACACATAGCAAGACAGATAGTATTAAAGAAATCTAACAATATAAAATAATTCATTTTTTCTTTTACTTTAATAATTACTTAAAGACATTTGTACTTAAAAATATACTTTAATAAATGGAATGTAATAAATTAATCTAATATATGTGAAACAAAATGTTAAAGAAATTTGCTATATTTGTCTATTGACAGAAATTAAATTGAAATAGTTAATATATGAAATTTAGATTATATCATGACAATATCTTAAATTTAGACTATTACAACAACAAACAATTTTCTGTAAATGTATTTTGTTAATTTTGAGTTATCAATATGCTATTAAAGTACATATGGGATATAACGATTGTCACACTTCTTTTAAACATTAATTTAACGAACAATCGCTTTTATTTCTAAGTAATATAATATTAAATTATATAGCATAATCATTGAACTGAAATGTAGTTAAAAATTTTTGAAAACCAGTTACTCAATTTTTTGTATTTTACTTATATTTCGTTCATTCTGAAAAATTAGAAACTTAATTTAAAACTAAAACACAAAATTTAAAATGCAATATATAGAACTCTAGGAAAAAGTCTAGGAAGTTATTCTTCAAATGAAAAAAAAAAAAAAATCTCAGTTTCATTCAAAAGAAAGTAAAATAATGAAGCGCAATTCATCTATTTTAAATTGACTTGAATTGAATTCGGCAAGAAGGAATGTATTAAGTCTGCAATTTACGTTTCCTAATGGATTTTTCCTTTTATTTTCATTTCTCATTTTTCTTTTGCAATCCTGGAATTAGGATCGTCTTCATCAATTATTGCGGGAGAAAATAACCAAAAACATAGATTTAATTTTATAAATTTTGGGATTTAGTTGAAATGTTTACCCCGTGACTAATAACAATGTTTTATTACTGTATGAAATGTATTCTCTTAGTTATAATTGTATTAATGCACTCTAAATTAAAAAAAATGCATAATTAAGTGAAAATAAATATTATTATTCAATTCTTTTTTTAATTTTAGCTGCTTTATGACCAAAAACTTTATATTTATGGAAAATAAAATCAGAAAATTGACGAAATATCAATTTTCTTAAAGTAGATTATTTTGTATTTTTTGATAATCTAACTGGATTCTAAAAATTTAGTTTGCATGACGCTCTAATTTTATGTCAAATGTATATTTCTTAATTTTCTGAAAACCTTCCTCTCTGGATTTATCTGATTATTTGCTAAATGATTCATTCACAACAAATTCTTTCATTTCAATATTCTTTTTTATATTTATCATTATGTTCGAGATTTTTTAATGAGAAAACTTTATGCAAAAATACGATTTTTTTAAATCTCGGTTAGATGTGGATATTGATATTTGGTTTACTCCAAAAGTTCTAAATAAATTTTTATTATTATAATTATACCAAATACCCACCGAATACCAAAATTTTTTGAAATCACTTTCCTCCGAACGGTTGCAATAGGTAGCTTTTTGTAATGAAAGCTACCTAATAGATACAAATAAACTATTTTTTTAATATATGTAACGTGATTTGCGTATGTCAGCTAACCCAGGGACCAAAATCTTCTCTGAAATGAAACGGGCAACCTCAATTATTTCTTTTGTAATAGGTATAGCTTTTGAAAATTGCCCACGATACAATCTACATGAAGACTATCTACAGTAGAAATATTTAATATTTTATTGTGTTCATAAAAGTGATATATCAAAGTGGATTGCCAGTAAAATATAATAAAAATCCTCAGTCTTCTTTTTCTAGACTAGTTATTAATATAAAAATAATACCGAATAGTGGATTTTTTACAGGTACATTTTTTGAAGCTATCTCCACTCATTTCTCTCTAGTGTAAGTTCATCGGACACTTCAAAGCAACTGAAAATGCCGTCTATGCTCTGCAGTCGTTTCTTGGTCTGCCATTTGTAAGTACTTTTCCAAACCATAACAATTTTCATAGAAAGGGATTAGGCATCAATCATATATGATTAAATCAATTTAATTTGTTATGTTCAACAGTCTATAGATCGTAAGAGGTTCTGTTTTACATGGATGAAATGTTTTCGTTTAGAGTTACATGTTTCGTTTAGAGGAACATTTATTTACTTTGTAACATGTTTTAAATTGTCCGAGGCCAATTGCTGTGTATACAGACAACTTTAAACAATTTTATTATAATAACATTGGTCAAAACACGTAACATAAGAAAGCAATTTCATTTCTGTGTCTGTTGTTTTGCATTCAAAAACTGATTTCTATTTAAATCTTTGCATAGTAAATAAACAAAACATGTAAATAATTTTGACTGTTGGCAATAATTGGCATCCGTTGTGGCCGATGAATTTTGTTTACACTTTGAAATATTCATTTGAAAAATGTAATACATAATGAAATTGGTATAGTGCACTCTATTTAAAATATGAAAATATTTATAAATTATAAATTCTTACAAAATTCATTTTTACTATTATTTTCCTTTTTTTTAAAGTTCGCTGAATTTAAGGCCACAGAAAACATAAGCGTTTCGAAGTTCCAATTTTACGCATAAAAAATAGCGCAGGCTCTGCCATATTATATAAATATAAAAAATATTCACAAAATATGAACTGAAAGAAGAGAGCCTTTAGGTTCATAAATAAACATTACTAAGCATATGTGTGTACAACTTTTTTTCAATTTTCTCGGAATGTTTTTTTGGAGGGGGTGGGGGGGGAGGGGTGGTATTTAGCTACATTTAGTATTATAAAATGTATTAAAGCTGAAAAATTTAACCTTATTAATACCATACAACCATACAACAAATCAGATTTTTTAAAACTATCTAAATTTAGGAATGTAAATACTAACGGGATTTATTTGAAAAATCTACACTTTTCTGAATATTTCAGTAGTTGCCTTTTAAATTTCTTATTGCTATTATATGATGTATTTTTAACTTTTATATAAAGTTCAAAAGAGTTTCCTCTAATATATTTTATTTATTTATTTGCTTAGAAAAGTATATTTAATTCATTAAAAGTAATGAACATTTAGACAGAGGAAAGTAAAAAATAAATACCTAAATGTATTTTCTCAGTATCCTTACTCATTATAATGGAAATGTGCTTGTATTTGTGTTCTGAAAAAATCTCACAAGGCATATAAAATGAAATTTTCATAATTTCAATAAAATAAAAGGCGTTAGACGCTGACGAAGATGCATTGCGTTGTACGGCATTCGATCTACATTGTAACGGAAATGGCGGACATTTCGTCAATGTCCAGTCTCTGTCTAATATAGGATCTCTAATTTCTGCTGAAGTCCTATCACGTCATGCGGCTTGTAGAGTTGTGTTCGTTTCCTGTCAAAAAGGACCGCAGAAAATTATCTCGTAATGTTGAGTTAACAAAGGCTGGTGGCTTAATCTAATAATTAAATGACGTCATCATAAGCTATGTAAATATTCTACCATGTACAACATATTAATCCTGTAATTTCCAAATACAGTCGAACCTCGTTACCCCGACATTCTCAGGACCAGAAAAAAGTGTCGTCGTAAACGGAGTGTCGCGGTAACCGGAGTTGGAGAAAAACATGTTTATAAAAAGCTGTATTTTTAATTAATTTAAGACAATTTAAATTCATAATTGTTCTTGCAGTTTTAAGCAATAAAAAATTATTAAACAAAATAAACACAAAAACAAAATTGAAAAGAATACAAATCAGATTTTTTTTTTTTTTTTTTCTAATAGTTACATGAAATATTGACGAATAAAGGTTTGCTTATCCCTAGATGTGCTTCCTAAAATTCTTTTTTCTATATTATACAGTGAATTGCAATCAATATTCGTTGTTTCAGAAATGGGTGTTAGATAATTTCTGATCGTTTCAATCCAATGCAATGCATCGGTTTTAGTCGGATGAAAAACGCCGTGTAACCACAAGAAAGTTCTACCTGACCGGAACAAAAACACCGCGAGTAGACTAATACGTCTATCTGGAGCTTAAGTGTGTCATTCATAGAGTGTGCGTTTATTTATTCAGATAAAGGACTGAAGTAACATTTCTTATTTATCTCAATGGTTAATTTAGACACTTTTTCAAAAAGTTTTGGTAAGACAATTCTTACTGCTTAATTTCCGTGCTTATAAGATGGATTGTAAAAGATGGGCAATTTTCCTAAACCGTCGGGATAACCGGAGTTGAAAATTATTCAACGACGTAAAATCCGGAGTTTATTTACATTAAAATTATATACAGAAATCGGGACTTTGTAAAACTGACGTGAAAAGCGGGTGTCGGGATAACGAGGTCCGACTGTACTAAGATATATCCCTTAAATTTCAGCCTGTTACAGGAACTGAACGTAAATGAAAACAATGGCCGTATGGAGGGCTTCGCATCGTGAGGACAAAATCTAGCGATTTCTCTAATTAACGTTGAAGGCAAAAGTTGGCACGAACTCAAATTAATGTTGGAGTTTAATTAAATGGTAAATAATTCTAAGTATTTGATGGGTCATTTATCCCAAAGTTACAAAAAATTGCATCCTTTTACTGGGACATTATTGTTTGTATCCGAGGTAAACCACCGCCCTCCACTCATCACAAGGCGAGTATGTCATTATTAAAACTCACCAATATCCTACAAGATCTTATCTCGCTGTCGCTTAAAATTGTTTTTCATGTTTCAAGGATATCATTACTAAACGGACAGCCAAAGGAGTTCACGGAGAGAAAATACTTATAATGAAATGTTGTTTGGCAGCAAAAATTATTATTCGAAAATCAGTAAATTTAAATCTCTTACAAATTTACACATAGCAAGACAGATAGTGTTAAAGAAATCTAACAATATAAAATAATTCATTTTTTCTTTTACTTTAATAATTACATAAAGACATTTGTACTTAAAAATATACTTTAATAAATGGAATGTAATAAATTAATCTAATATATGTGAAACAAAATGTTAAAGAAATTTGCTATATTTGTCTATTGACAGAAATTAAATTGAAATAGTTAATATATGAAATTTAGATTATATCATGAAAATATCTTAAATTTAGACTATTACAACAACAAACAATTTTCTGTAAATTTATTTTGTTAATTTTGAGTTATCAATATGCTATTAAAGTACGTATGGGATATAACGATTGTCACACTTCTTTTAAACATTAATTTAACGAACAATCACTTTTATTTCTAAGTAATATAATATTAAATTATATAGCATAATCATTGTACTGAAATGTAGTTAAAAATTTTTGAAAACCAGTTACTCAAATTTTTTTATTTTACTTATATTTCGTTCATTCTGAAAAATTGGAAACTTAATTTAAAACTAAAACACAAAATTTAAAATGCAATAAATAAAACTTTAGGAAAAAGTCTAGGATGTTATTCTACAAATGGAAAAAAAAAATCTCAGTTTCATTGAAAAAAAAGTAAAATAATGAAGCGCAATTCATCTATTTTAAATTGACTTGAATTGAATTCGGCAAGAAGGAATGTATTAAGTCTGCAATTTACGTTTCCTAATGGATTTTTCCTTTTATTTTCATTTCTCATTTTTCTTTTGCAATCCTGGAATTAGGATCGTTTTCATCAATTATTTCGGGAGAAAAGAGCCAAAAACATAGATTTAATTTTATAAATTTTGGGATTTAGTTGAAATGTTCACCCCGTGACTAATAACAATGTGCTCTTACTGTATGAAATGTATTCTCTTAGTTATAATTGTATTAATGCAATTTAAAAAATACATAATTAAGTGAAAATAAATATTATTTATTCAATTCTTTTTTTTAATTTTAGCTGCTTTATGACCAATAACTTTATATTTATGGAAAATAAAATCAGAAAATTGACTGAATATCAATTTTTTTTAAAGTAGATTATTTTGTATTTTTTGATAATCTAACTGGATTCTAAAAATTTAGTTTGCATAACGCTCTAATTTTATGTCAAATGTATATTTCTTTATTTTCTGAAAACATTCCTCTCTGGATTTATCTGGTTATTTGCTAAATGATTCATTCACAACAAATTCTTTCATTTCAATACTCTTTTTTATATTTATCATTATGTTCGAGATTTTTTAATGAGAAAACTTTATGCAAAAATACGATTTTTTTAAATCTCGGTTAGATGTGGATATTGATATTTGGTTTAATCCTAAAGTTCTAAATAAATTTTTCTCAACGGAAATAAAAAATATTATTTAACGTGCAGAAATACTTTCTGCACGTCTAGTTAGAAGAGAATACAACTTACAACTTATGACTTGCGTTTATCCTATACAGTTTTTATAATAAGAAGAATTTGTCAAATAATTACGATTTTTTTAAATCTCGGATAAATGGGGATTAAGAAATAAGATGCATGTGTAGAGGATGCAGTAATACTTTCTACAGAATACTTTCTCTTCCAGAGAAGATAATACAATTTATGCCCTCCCCCCACCCCCCCCCCCCCTCCAGTAAACTACTGGAACATATGATACCGAAAATATTCTAATTAGAACAGAACTGAATTACGAAACATTCTACGAAATATAATTACGTTGCTTTTCTCTACTATATACCATAGCAAAAAATATAATTTGTTGTCCTTCAATTCCAAAAAGTAGATTTATGCTTCACTCTTATATTTATTTATTATTTCTTGAAATTTCAAAAATACGAGAGAAAGTCAGTAAGTCGATCATAAAGCGATATGAGAAATTCGAAATTTGTAGTTAATTGTTCCCAAATATGTCAATAGCTCGCAGCACTCTCCAACTGTAAGATGTCAATTTCGGATTTATGACACAACAGTTGTACAAGATGAGCATATGAAATTTTAAAACGAAATGTTGGTATCTGTTTCATAGAAAATAATACTCTTTCATAATTTGTCGAAAATGTTTTCATTAGACTCTTATGACGGCAGAAGAATATTCTCATGACTGGAAATTCGTGACTCCAAACTGCATGTACTGTCTCACAACGCGTATTTTTACTTTTCACTCGACTGCCAAGAAGGGTTATGTGTTTCACATGTATCTGGGTATGTGGATCTCTTTATACCCTCGAAGCATCCCAACGGCTGGATCGATTTAATGAATGCAGTCTCTATCGATCCGTGTTAATGGTTCGATGGTTATAGGCTAGGTTTTGTTTATATAAATTCAAAATGCCGCCATAAAATACAAAATGGCAGTAGAGACGAAAAAAAAAGTTCCCACCCTATTGAGTGGCATATCATTGGATAGGTCATTCAAAATGAAGACGGTGTTTCATTGACTATTTTACAGTCAGAAACTAAGTTTAAGTATTACACAACCTGGAAGTTGTGTAGGTAGGATGTCTAGCTTTATTGCAACTGTAACCTTCATAGACATCTATAGGCCTCATAAAAACAGTGTTTATAGATAGGAACTAACAATGAAACACAACTTAAAAGTCATCAACACAAGTAAATAAAAAAATAGTTGAGTAATATAAAAAATAGTTTCACATTGATGAGAAATAATGGATTAGCTCGTTTTTCATGCAGTCGAGTTTTTTGATTTTTTTAAATTTAATTCTTTTATTTAACTCATCAACACTTAAACAAATAAGTGAAAAGTCAATAAATATGATGCAAAGAGTCTAATAGTGTAATCTTTTCTTATAATGGAAAGAAAATCATAAAAATCATTTGGATTTTAGAATCTCCGTCTGATTAGATACTAGACGGACACTCAAAGGATAATACAAAAGTTACTGTGCCGAAATTACGCTATAAACAAGTTAATAAAGGTGACAATACCACAACATATGGCCATCTTTTCAGAGGCAACTATACCTTGTGGCTTCGTGCGTGGAGGCCGTTATAAATATTTGTATATTAATGACAGCTTATCAAATAAACTTATGTATGTTAATTTTTTGTCTAACGTTTTATCATCTTTAAGCATGTGAATTTTCACTGCACGCATAGTAAGAGATATAATTTTCTATAGTCAAAAATGCAGTTCTTAGAATCCAGTTTTTGTAGATTTGGAACTGGAATATACCGAAACATATTTGTAATTAAAATATCTAAACTGATGTAAATGGTAGTTTATGTTACTACAAGTTATTTACTGCAGATAACTGAAGGAAATGGTATATTTGGTAAAACAAAATGTTAAAATACATTTTATGCGTATCATATTTTATTCTTAAAAAATAAAATAATTTGTATAAAGTGCGTTCAATAAGCAATACCTGCTTCAAGTTCTGTTTTATGGTACCGAATTTTAAAATGAAAACTGCTATAAGAGCATGGCCGTCAGCTGCGCTGTGTCTAAATAGGTAATCAATCATTCTTAAGCAACTGATTTCAAAAGGTTTTTTCCTACTATTTAAACACTTTATTTAAAAAGGCAAAAATAAAATAAATCAGTGGTGAAAGTTTGCCTGCTTATGCACTCTAAAAAAAAAATGTGTAAATTTACACATAAAAATAGGCATATCGATGATACAAAAACGATTTGTCTATATGTGTAAAGTGGTGTGTAAATTGCCAAAATACACACCTAATGTGTAAATTTAAAAATACACATTAAAATGTGTAATTTGATGATAACACTAAGTGTGTAAAAGTTATCTTTTCGCTCTTGAAATACGCACTTTAATGTGTATATTGCACAAGTATACACATATTTCTGTGTAAATAGTGTAACACATATATCTGTGTAATATTCTGTAATTACACATATTTTTGTGTATTATGCAAAATACACAAATTTTTGTGTATTATGCAAAATACGCACATTTTTGTGTAATATGTAACACACATATTTTTGAGTAATATTTTTAATAACGATTTTCGTGTAAGATTCTGTTCTTACACATATTTCTGCATAATACGCAAAACACAGATTTATAGAATATTCAAAATACATAAAATTTTGTGTAATAATAAAAATAGACATGTTTTTGGCTACATAGCTTTATCTTTATACTTTAGTATGTGTGAATTGTGAAATAAATGTTTTTTATGATCGGAAATAAATATGAAGAACAAGCTCATACGCTTGATGCGTTTTTTTTTTCTTTATAGTATGTTTAAGATCACAAACAGTGCACTCCACTGTATTTAGGTAATTAACACACAACATAAGACAAACTGTTTTCCTATCATCGATATTCCTGATTTTTACATAAAACAGGATCATTTAAAATCACAATTACTACAAGTCATCTTTCTGTTTGATTTGGTTTAGTCTTAAGTCACAATTTATGCATAGAACCTGTATAATCAAAATAAATATCCACTTAAAGTGTGGCGACTGTCTTCAAATTAAAGTTAAAAAGACAATTTCCTTCATGCAGCTTTACAACTATAACCTCTCTTGTTGTTTTTGTTATTTTAAAAAACATTTTCTTTCAAAAATATTTATACATTCCTCTCCCCCCCACCCCCCCCCACACACACACTGAAAATTAC
Organism: Maratus speciosus; assembly: GCA_963932465.1. Classification (NCBI taxonomy): domain Eukaryota; kingdom Metazoa; phylum Arthropoda; class Arachnida; order Araneae; family Salticidae; genus Maratus; species Maratus speciosus. The sequence goes on from OZ010790.1 coordinate 137,631,440, forward strand.
CTAGCTTTAACTGCATTTATAACTGACACAAAATATTATTTAGAAGTAGAATTTTTTTTAAGTGTATTTAGAATTTTTTCTGCATTTTATAGAAATGCTTCAGAAACTCAGACTAAATTATTTTAATTTATTACTTGTGTTTAATGCTAAAATAAATATTACTTAATCTGAAATATTTCTAGCAAAACAAATCTATTAAAATTTTTTTGTCTGCAGCATACCTAATTTAATGTTTTTCAGAGAACGAAAAGAAATATGCAAGCTGCTTATATAAGATATCGTATGCTGCTTATATAATGAAATATTTTGTGACAGGTGGGGTAACTTTGTGACACCTGGTCTAGTTTTCGTATTTCGAATCTCCATAGGTGACGTTACTGTCTCTGTCGGCTATGCGAATCTCCCGCTCTGTCCGGTATGGTAGAAAAGCAAACAGCGTCGCAGTCTCCTAGTACGGTGTGCCACATCACCTAACAACCGTTTCCCGAAGTTATAACACGAAATACGCGAACTAGACCAGGTGTCACAAAGTTACCCCACCTGTCCAAAGTAACCCCATCTTACGGTATTTATTATATTTGGATACAGAACCGCAACAAGGATGGGGCGGACGGTGCCCCTGCATCAGACATCCCCAATTAAAATACCAGGCTTCATCGGTGCCATCAGTTATCTTTAATGATGCGTCAATCATGAACGTAAAAGTTAATGAAGTTTTTGCTCCAGTACTCAAATAGTGTTGCTGCAGCTCTGATTAGATATTACAGCTTGAAATTAAATCATTTCTAAAGCCCCTTAAAACTAGTATGTTGTGGCCATCACAAAACTTTCTTCTATATAAATCACGTCAATTAAATCATTTAAATACTACAAGGAATTACATCAATATAGCACCATATCATATTAAAGTAGTATATCTGAATTTGAAGTTTAATGAAAATTCGTGCGTTAGTTCTTGAGATAGAGCTATAGCAGAAATTTCAAAAAATGTAGCATAGCTGTGCCACCTGTTGAGCGATTTATATCAAAACATAAACAGCACTAATTCATATTCAGGTATACCTGTATTTTAAGTTTGTTGAAAATCCGTGCACTAGTTCTTGAGATAGAGCAATTGCGGAAATCGCAAAAAATGTAGCATAGCAGCGCCACCTGTTGAGCGATTTACACCAAAATTTATGAAACGTCAATTGATGTCAAAGAGTAACTTGATCTGAAGTTTGATGAAAATCCGTGCATTAGTTCTGGAAATTGAGATATTGTGGATATCGTGAAAAAGGCTGCATAGCAGCGCCGCCTATTGAGCGATTTACACCTGAAACTAAACAGTCGTAATTCATATCAAGGTATATCTGCATCTGAAGTTTGTTAAAAATTCAAGCATTAGTTCTTGAGATAGAGCAATTGCAGAAATCGTAAAAAAATGCAGCATAGCAGCGCCACCTGTTGCGCGATTTGCACCAAGATGTAAGCGTCAATTCATGTCAAGGACTGATTGAATCTGAAGTTTGGTGAAAATCCGTGCATGGAGATTCTGGCATAGAGTTCTGGAGATTGCAATTTTGTGGAAATTGTGAAAAAGGCTGAATAGCAGCGCCACCTGTGGAACGATTTACACCAAAAACTAATCAGCACCAATTTGTATCAGAGACTAACTGAATATAAATTTTTATTAAATTCCCTGCATTAGTTCTTGCGCCCACAAAATTTATGTCACATACATACAGACAGACGGACACAGTCAAGAATCACAGACAGACATTTCGTAAACACATGTTTTTCGGAATCTCTGACCCCTAAATCCGTAAAGCACGAAAACCGAAAGTCGAAAAATTTCACGAATCCAATACTTTCTTCATGTAAAGATAAAAGAAAGTAAAAATTAATTTTAATAAAATAGGCTCTATCACAAAATTAATTTTAACAAAACAGGTCCCTTCACAAAATTTCTCTTAATAAAAATCGGCCCCTTCACAAAATTCCTCCTCATAAAATCGGCCCCATAACAAAATTTAATTTCATAAAAACATACTCTTCATTAATTATTTTTTTATTTTGTTAGATTTATAAAAGTATATTTTGTTAATAAAACAAGTTTATCAGAAAGCAAAACTTTAGGAGAAGGGCTTGAAAAGGTCATTATTAATTAATATTTGGTTCGAATTTGAGTAACTGGATTTCATCTTATTTTTTACAAAAATATAAAAAATAAATTCACAAAAATAAATTTTACTTTACACAAAATAGGTCCCTAGAAAAAAAAAAAAAAAAAAAAAAAAAAAAAAAAAAAAAAAACCTTCATTGACCTAAAAGTAAAGCCCATTACTATTTTTTTGTACCGCACTATACTCGCTACATTACATTTTTTCAAAAAACAGGATGCTACACTACGAACTAATGGAAATTGCAACTAGAGAAGTTTTGTCACTTATAGCATACTACTTTTTACCATTGGACATAATGTACCGTTTAAAAATAATACAAAACCGAAAATAATGCAGAATTGCTATCATAAAAAAGGGAATCAGAAAGTAATTAAGACCAAGATTATTGATACACCATACAGAGTAGGTGTGCCAGTAATGGACACCCTTAAGGAATTTGTTTAAGAATTATTTTTTTTTATTAATAGTTATAATTGTTATATTCTAGTTATTTCAATATTATATTAATCTATCAACAATATTTAATCATTCATCTGTAAGTCCCATTTCCCAATGTGAACCTAAGTTTAATTGTAAATAATTGAAATAACTTGGACACTCATTGTTCCAATAATGGCCAGTCTCTGTTCCAGAAATGACACCTTGCAAAAGAATAGCTATATAGGTTATTTTGATTGTATTCTGAACAAGAAATTAATGAAAGCATATTAAGAAAACAAAGTAGTTATTTTCAAAAATTATTTCCAAATAAATTTAACAACTAAGATCAAAATAGAAAAATTAATCTAAGTTAAACACGCAACATTTCGCCTTATTTAAAAGAAATTTTCCATAAGAAAATATTGGTAACGAAGAATTTCCTGGTCTTGAAATCTCAGGACACCTGCTAAATTTTTATTGTTTATTTTTTTATAAAGAAAAAACTTTGAAGGATGTAAATTACTGATACATCTACCCTATATATTCACATAGAAAAAGCACCCAGTTTTATAAAACTATGAATCATATCTAAAAAGTAATATACTTTTTAACAATAAAAACTTTAATACTTAACACCATTTTTTTTCCATTACATTCAAATATTAACATACCTTTGTAATGGTTATCCATTTTTTCCCGGCGTTAAACGGCAAAGAATGTAAAAACACAATTAAAAATACACAATGAGAATATGATTATTAGCACTACACTGTTATAAAAACATTTCATCATAATCCAGTAAACTTTTATTATTATCACCTTAATATATATATTTTTTAGAATTTCGACTGATAAAGCAAACTTGTGTTCCGGCATCTCCTTAAAAATGGCAGCCTTTTGAGAAGCAGATGTTTTTTTTTTTTTTTTTTTTTTCATTGTTCGCCAGTTTATTTGTGGTCAGAGTCAAAGCAGACGATTTTTCTACATTTACCAGAGTTGCCAAGTCTCCGGCATTTTGCACACCACTATTATCTTAGAGAAATTGCTGTTGTTTTAAATCGACAAAATGTTCCAATTAAATAAAAGAACATTTTCTGTATTAAAATACTGGTATCCAAAAAGCCGGAGACTTGGCAGCTCTGAATTTACACACTTATGTGAGTTTATCAACTGATAACAACTGACAGACTTAATTAATACACATTAAAACAGGTAAATTTTTGTACAAAATGTGTAATGTTTATGAACAGTGGGTGATTTTAGAAATTTACACACTTATGTGTGTATATATAATTATGTGTAAATTACAATAACATATCAATTCGTGTAAATTTAGGGAATTTTTTTCATTTACACATTTATTTGTGTTTTTCAAGTGATAACAAATTAGACACTTAGTTTCAAAGGCTAAATACACATAAAAACAGGTAAATTTTTGAAACAAATGTGTAAATTTTGTGACAAGTGTGTAATCTTATAAAATTACACATATATGTGGGTAAAATTACCTACTTTACACATTTATTTTTTAGAGTGTGTAAATCTCGTTTTACTACTATTTATTTGACTTTTAACGCTAGTTTCCCTTTTCAAAACATTTTTTTGAAATTTTATATATTTTTTTTAAATTTGAAATTTGAATTTTTTGAAATAAATGTTTTGAAAAAAAAATCTAATTTTTTTAATTAATAAATAAAATATTAAGTTTTCAACAATATATTTAAAAAATATTTGAGGTTGTTTTAATCGAAAATTCACAAATAAAATAACGATAAATCGAAATGTTTTAAAAGGCATCATTTGACATCAGTAGAAAAAAAAAATGATCTCCTCACTGAGTAACTTTGCTTCAACGAGACCTTTTTTTTTAATGTCAATGTTTTCAACGGTTGGCATTGCTCATAGATCATCTTCTACCGAGTTTTAACGCAGTTAAAATTAGGATCTGCTGTACACAAACTTTTTATCAGTTATATACGCACTGCTATATTTATTCTAAATTCTTATGCGTATTTTTTATCTATGTTATTTTTTACTCTAATTTGTAAAAAAAATAAAAAAAAAAGGTAATATATTATTATTTATTTATTACGAAGTTTTGTTTTAGATTTCATAGCCAGGACTTTTACGAAATACTAAGATAGTAAAGGTTATTAAATATACTCTAAATTTAAATGTTTGAAATATTTAGTTAAGTAATTTTCTTCTTGGGGGCGTTTTTGTCATATCGTTCATTAGTATTTAAAGCACGTTTCATGACAAAGAAGAGCAATTTATTTTATACTCCTTTATTGCAACCAGTAACTGAAGATCAATGATCTAGGCAACTGTTTTTTAGAGTTTCAGCTACAATATGAATTATAAAAGGGAAAATTCGAAATAATCACTTTTTTATATGATTTTATGAGACACTTTATACTGAGAAAGTATGAGTTTTATGTCTGTAATTTTGCTGAAAAAAGATTCAATCAAGTCTTTTGAAATGACATTGAAAAACTGTTTTAAAGCTTTTTAAAAGAAAATTTCTGAATCTATAGCTGCAGTTTTTATTTGTCACATATAGACTTTTTTTTTCTCTCTTACAATTTTAAATCAAAGAGGTTTTTATGAGATGTAATGATTTCTTTTTGTTTAACTATTTTCTCTTAGATTGAGGCACTTGGTAAATTTAGCCGTTAATTTTATTACAATTTTTTTTTTAATTATTGCTCGGAAACTGTTGAAACTTTATTTATGCTTAACCCTTTTAAAGACAAAGTACTTCTGATTCAAAAATGTTAAAATGATTGATTGTCACCTGGATTTACGAGAAGAATTATATGAAAACTAAAAAACAGGAATTCTGCTTTTTCAGAATTTAGTGTCGCCCCCCCGATATATATATATATATATATAGTACAAAACATATTTCATTTTTAAGACTTAAAGCACACACTTAAATTTTATGTAAAATAACGTCATTGGCATCCGCTTATAAATTCCACATTTACGATCCACTCTGAAACATCTGCAGTAAAGCATGCGTAGAATGTGACTATCGCAAAATAATACACACATGCAGCAAAAAGATGCCGTCATTAAAGAACTTCGACAAAAAAGGCTATCTAACGATTTATAGGGTTCACGTGTTTGTAACATTAACTTAAAATTAAATATAGTTTATAATAGCTCCATGTTTTAACAGAAATTATTCGTTTACGTTTTTCCAAAATAGCTGTTATTTTAATTGCATTTTCTTTCGGTTGTTATGAGAAAACGGCAACAAAAAGATATAATCGCTATTTTTGAACTATTTTCCCTTTATGTTCTACATAACTGGAGTACTTGAGTTGCCAAAATTAAACAAATGGTGCTAAAAACTACAAAAATATTAATATTTCACAAATAAATGGAGATACAGTTTTCAAACAAATTGCATTTAAAAGTACTTTTTTTCCCCAATACGACGGTATAAAACTTGAAAATGTGTAGTGCTTAGAAAAGAAAATTCTATAGAGTATTTAATCCTAATGCTTTCTTTTACGGCTGACTTCTGTAAGGTAACGTTATTTTTTGGAGACGGCACAAAATAAGCTGGGCGAAAAAATAGCACATCCTACTGAGGGGCTAATAAGTACCACTTTATCTTCACATAGATTAGATAAAGCAAAAATTAGTTTTAAAATTCTGTTACCAATGAGGCATTTAGGAATACAAATTAAGCAGCATATAGCGGTATACCGGCACCTTTCAAGAAGTTAATGCATTATATGCGTATTTGAAAAAAAAAAAAAAAAATAGAAAAAAAGAAAAAAGAAACTGAACGGACATTATCAAAAATCGAGCTGCAGTTTTTGTTTGTTTACATACAGACAAACATATTTTTTCTCTTACAATGTTAAATCTAAAAGTTTTTTATGAGATGTAATGATTTGTTTTTGTTTATCTGTTTCTTTTAGACAGGGGCAATGAATGAATTTAACCATTAATTTTATTACAATTTTTTACTCATTGCTCGGAAATTATTAAAACTTTATTGATGTTTAACCCTTTTAGGGGCCAAGTACTTCAATTGCAAAAATGTTAAATGATTGATTGACACCAGGATTTACGAGAAAAATCATAGGAAAATAAGTACGAGTTTATCTTCACGTATATTAGATAAAGCAAAATTTATTTTTAAAATTCTTTTTCCAGTGAAGCATTTAGGAATAAAAATTAAGCAGTATATACTATATAATGTCGCCTTTCGAGGGGTTAATGCATTATATTCGTTTTTAATTAAATTTAAAAAATCAAAAATCCGACTGCGTAAACAGCGAACTAATTAATTATTTCTCATCAATATTAAACTATTTTTTATATTACTTACCTATTTTTTTTATTTACTTGTATTGATGACTTTTAAGTTGTGTTTAATTGTTAGCTCCTATCTATAAACACTGTTTTGATGAGGCCTATAGATGTCTATGAAGGTTAAAGTTGTAGTAAAGCTAGAGATCCTCCCTACACAACTTCCAGGTCGCGTTATATTTAAAGGAGTTTCTGACTGTAAAATAGTCAATGAAACATCGTCTTCATTTTGAAAGACCTATCCAATGATATGACACTTAATAGTGTGCGTAAAATTACATTTTCGTCTCTACCGCCATTTTGTATTTTATGGTCGCCATTTTGAATTTAACAAAACCTAGACTATAACCTTGGACGATTAAGGCTGATCGATAGAGACCGAATTTATTAAAATCCATCCAGCCGTTGGGATTTTTCGAGGGTAAAATGAAATCCACATACCCAGATACGCGCGAAATACATAACCTAATGATGGGCGATTTCGATGTTTTAATCGATACTATGGCCAACTCGATTTAATCGATACTATGAAGTTTTTAATCGATGTCTCTAAGACAAAATAAGGTAATATTATTTTCATTTTCCTTCAAAAGTTGAAGATAAAGTATTTGGATGTGCCAATCCTAAAACTTTCATCTGCCTCATAAATGTTAAAACTTCAAAATTCGCTATCATAGTGTCAAATTTAAATGATAACCTATGCGTATCATGAGGATTCAAAAAGGATAGGTTCGTTGAAGTATGTGCATTTTAAAAGAAAATATACGCATTGCATTTTCCTAATAAATCATTGAATTTCGGCCCACACTCTCTTAGGCTAATATCAGACAAACGTCATTTTGCATGATTTTTTCGCTCTTACGCCATCCATACACCTTCGCTATCATGTGTAGGGACGGTGTAAGAGAGAAAAAGAAGCGTGCAAAAGACGTTCGTCTGATATTAGCCTAGATGTCCGCAACGGAAAATCCCAATTCAAAGAGCATAAAAGCGGCAGCTGTTGGGCAGTATACACCCAAGCCTAATAAGGATCTATTTATCTGAAAGGGTAACTAGAATATGAAGTTTGATTAAATTCCGTGCATTAGTTTTGAGATATGGCAAAAAAAAAAAAAAAAAAAAAAAAAAAAAAAAAAAAAAAAAAAAAAAAAACAGTATAGCCTGTTACATGATTAACACGAAAAACTCAGGAACAACTTATGTCAATGACACATAATATTAAGTTTGCTGAAATTCCGGTCATTACTTCTTGAGATATTATCGCTAATATCTTGTAAATTCTGAAAAACTGTGTTAATTTCAGGGGCTGGTACGTGTGGACAACCGCCCCCCGGAACATTGAAATGTCCCTCATGAAGATTTGAGATTTTATGCGTAATGGACAAAAGTCCAATTCTCCCCCCCCCCCACCCCCGAAAATCTAGAATGTCCCTCTCCAGAACCATAGAAATCCCTCCCGGAGAAAAAAAATGTCTGAATGCAACACTGCTAAAAAAAAAGCAGCATGGCAACACAACCTGTTATATCATTTACACGAAAACATAATCATGAACAACTTATGTCAGAATATTAAGTTTGATGAAATTCAGTTCATTTGTTCTTGAGATATGATCCCTAAAATCGTTTAAATCCAGAAAAACGTGTTGAATTCCGGTGGTAGTCCGGAGGGACATGCCCCCTCCCAGTGCAACATTCAAATGTTCCCCCAGAAGGTTTGAGATTTTATGCTTAATGTACAAAAGTCCAAACCTCTTCCCCTCTGAACTGTCCCTCTCTGGATCCGCAGAATTCCCTCCCGGAGAAAATTGTCTGAATTCAACAGTGCTGATAAAATCTGCATAACAACGCCCCCTGTTGTGAGATTTACATCGAAATCCAATATGCAGCAATTTATGCCAACGTCTAACTGAATGTGAAGTTTGATGAAAATCCGTGCATTAGTTCTTGAGATAGAGCTATTGTGAAAATCGGGAAAAATGCAGCATAGCAGCGACACCTGCCAGTAGATTTACATAAAAAATTAATCAGCACCAATTTATATGAAAGTCTAATTGAATCTAAAGTTTCAACAGGTTCTATGCATTAGTTCTAGAAATAGACCGCCCACAATTTTTTTGTCAGAGACAAACAAATAGACAGACTGACAGACAGACAATGTATAAAAATAGTCAAATCGTATTCCAGACAAGATCTTCTAAAACTATAAATCCTTCGAAAACCGGAAGTCGAAAATTTTCACGAATCCAACGCTTTCTTTTTCTAAAGACAAAAGACAATCTTTAGATGCGGGCAGAATCGTTATTTTTTGATTTACTTCAGTTCTTTAGATTCAGGCGAATCGATTCAGTTCAGATTCGATGCCGATTTTTAGATGCGGGTGAAATTGTTATTTTTTGATTTACTTCAATTCAAATCACATCGCGCATGATCCACGATTCGGGTTGAATAGATTCCTCCAATTTTACTGTTTTAGCGGCAGAATTGCTGTAAAATTTTGTATAAGAGCCTTTTTTTTTTGTAGGTTCAGTGTTGAATGGCGGGTTGATTTCTAGACTGCTCCGGTCAGGATGGGGGGGGGGGGGATTTTAGATTTCCATAAGGGGGAATGCACATTTGTCCATTAAAAAGCATAAAATCTCAAAACTTTCGGGAGAGCCGTTCAAAATATACATGCTATTTTAAAAATGCCCAATTCTCGTTCTATTTTATTATAAATCCACATTTTCAAACATTGACCAAAGATACATTTGAGGTCACCCCTCCCAACATTTGAAACTTACCTGTCCCCCGGGGGGCATATTTATTGTTTATTCCAAACCATCTCGTGTAACATATTGTTGGAAAGCTTTTAATGTCCTCTTTTATTTTCTTTCCTGCCTCCCACACTAGTTACACGCTCTTGGCACTTTTTAGCTCACAGGCTATCAAGGCCTGAGATCTAATGTGCCCGTCGGTTTTGTATGTATGTATGTATGTATGTACGTACGTAATGCGTTAACTCTTGATAGAAATATCCGATTTGCTTCAATTTTTTTTCTATGTTAAGTCTGCTAAGGCGCTTCCCTGATTAGTTTTGGGGGCTCATAAGTTAAGTATAAAAGGGAAACAGGGGCTAATCCCCCATTAGCTTAGATAAATGGGTTTTTCATGCAGAATTATCAGATTTTCTTCAAATTTTGGTAAACCGGATAATTTTGATAACGAGTTTCTCTGATTATATTTGAAGGTTCATTGTTACAGTCTAAAGGGGGAGGGGGAGGGTGGACGAGGGGATAATAACCTCTCTAATTTAGATAGATGGGTTTTGCTATCCGATTTACTTCAAATTTGGTATACCAGTTTATTCTGATAAGGCGCTTCCCTAATTAGATTTGGAAGTTCATTGGTAAAATATGAATATAGTAATATGAATATAGGTAAAATATGAATATATATGAAATAGGGGGCTAATACCCCTTAATTTAGATAAATGGGTTTTGCTATCCGATTTGCTTCAAATTTGGTACACCGATTTATTTCGATAAGGCGCTTCCCTGATGATATTTGGAGGGTCATTGGTTAAGTATAAAGAGGGGAAACGGGGAGGGTCAATTCCCCCCCCCTAGTTTATTTTTCGAGGTGCATTATTCTTTGAAATAAGAGCATAATCTACAGTTAGTATGAATAGCCTGTGAGCTCAATGCAATCAGTTTAACTGGGCACTTTTCTTTTCAGCTCACAGGCTATCAAAGCCTGAGAGCTAATGTACCCACAGTTTCTGTATGTATGTGCATACGTAACGCGATAACTCACGATAGAAATATCCGATTTGCTTCAATTTTTTTTTCTATGTTCATTCTCATAAGGCGCTTCCCTGATTATTTTTGGGGATTCATTGGTTAAGCATAAAGGACGGGGGTACGGGGGTTATTCCCCCCACACACTTAGATAAATGGGTTTTTCACGCAGAATTATCAGATTTGCTTCAATTTTGGTATACCGGTTAATTCTGATAAGACGCTTCCCTGATTAAATTTGGAGGTTCATTGTTTAAGTATAAAGGGAGCAACAGGGGCTAACCCCCCTTAATTTAGATAGCTGGGTTTTTCTATCTGATTTGCTTCAAATTTGGTAACCAGTTTATTCTGATAAAGAGCTTCCCTGATGAGATTTGGAAGCTTATTGTTTAAGTATAGAGATGTGACGGGGGGGGGGGGCAGATTCCCCCTTAATTTATTTTTCGAAATGCATTCTTTGAAGTAAGAGTATAAAATACACTTAGTATGAATGGACTGTGAGATCAATGCAGTTTAACTCGATACTTTTCTTTATTATTTATTATTGTTTCAGTGTTATTTATTATTGTTTCTCTGCATGTCAGCGAATGAGTCAATAACTGTTTATATTTTTTAGATTACTGCTGAAAAAAAAAATCAAGGAATATACTTTTATTTATTTGTTAACCAGAGAAAAGTATGTTATTTCATTGTTAATGGCTCTAGGATGAGAACATTTTTTTTTTTCTTAACAGCTGAAAATTTGGTAAACATTAAAAAGAAAGATCTTTATAAACTGTAAATGAGATAAGGAGATATATATTTTAAAAAGGGAAAGAAATTTTAGTTAAATATATCATTAAAAGGAAAATTTTGATTATTAATTGGGGGATAATTAGTACTTGATGATTGGTTAATTACATTCATCACAGCTATTTTAAAAGAAGATTTGCAATATTTGCATTTCCCCCACGCTTATAGGAGACCCTAAAAAGACTGAAAAACCATTTAACTTTTTAAATAAATTTAGAGCCTTCAAAATTTCGCTCATCTGCGCATTTTTAAGAAGTTTATACACGTTTTAGGGAGTTTATAGGAAGTAAGCCCCCATCTGTTTGGTTGGAAATAAGAGTAGAAAGTACGTCTTTTCCGGATGGAAAAAAAATCATTTCTTTCTTTTTTTTATATGACCGAGATCTTTTTTTAAAGATAAATTTAAATAAAATATAAATTATTATCAAAATTACATCTTAAAAATAATAATTTTAAAAGTTAAAAAACCTTATTATTTGACTGAAAGTTCTGTAGTAGCTTACTTCTGGGCCGCTAACATTGTCTAGGGACCCCATAAATGGAGGTGAGGGGTGAGAGATAGTCGTTAAGGCCCTGTTGATTCCCTACGTTTTGGAATTACTATTTTTCAGCTTATCTGTGTGATTCTGTGAACATCGAAATATCGATTCAAGTATCGATTCTAGAATATGGGAATCGATTCTGTTTTATACGATGTCAGTTTTAATCGATTCTCAAATTTTCCAGAATCGCCCATCACTAACATAACCCTTCTTGACAGCCGGGTAAAAAACTGAACGAACATTATCAAAAATCCATGATGTGTTGCTATAATTTCCAAATATCCATGACTTACCTAATATAAAAGTTTTGTGGAATTTTAAATTTTACAATGCCTTTTAATTTAAGCCCCGAATCTGTCGAACTTTTGAAAGCAGATAAAAATGTTTTATTTTTATATTGTTATTTCATTGTTTGTTAAGTGTTTCAGTAAGTTTATCGAACTTCTTATAAACGCCAAGTGTTCCACTCTCCAGAGTATATCTTAAGAATCGATTAAACTGTTGGCCTCAAGTAAATTAAATTACTTCCTTATATACGTGATGTTCTTTCTGATCTTCAATCGTAATTCTAAAGTGTATTTCTTTCAAAAATAGTAAATGAAAATTTATTGGTCGATGAGAAAATTTATTTTGAGAAATATTTCGAAATATCACTTATGAAAGTTAACATTATAAATAAAAAAAATCCATATACAGAGAATTTTTAAAAGTTAGAATAATGAAAAATTCTTTTTGAGACGTTCAGTGTTTATTAAAACACATTACTAAAGTAAAAAAATTATGATTTCTAATCTTTACTAATCTTGAAATTGAATTTTTTAAAATTTATTTTACAAAACTAAGTGTATTGCCAATTTAATGACGAAAATTTAAATAATTCCGTACTCTTTACTGTAATTATCTTTATAATGTGGATATATAATGAGATAGTTACGGTTATCTATACTAATAAAACACATGTTTGTGTGTGTTTTTTTGACAAGACCATGAGAATATCTATGGCACATAGATGACAGAAAATTTAACAGATGGTAAATTTGACTGTCCAAAGCAGATCCTGATGCATATTAGTCTTAGATTTTAAATATTTAGTTAAATAAAAGAGATATAAATTTAAAGACCCACCGAAAACTCACAATAATAATTTTTTTTTCAGAATAGACGCGACGCCAGTTTTGAATATTCGTGACAAAGAAGATCCGACAGCGGAAGAAGATCCATTTTTCACAGTACTTATTTTCACGCGGCTTTCGGAGAGTCTTAGAGCTAAAATATTCACAATATGGAATAAATTAAAATACACGCTTCAAATTTCAAATTCCTTACGCCTTAATGGCGTATAAATAATAAGAATTTTAACCATTTCAAAAAATACTATTAAGGAAGTTCGAATTTGTATCTCCATGTGTAAAAAAAAAAAAAAACCTCGCATCGTCGCTCAATGTTACAGATATGAAAACACAGAAAAAAAAAATTAATAAATCATATACTTTTCACTACAAAGGTGTAATTCAGTTCGAAAAAATTTAAAAAATAATTTAAAAAAATGACTATCATTTTCCGACTCCTCCAGATGCTTATTTTTTTCTAGTTTAAATGTAAATAATTGTCATTTGTTAACTCAAATGTTTCAGATACTTTTCGAACATTTAATTTATATCATACATAAAACTTTCGAAACAGCTGGACGCCACATTTATTTAAAATAAATAAATCTGCTCAATATTCACCCAGAACGTGAATCCGCAGTTTTCTTTTGCTCAATTGTTTTCAACTAAATTATTAATATTTTTGAAAGAAAAATGTTCACGGGATGTTGAAACATTACATTTATAACTCATACAAATTTCAAAGTGTTTGTAAAAGTATACACAGGTTGTGGAAACATTACATTATATTAATGACTCATGAAAATGTCAAAGAGTTTGGACAATAACAATTGTTTTTTTTTTTTTTTTAATATAAAATGACTCGATGCAAAAAGGAGGCAGAAAAAAAACATAGCTCTTTTAAAACTAAATATTAATATTTTTGCAAGAAAATTGTTTACAGATTATGGGCACATTACATTTATAACTCAAACAAATTTCAAAGTATTTGGAAAGTAATTAACATTTTTGGTTTTTAATAATAAATAGCCCAATGTGGCAAAAACACGTATGAATGAAACGTTCCTTACAGTCCCATTTACTAAGGAATTGGATTCCCCAACATTAGTTTCCATTGGAACATTTTAATTTCGTAACTATTTAAAAAGTAACTACTTTGTCATTCGTAAATCGATTTTCATATGGTCAAGAAAAACAATAGTGTCATTTTTGCAATTAGAAGTATACTATTAAAGGTTCAGTAATTCTCTATTGATCAATAAAGAGAATAATTACCTTGTCCAAAATTAAAACACATGTTCAATATCATGATTTGCAGAAGAATGAGATTTGACAACAATATTATCTCTAAGAAAAGTGAACTAGCATTAAAATATCGTATACTGTCAAGATTTTCTGATTTAATTTGAAAGCGGTAATCAGTTATTAAAAGCAATATGTTGTTGGATGGCACCGTTCAATATATTTTGTTTTTAATTATATTAATCTTCATTAGAAAAAAATACATTGTCTGTAAAAATACACAAATCTTTTTTTTTTTTTTCATTATTTTATCTAAAATTATATCTAGAAAAGTTCTTGGTCTTTAATTTTGATTCATTAAAAAAATGTATAGTATTTTAAAAAAAGAAAAATTACAGATCAACTTAAGACAAAAAAAAAAAAAAAAAAAAAAAAAAAAAAAACCCGCTAACTCAAATAAAACAAACTACAGAACATTAAAACAGACGAAAAAAACGATTACTTCCGTAATTCACCTGCTCATCGTACTCTATTTGACAACAGCATCCATATACAGGGTCATTATAAAAAGACTATCCCAATATATTGGCCACTAACTATCAAGTATTTCACAGAAACTAAAAGAAACTTTGGTTTATATCTATTTTGAAATATGTGCTAATGCATCACATGAAGAAAAAATACTTAAACTCTAATGTTTTCGGCTAGAGTGACAAAATTTTTAAACTTTTCAATAGCAACACCTATTTTTATGGGAATGAAATCTCCATAATGAAAAATAATAAATAGCGTTGGAATGGTACCTGTAGCACAAAAAATAGTCGCTGCTAGGCAGACTAGGGGGAAATATGAAAACAACTGTTGCAAGCTCCAAAGCATGTCTTTCTTGTTTAATGGCGTCCCATTTCTCACTGTGTCTTTTGCTCTGATACGAGCTACGGTTTCTCGCTCGAAACGAGAAGAAAAAACCAACGTACGCGGGCTTCTTCGTTCGACGTAAGAGACCGTCATGACAGACGTCGTTGCACTAAGTGATAGAAACGGCACTTTGAAATGCATGTCACTTATCTTTCTTCTGGCACTCTGCACAATATGCCGCTAATACGGAAACATCGTGGAGAAATTGTAAAGATTTATTACTTGGACGGATAAATACCCGAAGAAGCATTGATTGTCTACTACAGAAACCATGGTCTATCAAGAGGCGCATGTATTGTAAAAGCAATAATGGACTTGATACGGAAATTTCAAGAAGCATTTTCGATCGATCTCGCAATGGATGACCATCCGTTTCTGTCGACGCTATTGCAGAAGATCATGGGACGATAAGCGATGTTTCTCTTGCAAATGCACGCGCTGTTTCACGTGTTCTGCAGTTGCAGAATTCCATCCGCAAGATTCTACACTCTCGTCTGCACATTTTTCCGTATCAGTTACAGCGTGTTCAGACGTTGCAAGCGGGTTATATGCTACAACGTCTAGATGTTGCGAATAAATTTCTCATCCAGAATGATGAGGATGACAGATGACCTTTAAGCATTACGTCGACTGATAAGGCCCGTTTCTTATTGTAACATTAATTCTCAGATCTGCGTACGCTCGGTAGATAATATTCCGCATGAGGTAGTTACCCGGTATAAAAATAATCTTCATAATCAGGCGTTACTTTTTTCAAGAAACTACTGCGGCAGGTATACAAAACGTGTGCTATAAAGAGCGCTCTCTATCTAGAAATATTGACAAAGTACGTAATTATCCATTATCAACAGAAAAATGCTCTATATGACGTCGTGTGGGTGTAAGATGTTGCTCCCTAGCATGTGAGGTCTTCTGTCAAAGGTTTCTAAACACAAAAGATTGGTGACAATATTTTTTAAAGCTCGTATCGTCCATAATTTTAGTGATACGTTAAAACAAAAAAAGTCTCTTAATACTAAACGTTTTTCTCTAAAACTGTGTAATCCGTTTCAAAAAATACAAATAATTTCATTTAATGACAATCGTGACTTGAGATAACTTTTCGACTCTTCCAGACATTCATTTTTCTAGTCAAACAGTAAATAATTGTCGATTTTTTAACACAAATGGCTTACACATTTTTCAGATATGTAATTTATATCACATATAAAAATTTCGAAATATTTAGACGACTGATTTATTTAAAATAAATAAATCTGCTCAATATTCTTTCAAACGTGAATCCACGTGTAGATTTTGCTTATGTGTTTACTTCTAAATATCAATATTTTAACAGGAAAATTAATCACAGCCTTTGGAACTCGTAAAAATGTCAAAGAGTTTCGACCGCAAAAACTATTTTGCTATAAATATTACATGTTTTGATGTAAAAAAGCCAGAAAAAAAACTACAGTTCTTTTGCAACTAAATATCAATATTTATGCAAGAAACTTTTTCACAATATGTGAAATCAAAATATTTGTAACTCATAAAAAATAAAAGAAATTTGAAAATAAGAACTATTCTTTCTCTACAATATCTCAATAAACAGAATCAAGGTAATCAATGTTATCTCTCACAATCTCTCACGTTTCCGTTTTACCAATGGGCTCCAATTCCACTCCAATGGAATTCTGGCTGTGCGTTTACCTGAAATCCAATGTGTATGCAATTACTGCGCAAAGTGCATCACATTTGAAAGATACTATTAGACCTCAGGTTCTACCTGTTCCCTTTACAATGGTACGTGCTTCAATGCCACCATCTTCCGCGTGCAAAGATTCATCATATGTGAAGGTGGTCGCGTGGAAAATTTGCGAAGCACAATAAAATGTTTCGCTTTCTGTTGATTATCTGTCTTTATTGGTTTAATATCACATTTCCTCTTAGTCAGTCCAGCTGGCGATTTTCGTGCTACAAGTGCCGTTCAACAGCTATTCATGGTTTTTCACTATGAAGATCACATTCCAATAAAAAACAAAATGAAAAAAAAACTCAATTTTACAAATTAGAACGAGCATTTGGAAAAAGACTAAAATTTAAGACATGAAAAATAGCACGGAGTTGATAATACATTACGTACGCCATGAATTAAACATTAATAGTGCTATTACACGTAAAAATTGCAAGCGACAGAAATCGTCTGCGACTCATACGTATTATCCACCCTATTATCCACCTGTATTATCCAAGCATTTCATTGGCTGTTCGGGAAAAGGCTTTTCCATCGTCAGATTTCCAAGAAATCTGACGGCCAATTTTAAATGAAATTTATTTCTTAAAATTCTAAACATCCCATATTATTACTTTTTATATCGTCGTATAGAGAAAAAAAAAGTACTTTTAAATGCAATTTGTTTGAAAGCTGTATCTCAATTTCTTTCTGAGTTATTATTTTTTTTTGTAGTTTTATTACTTTTTTGTCATAGTGGCAACACTCTGTTGTCTATCTCTGATGAAAGTAAAGGGAAATACATATTACTGTATAGACCAATCAGAAAACTAATAAAATGATGTTTAAACCAATAAAAAACTTCAGATATGGTTTTGATTTCCTACCCTTACGAGGACAATAACCATTTTTCCAAATGGTTAAAGAACTTGTATGTTCTGGCCATCACAACACTTTCTTCTATATAAATCACGTCAATTAACTCATTTAAGTAGTACAAGAAATTACATCAATTTAGCATCAATTCACATCAAAGTATATCTGAATTTGAAGTTTGATGAAAATTCGTGCATTTGTTCTTGAGATAGAGCTATAGCAGAAATTCTGAAAAATGTAGCATAGCAGCGCAACCTGTTGAGCAATTTACATGAAAACATAAACAGCAATAATTAATATCAGGTATAACTGAATCTGAAGTTTGATGAAAATTCGTGCATTAGTTATTGAGATAGAACTATTGAGGAAATCGCAAATTGTAGCATAGCAGCGCCACCTATTTAGCGATTTACACCAAAATGTATAAAACGTCAGTTCATATCAAGGACTAACTAAATCTAAAGTTTGATGAAAATCCGTGCATTATTTCTGGAGATTGCACTATTGTTAAAATCGGGAAAAATGCTTCATGGCAGCGTCACCTGTTGATCAATTTACACCAAAATATAAACAGCATTAATCAATATCCAGGTATACCTGAATTGTTGAAATTCCAAGCATTAGTTCTTGATATAGAGCTATTGCGAGAATCGCAAAAATGCAGCTTAGCAGCGCCACCTGTTGAGTGATGTACACCAAAATGTATAAAACGTCAATGCATGACAATGCCTAACTGAATCTGAAGTTTGATGAAAATCCGTGCAATAGTTCTGGAAATTGAGCTATAGTGGAAATCGTGATAAATGCCACATAGTAACGCCACCTGTTGTGTGATTTACAGAAAAAACTCCAGCACCAATTTAAATCAGGGGCTAACTAAATATATTTTTTTAATTAAATTCCGTGCATTCGTTCTTGAGATAGATCACCCACAAAATTTGGGTCACATACTTACAGACAGACAGACAAAGTCACAGATTCACAGACAGATATTTTGCAAAAGCATGTTTTTCGGAATCTTTGAATCTTTGACCCGTAAAACGTGTAAATCCGTCAAAAACCGAAAGTCGAAAATTTTCATGAATCCAATGCTTTCTTCTTCTAAAGATAGAAGTAAAAAAAAAAAAAAAAAAAAAAACCTAATATATAATAAATAACATAAAAAGAATATCGCGTCACGTAGCATTACATGTCTTAAATCATGAATGATTTACATAAACAAATAAATCTGTTTTTCTTCAGTGGTAAGCATGGGTCATTTATCTTTTGAACAACCATACAATGTATTAAAGTATCATCTCAAAGTGATAATTTCGAACGCGCAAGTGACATGTTATTTTTCAACAATCGCAAACTCTGTTAAAAAGTCCTTTCTTGATTAAGATATGTCACGCTAAAGAAGGAACATTTTTTACCTCAAGATAAAAGGTTGATTTTTATTTTTATTTTTATTGAAATGAATTTATGTCACAATTCTCTGTAAAACTTTGAACGCATCAATCATTATTTTAACTGAAAAGTGAAAAAAAATATGCAGAAAAATACATTTAAAGGTTTTTTTTTTTTTTACCAAGGTAAAGATTTTAATTTATGTATTTCCTATTTCTGATTGTTGACAACGATAGCACAAAATATTTACTGCATTTTATGAATTGTGCATAACTAAATTATAAATATTTGAGTGTAACAAAATTTTAAATATTTAAATCCTTGTTAACGTTGTATCCTTTAGGAATAAGATGAACAATATGTTTTAATATAAATCTATTTCATCTGCGTTCATAAAGATATACAAAATATTGAAATAAACATTTTACACATTAACAAAATGCATTAAATTTAATATTAATTATTTAAAGAATTTTTTGAAATTTCCTTTATTAAATTTGTACATTGTACAGCCATCATTAAATTATTTACACATTTTAGGGAATCCGAGTGAACCAATGCCATTAGAAAAAATAATATAATTTTGCTCTTATTTAAATGAACATATTTTTAAACCTGTTTTTAATCATTTTGATTCATTATATTTTATTTCTCCATATGCTGTATTTCCCACGACAATGGTAAATCGAGACGGACATTTCTTACTGTGGACAAAAGTGGGAAAACAATAAGAAAGAAATTAGTTAGTCAACGCTTGACTAAATATTTTGTACTACTTGGGAATGTTACATTCATTATCAATATAATCAAAATAATCTTTAACGGTATTTGGTTTTTAAGTAGAACTCGAAACCTACTTGGCGGAAGTAAGCGATACTTTAGATCAGCATATTTGAAACTTCAAGAAATCGATTTGTGTTTAAGGTATATTTTTTTCGCAAATATACATATGTATGAAAATTATATATTGGTTAAAATTAATTTTCTAAAAACATGTTAATTATAACACCTAAAGCTTTTAGCAAAAGTTAATTTCTAGAAGCATTAAATATGTGATTAAAATAATAAAACTTTGTAAAAAATCACCATAAAATTAAAACAAAACACAGGACGCGTTTCGAGCTAAAAACATAACAGCTCGTCATCAGCTAAGCATACACGTGTCCGAAAACGAACAAGTTCAAAAATGAACTCATGAAGTTCATTTTTGAACTTGTTCGTTTTCGGACACGTGTATGCTTAGCTGATGACGAGCTGTTATGTTTTTAGCTCGAAACGCGTCCTGTGTTTTGTTTTAATTTTATGGTGATTTTTTACAAAGTTTTATTATATTAATTGCTTCATATCGCCAGTTTTCGGTGCTGTTTCGCCATTAAATATGTGAGCATATAAAATCACTTCATACCACCAAATACTTTTATTACTTAAATTATTTTATCAAATGGCCTCCCGTTTTGTATTTTCTAAAGAAATATTTACCAAAAATCCCAATATAATGTCAAGATTTGATGTTCCTTTAAAAAAGTTCAGTATTTATAACAATTTATGTATAAGGATAATTCCTGAGCATATAACTCCTGTTAACATAAATTTCAGAAATACATAAGTTATAGCCGAAAGACAATTTTCGTTTTATTTCTGTGCTAACTTTGTGATCAAATTGTATTGGTGTGTTCCCTTTTTACCCGACTGAAAAGAAGGGTTATGTGTATCACGCGTATCTGTGTATGTGAAATTATTTATACCCTCGAAACATCCCAACGGCTGGATGGATTTTAATGAATGAGGGCTCTATCCATTCGTCTTAACGGCCCGATGGTTATAGGATACGTTTTGTTTGTATAAATTCAAAATGGCGGCCGTAAAATACAAAATGGCGGTAGAGACGAAAATAAATTACGCACCCTATGGAGTGGTATATCATTGGATAGATCTTTCAAAATGAAGACGATGCTTCATTGGCTATTTTACAGTCAGAAGCTCCGTTAAAATATTACACAACCTGGAAGCTGTGTAGGTAGGATCTCTATCTTTACTGCAACTCTAACCATCATAGACATCTATAGACCTCATCAAAACAGTGTTTATAGATAGGAACTAACAATTAAACACAACTTAAAAGTCATCAATACAGGTAAATAAAAAAAAATAGGTAAGTAATATAAACAAGTAATATAAAAAAAAAAAATATTTTAAGTCAATTCCTACTTAGGTCAAGAAGATATTTTTTTTTCTCCCGTCCTTCTTTTCTCTTGAGTGGCGCTTAAAATGCCTTGATCAAGAAGAGGGCTCTCTCGATTATTGAAAATTAATTCATTTAATTTAATTTACGAATTAATATTTGAAAAAACTGGATTAACATCAAGTGTCATCCACTACAAGTTAAAAAAAAATATTTGAGCTTTATTGGATGAATAGTAATTATTTTATTAACGATTTAATATTTGAACAAGATATATATAAGCGAGACTGTGAGCTAATAGTAGGAATAAAAAAATAGGTTCACATTGATGAAAAATAATTAATTAGTTCGCTTTTTACGCAGTCAGGTTTTTTTATTTTTTTAAATTTAATTGTTTATTATTATTTGACTGTAGCTCGACTTTTGATTTCCGCCATACAAAAATTACGCTTAAATATGCCAAATCAATGTTTCTCAACTTAAACCGTCATTCACCGTTAGATAGCTCCTGAACAGCATTTTCCGCGTAAACTGCATTGTATTTGGATTTTTTTCAAATCGGATGGAATTAAGGCTTCTAATTAAATAAAGACTCACGCTCACCTAATACGGCTTCATAATAAATTTTTCTCAAAATATATGATATATTTAATATTTAAATTATACGCAGCAGTATAACTTCCCCCTATATTAGTAGCTACACAAATATCAATTGGCATATTTCAACAAGCAATGCCGAAGGATTTGATAATTTGTTGTATATCAATAATTATACTTTTTATGCGGAAATATGTTCTTTTAATGACTTATTTAACTTTTTGCACTCCACTGACACCTATATGGTGACATATTAAGTTTAACTACAAATTCACTGACACACACACAGTAAACAACAAAAGAACATACAACAAATAAACATATTTATAGGGCGTTCTCCACATATTATTGAAATATGTAAGAATGGCGTGTAGTTGCTGGTATGAGATTGGAATTTTGATGTGGAGAGCAAAATGTTTAACTTTATGCATTTATATATTTTAACTTTAAGACGAAATATTCAAATGTATATGCACATTTGCAATTTCATATACTCTCTACAGTAGTGAGTACAAGAAATCCCTACGATTCAAAACTACAGAAACGAAAATGTGATGTGCGATAACAAGTAATTAATAGTGCTTTTGGAGTGTTTTTTACAAGTAAATAGTCATATATATAAATATATACATCTGTGTGTGTGTGTGTGTGTATCTTAATACAATCTTTTCTCTTCACATTTAGAAATATATTTCATTTTTTAAGAATATATTTTTTAAATGTACGAAGAAGTGGATTGAAAATTTATATATACACTTAATATAAAATATAAATGACTAGCAAAACTCGCGGATTTGCTCGCGTAATAGTTGAAATTTAAGAAGTTACTATTATGTCTAATTTTTATTTGAAGAAATTATACTTTTAAGAATAATTCAAAAATTACTAATTAAGTCACAGTTTGATTAAACTTCATTATTACACAGCATTACGCAGAAATGGGACTTAATTTAATAAGAAGAATTAAAACTAATTCCAAATAAATGATACTTTAGAGAGTATTTTGATGCTTTCATGCTCATTTCATACACTAACTTCAGTATTCGTTTGAAGTTTTAATTTTTTTAGAAACAGTTTTTAGTACACATTTATGACTTAAAATTGAGTATCATGACAAATTCCAAGCTTCTTGGATAACGGTCTGCCACCTCTCTGTTGGTAGTGACACTAACATATAATGCCTATGTTGAAACTGAGATAGACACGACTAATTTGCCAACATTAATTTGGAAATCGGTTTTGTATTTACTAATATACCATAGAAAACGTAATTTAGAAAGCTAGTGAAGGCTTTTTTTAGAACGTTTGTTGTTCCTGCCTACCCCAGGTGGTAATGGCACCGGTAGAAAATATAGCCTGCGTAGGATCAGAGACTATCATATTTGATTCGCAACAATTACTTTTTTAAACGGTTTAACATTTCCTGAGATTGCGTAGAAATTGAAATTTCGGAATTTTTTAGAACACATTTGCTCCTTCCTTTCGCTTCACTACTTTTAAATTTTCAATTTATTTTCGAATGGTCTTAGAGGGCATTCCATTTTGTAAGTAACTACGATACCATATTTACCGTTTCAAGTCTCATCAGTATCACAGAAATCGCAATTTAGAAATGTTTTTGCTCCTGCACCTCACTTGTGGTAGTGGCGCTGACATGAAATACAGCTTATGATTTAGCAGGTTCTATCACCATCAATTTGCTTCCACTATTTTTTTAATCGGTTTGGTATTTAATAAAATTGCATAAAAATCGTAATTTACAACATATTTAGAACGCTTTTAGCTCACTTCATAATTTTTAATTTGGAATATTGCATCCTCCTCGGTAGTAGTGGCACCGACATAAAACATCGCTTATGTTTGAGCAGGATCTATCCCTCCAATTTGCACTCATTATTTTTTAAATCAGCTTGGTATTTCATAAGATTGCATAAAAACCGTAAGTTATACATCTTTCGAACGCTCTTCGCTCACCTCATCCTTCTAAATTTGGAATTTGCTTTCGACTGAAATGTATTTTTATACATGTTTCCTTCACTTTTGCTTTGAAATAATGATTGATACGAGCAAGAATCTGCAAAAAACATAAATTACTCAAATATGACATAAATTATTCAAATAAGAAGAAAATTAAAAATCTTTCATAGAAAAGTCGTGTCCTGTTTAACATTACCCTGAACAAGAGAACACTTTTTAACAGGGTCTGTAACTGTTGAAAAATAACCTGTCAAGTGTTCGTTTAAAATAATATCACTCTGAACAAAACCATAAATCTTCTTTCAGCAGATAAAATATGATTCTGTAATATGTTTTCTTGTCTTTCTAACGTTACCATGTATCCCAAGAAAGACGGGTTTAGTTGAAAAGTTATATTATTTTATTTGTATTATTTTTATATAGGGTTCATATTTGATAAATAATTTTCTGATTCTCAAAATTTGCTGTTTTCTCTACTACATTGCAGTAAACTTTGCATTTATATCGTTTGCCATTTTTTTTAATTATTTTTCTAAACAGACACTTCATTAACGGGACACCCGGCAAATGAAACAAGCTTACCAAAAAAAAAAAAAAAAAAACAGAATTATAATTATATAAGGGCCATACTGTGATTACATGATAGAATACTATTATTCAATGGACATTTAAAAAAGCAAAATAAATATAGAAGAAAAATTTAAATTTCTTGGTTGTTTAGTATTACCGTTTTATGTTTAATTTCTTTCTTTTAAATATTAAGGTTGAAAAATACAGCCTCCCTTTGAGCAAGGGCTGACACCAAAATTTACACACAACTATTTTTGAAATAGGCTGGAACTTCCTGAGATTGCGTAGAAATCGCAATTTAGAACTTTTTTTAGAACGCTTTGCGTGCATTTTCACGCCTTTTAAATTTCGATATTTTAAGAAATGTTCTTAGAGATCATTTATACTTTATAAGTAACTAAAATTCCAAATTTCATGTTTCTAGGCCCTCAGTAACACAAAAATTGCATTTTTTGAGAGTTTTTCTTTCCTGTATCCTCTTATGGGTGGCGGCATCGACATAAAATATAGCCTATGTTGGATCAGGAACTAACACCATCATTTTGATGTGATTGCTTTTGAAATCGGTTCGGCATGGCTGTTTCAGAGATTTCCTCCTACAAATAAACAAACAAACATTATTTCATTTTAATGTTAGTATAAATTAATATTTTTCTTATCCTAAAATAATTATTAATCACAACAATCGATTGCAATACTTTGATTTACTTAAGATTTATAAATGTAAATGTAATATTTCAAATTTATTTTATCTTTTTAATTTTTATCCTTTGATAAATCGATCTTTTCTATTCATTCTAAGGTAATCTATAGTATGTAATTAATACCTTATGTTCATGCTATTACAGATAAAGTGCTAAATTATGCATAAAAAAATATTTTCTCTGGTCTAAAGTTCTATATAATGTATTTTTATACATGTTTTCTTCACATTTGCTTTGAAATAATGATTGATACGAGCAAGAATCTGCAAAAAATATATGACATAAATTATTCAAACAAGAAGAAAAGTAAAAATCCTTCTTCTAACATAAAGAAAAGACGTGCCCTCTTTAGCTTGACATATCCTCATCAAGAGGAGACTTTTTAACAGAGTCTGTAACTATTGAAAAATAACCTGACAAGTGTGCGTTTAAAATAATCACTCTGAACAAAACCATATATCTTCTTTCAGTAGATAAAATACGATTCCGTAATATGTTTTCTTGTCTTTCTCATGATACCATGTGTCAAAAAAGACAGGTTTATTTGAAAAGTTATATTATTTTATTTCTATCATTTTACATTGGGTTCATATTTCATAAATAACTTTCTGTTCCTCAAAATGTGCTGTTTTCTTAAGTACATCGCAGTAAACTTTACATTTATATCGTTTGCCATTTTTTCAAAATTAATTTTCTAAACAGACACGTCATTCCCTCAACAGCTGGTAAATAAAGCAAGCTTACAAAAAAAAAAAAAAAAAGAATTATAATTATATAAGGTCCATGCTGTGATGAGATGATAGGCTATTATAATTCAGTGAACGTCATGGAATTTAAAAAAAGCAAAATCTATGTAGAAGAAAAATTTTAATTTTTTGTTTGTTTAATATTATCATTTAATGTTTAAATTCTTTCTTCGAAATATCAAAGTTGAAAAAGTTGTATATCATAAAAGCTTGCACCTATTTATACAGTAAAACCTACTGAGATAGTATCTAGCAGTATTTTGGTGTATCCCGACTTTAGTATTTGCATCTTTGTAAACCGAATTTTACAAATAATTGTATCCAGGTCCAATTATGTAAACTACGTGCTAGAAAAAGCTTTAAAAAAGACAATAATATTAATGAGCTTATTAAAACATTCAAACTATTTTTTGTTTAGCAGATTTTTATGAAGAGAACTTTCACAACATTCGTAGGATAAAGAGTAATTTGGAAAACTAATACTCTCTTAAAATGATCATTGTGCAACAAATAATCGTTTAATATAAATAGCAATAAATAGATCTAAAACAAAATATAGAATATAATTTTAAGGGTTTATTTTATATAAAAAACAAACTGTTGAGCTAGCAACTCTTATTAGTTTATTTCAAAAATAAAAAAATCCATATCCTTCCTTAATTGATAACAATAGATTTTTTTTCGGAATTGGAAAGATTAAAAACAAAATAGCAATTGCAATAAAACTACCATTCATAGACTTGTGCAAAACATCCTTTTGTATCAGAGCATATTTTTCAATACGTTCGCTTAAAAGCTTTAAATTATTCTAATTACACTAAAAACAATTTTTAATATGCGTCCATATTCTTTTCTTCTCTGTTTATAAAAACAGACATTTAAGTAACATATAAAAAATATATATATACTTAACTCATGAATGTTTCAACCAACAAAAAAGCTGCAGGATATTTATTCATTGATATTTTAGAAATATTTAAAATTGCCTCTTTAACGCGTTGTTTTATGTAATTGAAGGTAGCCACTGAAAGTAAAGTTACATTATTATGCAGTAAGATTATTATAAAAAAGTTAACATAGTGATTTTTATTTATAAAACAATATAAATATTTTTTATGTTACTTTAAAATATGAAGAAAGATCATTATCTAAATGATATCTAAAAGCTATTAATGAATAAGTTTAGACACTAAAAACATTTCTTGAATTCTTTTAGAATTGTATCTTTCAATTACAAAAATAAAAGCGCTTTTTTAATACATGTAAGACAAAGGTTTAAGCATATTTATTTACGCGTGTTGCATTCTTATCACTTTCTTTTTCAATGCATATATTAGGAATGAGTATATTACCTTTTGTAAATATAACATCACACAGTTCTTTTTTATACTTATAATGTTCACCGTACACAAACACACATGAAGGGTGATAATAAAACAGCTCCGTCAGACGTTTTTGTTTATAACTTTAATAAGAACTCAAATTTAAAACATTTTACAAGTAGACGATGTACAGACATGCAGAATTTTGCGATTTCTGCAAACGTTTTTGGTCTGTTTTAACTATTATTATTTATAAGAATTGTTGCACGGCATTCAATATAGCCTAACATGGGATTTTCAGCATTCAGATGAACTCTCATCGTATTAAGAGTTCATCGAGTAATAAAAGAGTCGCATTTACTTTAAAGACAATCATTGGAAAGTTTTAAGAATCTGTTTCAGTAATGTAGCAGATTTATTTGTCTTGTAGAGATAATAAAATTTGTTGGGGAATTGAAGTGATTTTTTTTAATTTAAATCGAAATTTGTGAGTGATATTTTTTTTTTTCTTATTACACAATATTAATCGAAAATTTTCAAAGCAGAATACGTATTCAAAATTCGTACTAACTGTCCAGAACCTAAAATTAAAGCAAAAAATGCATGCATAAGTATTAATTTATTTCCAGTAATTAAAGAGCAACAAGAAATATCTCCAGTAAAATTTTGGTTATATATATCTATATATATATATTAGATATGTATATATATATATATATATATAATACGAAAACCACATACTGAACATCTAATCCCAAAACTTCTTAACAACAAAGAAAAAATAACAAAATGACCATGAAAAATCCATACTAACAAAACTATAAACAGAAAGAACAAAACCATTGGAGGCAGAATGCAAGGCCAAAGACTTCCATACTGTGTTATACCGGTAATTACTCATGAAACTTTCCCCCTTGCCTGTCGCAACCCAACTGACCAAAAAAAAAACATTAATCCAAGTTGAAAATAACGACACAGCCAGACAGAGCTCCGCATAAAACCTACAATTAGTTGGCGATCTTTTTAATCGCCAAAATTATAACCAAATATATAACCATTAAATAAACATTACCGACCACCAACAAAATCTGTGAAATAATAAATCAAATGACATTAACAAATTGACAAAAATACAGTTCCCCCAACACACTTAACAAAGATGTATATATATATATATGTATGTATGTATGTATATATTCATTATGTATCTTTGTGATATGTAGTACTCTATTTATCGCCAAAAATTCATATGTCAATTATTTCTCTTGTAATGATTTAAAAACTAAATTTTTTATCATGATTACATCTTTCTACGAAAATAAAAATTCCTTGATGCCAAAAAAATATTTTTTCTTTAAACATATAAAATTGTAAATAATGGAACGATTAATTTTCATTGTATATTCAGTTATTTCGTTGAATAGAAGGAAATTGTAGTATTATTTTATTCTTTTTGCAACGTATAATGTTCTCCAATTCTGATTCATATGTGCAAATTTCTTAAAATCCATCTATGGGGAAATGAATTTATGTTAATAATTCTGATTAAATGCCATGTATTTTTTAATTTCTAAAGTGCTAAACCATCTTCAATACTCAACAGTTATTTTAAAGAATGTTATAAACTCCTAAACTTGGGTATCTGCAAAGGCTTTGATTATTTGCATTAACATTTGAAGAGTTAAGTGGAAGAACATGTTAAGTAACAAAAATGAGCTTTTGCTGTAAAAAAAGTTTTTGCAGTAAATTTTAATGATTTATTTTCTGTTTGATACCATGTGTTTAAAATATTAACAGGTATGGAACTAAACAGTCTCGGAAAAAACTTATTCATATTTCATTTTCAAATATTAAAAATTATTAATATTATTGACATTATTAAGTATTAAAATATTAAATATTAATGAATAATGTCTTAAATGTTCAAGACTAAATAGAATCTTAGAATTTTAGCTTCATCATGTGATAGGATACCTCATAACGCTTTCATCCAAAAGGTATTTTTTTTTTTTTTAGAAAATGTAGCATAACATGTTCATTCACGCAGCTCTTCATTTATATTTACATTTTTTCAATCAGGAATCAACCCCTTAACCTATGATTTAAATCTCAACAGCCACGATTTGGCAAATCCATAGCTACCACTAAAATTTATTAGATATTTTCGCCTTGTTTAATCATGGAATTTCGACGATTAAATTAAACTATATTTACTGTAAAATTTTAGTGGTAAGATGAATTTACTTTTGTCTCGATCATCGTACGCGGGCTATGCCCGTCATTGTAGATTAGGGGGTTAATTAATGCATGCATTACGGTGTAGATAACCTCAAATGACTCAGACTTTGGTAGCGGATTATTTTCTAAAAATGAAAAAAGTTTTTCCTTGCATTCCCTTTTTTCAATTTTAAAACGTTTAATTATTAATCAAGCGATTACTATCTATATTTTTTAAACAAAATGTATGTGGTGGTTAATCCTATAAATTAGAGCACAATACCCTCTGACTCATGCATAAGAGTAGCAATGTAAATAGGCAGAAGCTATGTATTAGAATTAAAGCTAATTAACTGGTTTCCAATCGATTCGATTGAGTTTTAACTAATACTTTGAAAAAGTTTAACAATATCAGTGTTTAACAGAGAATTTGTCAATGAATTGTTCCAGATTTGATTTTCTGTGATTATTTATGTAATAATTATAAAATCGCTTCCTCCTCCCCCAAGAATTTAAAATTTTGATTGCAAGAGTTTTTCAGTTTCAAATGACACACCCTTTATAACATTTTACATTACTGAAATGTGACATATTAACGCGCTCTCAAATTTGCTTATAAATACACTCTTAATTAACCCAGTTCCACCATTGGCATTGTACTCCTATATCAGTTTTATCCCTTCTCAAGCGTTCTTATTAGAGAACATTATCTCTGTACACAATTTACACGGGTGTGGTTCAAATTACTCTTTGAATATTTAAGTGGCATTTATGGCTGTAACATCGTGTAGCTTTGTATCAATAACATTATTCAACACTAATGACAATGCTTGGATTTAGAGTTCTAAATTATCTTTGCATATATTCCAGTTTCTTCCCAATATATTGGATACATTGTTTAGTTTTATCACTACCTAACAAAATATTGTTTTATTTTCAGACGTTCTCTTAATGCTACTAAATAGTTTTCGGATTTTTCTGGAGTCATACAACCTCCCTTAAAGTTTTTTACAGAAGAGGTAAAAAAACAGATGTCATCTTTAATGGAAGTAGATTTTCAATATAAAACATCTATGAATAAAGAAGTTGTAAGCAATTTAAATATATCAAAATGTGTAGTTTTCATTTCTTAATTTGATGCTTAAGAACACATGCAATATATATATATATATATAACATTTAATTCCTTAATATAACATTTTAAAAGTTTTAAATTTTCACAATTGAAGAATTCTTATAAAAATGGAACATTATGTGATCTCTATCGATATTATTTATCCCAATCTGCAAAAACAGCTTTTTATATCGACAATAAATGTAATTGTCTTTTATCTATATGTCAAACCTAAACTTAGCATATTAGGATTCAAATTTAACACATTTAACAAAGATACATTAAAAATGAATCATTTTAGCCCTTTGAAGATTCATCACACACGCTTCTTAGATTTGTAGATTTGTCATCACGCATTATTGTATGATGTGGCGCAATAATATTTCATATCAGTACTTTCAGATTTACACACTTCGATAATGTTTATACTCCTAATCATTTTATATTTTTTCTTTTTCTTAAAATGACCAAACATTTTGCTTTAATCTCTTTTCATATTTCATTTAAGCGCTTTTGAACAATTTCATAATATATATCTAATTTCTTTGGATCCATTTTTCATAGTAATTGACTTTCATAAGTCTTACCCTTTTAAACGATATCGTTTCCAACTCTTGTATCAGACTATTTTCAGTTTCACCACTTACAGTTTGGATTTTCTTTATTCCTAATATATACAGATTCCAAGATAGTACTTTAACAGTGTAATGTGAAGTCGCATATAGTTTTAATTATCTCAGGTTACTTTTAAATAACATTTTCCATCCGTATTCATTAATTACATTACTAAACTTTTTTTAAATTCAAAAATCTCTTTCTATGTCTCAGTATATGTAAATGATATAAATAATTATCATAACCCACCATTCGAAAAAAAAAAAAAAAAAAAAAAAAAAAAAAAAAAAAAAAGATAAATAATTAAATTCTTTATAAGTTAAACAAGTAATGTTTAATGTCAAATTAATTTAAGAAATTCACGTAATACCTTAACATTAAAATAATATTTTGAATTTAAATTTCTGCTAAATTCTGGTGTGATATCTGCAGGCAATAAATTAATTAATAAATGAGATAATTATGAGAATCTTCAAAATAATTATTTCTATATAATAATAATGTCTTCTAAACGCATATACATGTGATAAACGCTTATAACTTTCAAGATTCAATAATTTTCTCGTGTGACCATTTATTATTTATTCAATCTATCCATTCTTTAAATGTATTAACTGAAAAAAATGTAATGTTTTGAATTAATGTTAAACCGGTAGTGTTTAATGCTTAACCTCTAACCAACGACTTCAGATAACTAAATATAGATACTAGGAATTTTGGAGCCATTTTTTATAAATAGGTGATTGAAAATTATTCTAAAATTCCGGCAGATTTCCTCTGTTATCCGAAATATTAATTTATGCTTAACTTATAAAGTTTAATATTTGTTTCAGGTCATATACATTGTACTTATGGAATTTCGGAAAGTATATGTTCCGAAAAAAAAAATATATTTTTTACATGGAATATTTAAAACTTTTGTCTTACTGGGTCGTTGGGAAAGTCTTGTTTGTTTAGGAAAATCAATCCCTTCCGGAAAATTCTGCCCGGTAATTATTAGACATTATATAGGAATCGATGTCTAATAATTAAATGATAGAATTTTCCGGTACGAATTGATTTTCCCAAACGGACACAACTTTCCGAACGACCCAATAACATTTACATTTTCATTTTATTAATTTATCTTGGTATTCTTGAACTGTAACAGTTATGTTATCTCTCTCAACTTGATTCTTACAATATTACTATCATATTATTATTTTTTATGTTCGAATTTTATAATTTTTTACTCTAATGATACTTTAAGAATAGACATAATAGTTTCATAAAGCTCTACATTTAAAGGTGTTTCGCTCCTAGGTAACATTTTTGCCGTTAAACCGCGTGTTAGTTTCGTAATTTCATATGTTTTCCTATTCATTTTAACAAAAGCATGTTCCTTATAATGATCTAACATTTAATTCCAATTAACAACACTTTTATCAGTTCAAAATGAAAAGTCATCATTTATACAATCTTGTATTCTTGAAATATTCAAAGATTAAATTAAAAAGTTAGTACGTTTTCAATTCAAATCAAAAATTTTCATTTATTCAAATATTCAATTTTTTTTTTCAATTTATATAAAAACAAAAGGCTTAACTTCATTCAATATTTCATATCGCAGCATCTAAAAATTCAAATTTTTATTCTCGTTTTGTTGCGGCCAACATTTATATGACGAAATAATCTATCATTCTATTAAATTTTCGATTTTCTATTATCTTAAAATCAATAAATATTTTCAGGTTTATATATGTTCAAATTCGGTTAATTACGTCTTTCATGCATACTTAAAATTTGATTAATGCCTCATTTTATCAAATAAGTATATAATTTACAGTATATACATGCAGATTTTCAATTAACATCATTAAGTGGAAAAGTTGCGTTACCCAACACAATTTGCATTCCAGCTTCAAGTTAAAACAAAACAGAGGGGGAAGAAAGAGAGTAGAGGTAGATCTACTTATGAAAACAAATATTCCTACAGCTTTAATCAGACATTTATAGGCATTCAGCTTTATCGTAGTCTCTCTGGTCTAACACGCACAGCTCATTAAGTATTTAAAATTTAATGTATACACGCCTAATTCGCTTATAAGTAAGATATGAAAAACTGTCATTAAGTTTAAAATTCCGTATATTCTTCATACAATGATTATGCTCACACTTTCATGCTTGTAATGTGTTATCATCATTGAAGACCAATACTTGTAGGCAAAAATCTCCTTTTCTTAATTTAAACTCAATAAATATTTCATTACTGGTTACTGTCTAAAGCATACTCTTATTTGCTGGTCCCTAAATATTCTGCAACATTATATACTAATCAACCCACATATTCAATCCATTTTCCCACTATATGTATGCATATATATATATATATATATATCAAAATTCCAATGTTCCGTGCACAGAAGATAGTGCGCGGATTATTAACGAAAGTAATACGCAATAGTTGTTAATCTTTCTTTGCTGAAACCATACACTAAGTATTTTTGAATTAGAGATCAATAGTCTTACGGGAAAACCTTATTATCGTCTTCGTATACTTGTGCATGATTGTAAGCTGTAATAGGAATTACTTTGATGCGAGTAATAGACTATGTAAACTGCTATTAAAAATTAGACCACGGGAAAAAGATTTTAAACGATTTAGACTCCTTCTCCTAAAGTCTGAGAATGAGTGCTCGCAACATGTGTTGTTCAATTTCAGAAGGGGTTCAAGAATGTGGGGGTTTTTTTCGTTGCACGGAATCAAGAGTGTGTTCAGAATAATAAGCCATCAAAATCTGGAGTAGTAAGTGGGTACTTCAAGAAATAGGTAGGTGTAAATGAAATTTACTTTTTAAGATTCCGCTGTCACGCACGCCGTCAGCGACAGAAAACTTTAGCTCTGAATAATACGCAACCAAACTTTGTGCTGACACGAATACAAAAATATATACTGGCGTGATGTTAAAAATACAACCGTGAAACCGGCTAAAACCGGTCAAAATTAAGTCCAAATATTTGCGCTTCCACAATGTCTGTGTGCGGCTGGGCCGAATGTGGGCATTTAAATTTGAGCGTTAACAGCCTTCATATTGCAAAACATTTTCACGACATACTACATATCTATTATTACTTAGAACTCTGTGAGATATATTGTTTCCCATTCACTCAAATTGAATAAAAAAAATTATATATTATTTTTATTAATTATTTTTTTACAAAATGACAGTTAAAATATTTAAGAAAGAGATTTTTAGTAAAAAGTTTTGGTAAAAGTTATGTAATATTTTTTAAGTAAAACATTCATTTTTTTTACCGATTTCAGAAAAAAAGAGTTTATCAATTAGATGCGTACGTAAAAATAAATAAACATATATATATTTATATTAATTTCGTCAAAGTGACTTCATTTGCATTTCACCAGCTTTGAAGTTAATATCGAAATCTTAAAATACCAATACACTTTTCAGATATAATGATTTGCATCAAAAGTCACATAATTCCAAATTGAAATTTTAGATACATTTTAAACAAATTTCTTACTTGAAATTTAGTATTTATTAAAATTAATATTACAATGTTTTTCAAAATGTAAAATAATATTTAATTTCATTAAGCGATTTCATGATTTAAATAAATTGAAATCCATATGCATGATTCATTACAAGAAAGATTTTTTTTTAAATCTCGTCAAGTATTATAATGTAGGGAAAAAATTACCTGGTGAAAGCGTCGTCATATTTTAAGTCATTAGCCTGTTTTCATGTAGAAAGTATTAGCATTTTACAGCAGTTACACAAAATGACGTGATTTCCACAGAATTTACGATTCGAAAATACACAAGTTTACCATCCTTTTACCGTACAATCTTCTACTATGCCGATTTCAATAAAATTTTAATAATATATGAAAGTCATTGTAAAAATTGTTTAGCAAGTAATTTATATTGGTGACTAGGCTTTATATATGACATCATTTACGTGTAAAGAGCCTATGTCAATAATTAATCAATAAATTTGTCTTTCACCTCACCCCCTCTGATTTTTAATGGTACCCTGATTATGGAGAAGCACAAAAGAAAAGCTAATAAAAAATCCGGGTAATAGTCAAGTATCCAGTTCTGAAATTCCTTACGATTTAAAAAAATATAAATCTATAGTTAAAAATATCTCAGAAAGATTATCTTTGTCACACATTGGAGCGTATTCCTGCAAATTTCGAAGTTTTCATAATCCTAAATTACAACACAAGAATCAATATGAAAATGTTTATCCGTAATCGGTGTTCTTTTCCAAAAATAGATTTTTTTCGCGGTTTAAAGCAATTAGCTACTCTATTGGTTAAGCTCAAGAAAAAAAAAAGTTAAATGATCCTATATATAATATGCAAACTGGACTCATCAAAAGTTTTCTTCTATAAAATGCGATAAAGGGTTAATTGTATATGCTTTAATTTACCGATTTTTTTGGCTTTATTGATGCATTTATTCTTCGTTAAACCTTACGTGAACTAAGTCACGGGAAACTGCTAGTAATATTATAAATGGTAAAGTGTATCCAACAGTTTGAACGAAGTCAGCGTCAAAACGGATGAAACTTTGTACATTTGCATATGGATAGTTTAAAAGCCAGAAATGAACACAGGTTGTGCTTGATGCATTTTATTCAAATATGTTTCGTAGAAATACAAAATTATATTATTTTTTATACAGAATGAATTGACGTTTAATTTAATGACGTTGACTGTAAAATTTAACGATATTTGTTTTTTCGTTGCCAAAAAAGAAAACCGGAATAACAACTTCTCTTCAGTAATTAACATTCAATTGAAATATTTCCACGCGAAAATTGAATATAAAACATATGACATCATATTTGAAACGAAATAAAAGAATATTTTTTTATTATACATGTAGCATGAATATCAGATGCATTAATACGAGGTTTTCTGTCAAAAATGGCGTCGTAATTAGAAGAATAAAAATGAACAAGAATTACATTATTAAGAAAATATTTGACTTCAAAAATATGATTTTATAATTTAAATAAAAGTTGTTTTTTATAAGTTTAAATATGTACGTTACATACAAATGGTAGTTTTCATCAAAATTCATGTTATGTTTATAAGGAGAAGACATTATTCTGGTAAAAAGGGATAACTAAAACAGATTAATATGTTTTTAACGCCAATTTTACAAATGAAAAAGGAATTTAATTTCAATATCAATAGATGGTGCGATGAGACGACTGAAATAATTTTTTCAAAAAATAAAAGCATA
Organism: Maratus speciosus; assembly: GCA_963932465.1. Taxonomy (NCBI): domain Eukaryota; kingdom Metazoa; phylum Arthropoda; class Arachnida; order Araneae; family Salticidae; genus Maratus; species Maratus speciosus. Next base: position 137,668,013 of record OZ010790.1, read on the forward strand.
TTTTCACACATTGAAACTTCACGAATTAATTTATTTCACAGAAGCGAAAATAGTCTGACAAACAAATCACATTTACATTCAAGGATGTAAATATGACTTCAGTACATTTAAGTGAATATATTCACGGAGCTAAGACATTGTTGGAGATTGGAGTGTTTTGAGTCGTCGTGATGGTTAAAATTGCAACACTGGAACAGGATAAACGAATCAAAATTGAGTCCAAACTAGAAAACAGGAATTCTGCTTTTTCAGAAGTTAGTGTCTCACCCGATGAAAAAAAAATATATGTATATGTATATATATATATATATATATATTGATAGATGTATATATGTATGGGGCATTCTCGCAATCTTTTGACTTTTGGGGGAAAAAATCTGGCGAAATTAAACTTGCTAAAATAACATTTTAATCTGATAGACAAATGCGTTAATGATTCAAAATAAAGAAAAAATGGTCAGCAGCGAAATTTTTTTTTATTTAACTGAGGTTTAGGTTAAACTTGCGAGTTTAATTTTCCTTACCATTTTACCCCTATAACTTTTTATTTTCTTCTAAATTTTTACTTATAATGAGTTTGCATTGTACCCACAGGACATTCAAATAAGAAATAATAAAATGTAGCACTTTTAATACAGATTTTTTGTATAACATTGTCTTAAAGGGGTGTTAAAGAAGGGACGATAAGGTTAAAAAAAAGGGACGAAATGGTAAAAAGGTGACGGTAAAGAAAATTACCACCTATTTTTAGGAAATACATGTTAAGACTAAGTGATAGCCACAATGTTCATTGATTTTTTGAAACAGTTGTTAACATTGGATTTTTTTTTTTTTTTTTTTTTTTTTTTTTTTTTTTTTATTTACCTCGAAAAGTGCAGGAATAAACCTTGGGGACGGTAAGACCACCAATAAAGCCACGGTGTTTGAAATTGATATTTAAATGCTGATTTATATTCTGCAGTAAATTTCGTGTCAAAGAATTTTAGATATTCTTTCTCTAGCATACTTCTGCTTGAGCTAAAACTTGAAAAAAATCTGTCGGTGCATCTGAAGTGATTTTATGTATAATTTTAGAAGAGGGTTGGTAAAAAAATCTAAAATCCAGGGACAGAGTTCAAAAAATAATATCAACCCTAAAAATGTGTGCCGGTTATTTTTTAGCTACATATTTATATAAAACAATAGTTCCAGTTTCAGAAAAAAATTACATCGAATTATTTTTATTGAAACAATTTTATCCAGCAGCTCCGAAGTTCAAAATCAGCATCAGGGACACGGGGCGGTAGATGGGTTTTCCATGTGTTTGTACCTCCAACATCATCCAAAACTTATTTATCTGGTTAATATTGTTGTGCAATCATGCAATGCGGTGTTCCCAAGTATATGAAATAAAGAAAATTACAAAAAAGTGCATTAAATAAAATTTTTTTATTCATGGACATGAAAGTTAAAAGATTGTGAGAATGCCTCATATATAGATCGTGCAAAACATATTTGAGCTTTAAGACTTAAAACACACGCTTTCAATTTATATAAAATGACGTCATCCGCATCCGCTGAAGAATTTTTCATTTGCGATCCAGTATGAAACAACATCTACAGTAAAGCACGCATATGATGTACTATCGCTGAATAATACACAAATACATAAAAAAAGAGATATCGTCATTCAAGAAACTCGGCAAAAAAAAAAAAAAAACAACCCGGCTATCTCATGATTCATATGTCTTCATTTGTTTGAATCATTAATATAGATACTTAAAATTAAATTTAGCTTCTAATAGCACCATGTTTTATCAGAAATCATTCATTTATATTTTTTCAATGTAGCACGTATATTAAGTACATTTTTTTTTCAGTTTTTGGGGAAAATGGCAACAGAAAGATATAATTGCTGTATTCTATTTTTACTTTACCTTCTGCAGAAATGGAGTACTTGAGTCGCCAAAATTAAACAAGTGATGCTAAAAACTACAAAAATAATAATAATAATAATAATAATAATAACATCTGAAAAATAAATGAAGATACAGTTTTCAAACAAATTGCATTTAAAAGTACATTTTTTTCCAATACAACGGTATAAAAATTGAAAATGTACTTTACTTAGAAGTTTTTTTTAAAAATGCAGTCGAGCATTTAAGAGTACAATGATACATCTGCTTTGTTTTACGTCTGGCTTATACAACCGAACGTTAATTTTTGGAGACGACACTTTATTTTCTGGGAAAAAGAAATAGCATACCGGTGGCTAATACTTTCGGTTGCACGGAGTTTGTGTGCGTCTGGACCGAGTGAGGGCATTTAAATTTGAGCGACAGTCGCCTTCATGTTGTAAACCATTTTCACAGCATACTCCATCTTTATTATTACACAGTCCTTTGTGGGATAAATTGCCCCCTATTCAGACTAACTGAATTTAAAAGAATCACATACTACTTTAATTAATTATTTTTACATGATGGCAGTTAAAACATTTCACAAAGGCAATTTTAGTAAAGAGATCTGGCAAAAAATATGTTTATTTATTATGATTATCTTTTTTTTCATGTAACTAGGGGGCTCGGCCCCCTACGAGCTACGCTCGCCAACCCCCGTCCAGACACCGCAGGCTCTAAATGCACGCTAATTTGATCGTCTTTAAAAATATTTCGAAAGATTGAATTATAATTTAAAAAACAGTGGCGATCTCCCTATAAAAGAATTTCTATTTATTTCTCTTTGATTGAGGAATTTTAACGCAAAATCCGCTGCGTTACTACTTGATTATCCCGTCGACCCATTTCGCCAAATTATATAAATCGCCAAACCACTCGCCAAATTATACAAATTGACATAATTTTTATTTTAAATAACGAAAGAACAAATAAATTAGTACAACATTAATAAAAATACAAATAAAACGTCGAAATAAAAATAACTTGATGACGTAGACACGTGTAACAACATTTCAAAATAAGCTAATATAAAAGGAATTAAGTAAACAGAGTCTTTGTATCCTGGTATTTTTTAACAAAGCGAAAAGAAAGCTCTTTTAAATGAGATTTTTTAAATTAATCGTTTTTAATCTGACGTAATTTTTATCAAGCTATTCTTTCTGTGTTAAATATTCACGTGAAAATACCAGTTGAAAAGTATCCTCTCAAAATATCAAATAAATGTCTAGCGCAATTTTTAAATTTAAACCGTTTTGCAATATTATTTTGCGTTCATTTTATGTAATAACTGTAATGTGACGTAAATATGACGTAATTTCTCCTATTTAATACTTCTAACGCATGTCAATAAATTTATTATTTTACAAATTCCTTTCTCTCTTAAAATTCACGTGCAATTATAGTTTTTGTGACGTAATTTTTAATAAGTTCCTGCTTTTTGCATATAATTATTTAATTCTAATTCCAAATGTTTTTTTTCTGTTTATAATAGTCACGTGTAAATAAATTTTTAATTTATTTATACGTATAAATATTTTTTTGAAGCAAACATTATTTCTTCCTCTGTTTATACAGTTGGCAACAGTTTAAATTAATATCACTTTCTAAAATCTGTAAAAAATATCTCTAGAAATGCTGAAAATTTGAATTTAAAATAGAAATAAAACCTCAAAAAATGAGTCAAAATAAAAAAATTAATGCAATCTGCACTCCGGCAAATTCTAACGCATAAAATGATCTCAAAATGATTACACTGCCATGTATAGTTTTTGCTGCTATAAAACTTTTTTAGTGGAACGATTTTGTCCAAATTTAGCATTAAATATCTCTTAAAATAATTCTTCGATTTGAAAACTGTCTGCTTCAGCGTGTTTATCAAACATTTCTGTATAAAACCACCGATTTTTATATTTTTGTATGCATTATTTTTCTTAATATTAACGAAGAAAGACCTCCAGTCACAGAAAATTCAAAACCGGCGGCGGCGGCGGCGGTGACAGCGGTAGTTACTTTTTTTTAGAATAGAGAGAAACTTTCATGTTTTACCATCTTAAAGAAGAAGGGGTTTATGAATTAAACGCGTATATATATTTTAATTTTTAAATATATATATATATATATATATATACATTTATTTTGATTTCTTCAAAGTGACGTCAATTTCATTTTACTAGCTTCGAAATTAAAAAAAAAAAAAATGAATTCTCAAAATAACGATACACTTTTCAAAAGTAATATTTTGCATCAAAAGTCACCCAATTTCAAAATTCAGTTTTAGCTTAAATTTTAAGTAGAATTTCTTACTTGAAATTTGATATTTAATAAAATTATTGTTTCAATGTCTTTCTAAATGTGCAATACTATTTAATTTCATTAAGTGGTTTCATGTTTTAAATAAATTAAAATGCATATATTTGCACGATACATGAAGAGAAATATATATATATATATATACAGGGTGCAATATGTTATCTATCGCCGACCTTTAATTTCTCAACAGTTGGTGGTAGACATATAATTCCAATTACAAAAATGTTTCAAATGTGGTGAATATTCATGTTGTGGTATTATTTAAAGTAAAAAATCAATTTTATAAAAAATGTGAACATATATAACACAAAAAGTTTGACATCTGTACTACGAAAATTGACAGAGTTATTAAATTTCAAAGTTTGAGATTTTTTATCATGATTCTGTCTTTGATTGAGGGGTCAGTTAAAAGATGAATTAAAGTCATTCGATATCAAAATCAGGGTGAAATTCTGCTGCCATTTATCTAGTCCTTAGTGAGTATGTTTTATTTTCCGGTTGTCGATTCTACCTACTTTGACGTTTGAATATTGTTCGACCCACAAACAGCTAACGTTTTTAGATGGAATAACCCTCTTTGATGATTCCTCGATTTGGCGATACCGGCTAAAGGTGGTTTCCTCGTAAAAATAACATTACACCCTCATTTTGATCTCGGATTACTTTAATTCATCTTTTAACTGATCCCTCAATGAAAGATAAAATCATGTGCAAAAATCTCAAACTTTGAAATTAAATAACTCTGTCAATTTTTGTAGTACAGATGTCAAACTTTCTGTGTTACATATGTTATGATATGTGTAAACTTTTACTAAATATAACTATAGGAGCTGGGGGACCATATAAAAAGTTAGATTTCGTAATTTTTATAAAATTGATTTTTTACTTTAAATAATGCCGCAACATGAACATTTATCTCATTTGAAACGTTTTTGTAATTGGAAATATATGTCTACGGCTAACGGTTGAGAAATTAAAGGTTGTCGTTAGATAACATATTGCACCCTGTATATATATCGACAACTATTATTACGTAGGAAAAAATAACCTGGTGAAAGAGTCGTCATATTTTAAATCATTTGCCGGTTTTCATACGAAAAATATGAGCATTTTAACGCAGTTACTTAAAAAGGCCTGATTTCCACGAAATGTATCCTTCGCAAATGCAATTTTTACCATATTTTTATCTACAATCTACCAGAATGCCAGTTTCAATAAAATCATACATATTAAACGAGCAAGCAATTTTCCCGATTATGAAATGATATCGTAAACAACTAAACCGATTTTCACGAAACTTGTGTCCTATACTAAATCGAGCACGAGAAAAAGATCTAGCTAATTCCCGAAGTCAAGATAATTCGTATTTACAGGGTAAAACAAAATCTGAAGTGAAAATTGTGCTTGCTGTAAATCGAATAATGCTCACGCATTTTAAACGAAACGTGTTTTCTATACTAATTCGAGTACGAGAAACACACCTAGCTAGGTTTCGAATTCGAGAAAATTTGTTTTGTTCGGTAAAACAAACTCAGCACTGAAAATGTTGCTATATATCGAAAACTGCTCTAACGATTTTCACTAAACACTTCGCCTATACTAATTCAAGCACGAGCAAAAGATCTAGCTACATCCCGGATTCAAGAAAATTCGTTTTAACAGGGTAAAGCAAAATCAGAAGTGAAACTTTTGCTTGTTATAAATCGAATAATGCTCATGCAATTTTCACGAAACGTATTTTCTATACTAATTCGATCGTGAGAAACACACCTAGCTAGGTTTCGAATTTGAGAAAATTTGTTTTGTTTGATTAAAACAAACTCAGCCCTGATAATGTTGCTATATATCGAAAACGGCTCTAACGATTTTCACAAAACTTGTCGCCTATACTAATTCGAGCATGAGAAAAAGATCTAGCAAGATCCCGAATTCAATAAAATTCGTTTTTACAGGGTAACACAAAATCAGAAGTGAAACTTCTGCTTGCTATAAATCGAATAATGCTCATGCAATTTTCACTAAACGTGTTTCCAATACTAATTCGATCACGAGAAACACACTTAGCTAGGTTTTGAATTCGAGAAAATTTGTTTTGTTTGGTTAAAACAAACGCTGAAAATTTTGCTATATATCGAAAACGGCTCAGAAGATTTTCACAAAACTTGACGCCTATACTAATTCGAGCTCAAGAAATAGATCTATCTGGGCCGCTAATTCGAGAAAACTCGTTTTCTACTGCTGAAACAATCTCATTACTCAAAATGGTGGTACCAGTCGAAAACAATTCCGACGATTTTTATAAAATTCGATTGTGAGAAAACCATCCAACGAAGTCTCGACTGCGGAAAAAAAAATGTTGGCAGGTTTAAAGCAATTTTTAAATATTCAACCTTCCGTAATCGAAATTCCCGCCAATACTAATGTTTATTTATCAACAACAGGTTGAAAGTTTGATCTCGAATGCGGCACTAACTGCTTCGCCTTCCATATTAAATCGAGCACCAGATAACGGCCTATGTATGCCAAAAGTACAGCAACATTCGTTTTAACTAACTAGGAAAAATAAAATTAATTGATTTTACCAAAAGTTGATTTCGTGAACTTAAGTATTTTCGTCAATATAATTGTAAATATGCTAATAATTTTTATACATAACTGCGCTTATACTTTGGCTATGTTTGAAACTACTAACATATTGTTAGAAATATTGTTGTAGTTTGATGCCATGGTGATACACCCTGACGCAAAATTATCAGCAGTTTTAAAGGCAAAACTATTTTTCTGCCAAACTTGCCACATACTTCTCGAAATGTCTCATTTTTGCCGCCAACGATTGTTGAAAAATAATCATTTATTTATTTTTTTTTTTTTTACAAAACATGGAGAATAGCAATTAGAATATGCCGGAGGTAATCGCATTAAAATAAAGTCTTTTATTTTTATAAATAACAATCCAAATTTTCTTCTATATACATTTTGCATACAAAATTGTTTACAATAAAAAAATTTAATTCTACTGCCCCTCTCCTTCTCCCCCCAAAATGGCATTATATTTAAAAGGAAACAAGCATTTTTATATTATGTCTGAAACATGTCATCACTTTTGCATCTATGTGACACCATTTTCACTCACTTTTCGCCTTCGACTGTGCAGAGAATACGGGCCGTAGATTTAAATATACACTCTCAGAAATAAAACTCTCCCTTTTGACGATTCAGAAATCCTCGAGCTGTATTTCGTCGTTTTTGACGGCCCCACCAGTGGCCTAGAGGTTCTGCTCTCGAAGCTGGTAGACGGGAGGTGCTGGGTTCGATCCCAATCGCGCCCGTCGGCCTAATCGTTCGGAGTTTTCGTGGTTTTCTTCGAACCTTGGTTCTCCAAGCGTTAATATGGATTAGGTTCCCTTAGAAAGACCTCCACGGAAGGCACTCACCCCCTTAGGGCCTGTATCCCACGTGCTGATAATTGGCCGACATAAATACAACCAACCAACCGTCGTTTTTGACGATCATTTCCTATTATCATCACATGACTTTTAACGAAACGTAAACCCTCAAATATTTGACGAAAGTTTTGCCTCAATCACGGTCAGACTCAATGCATTTTAAGGAAAGAGTTCCTCAAATCCTGCGATTTTAGCAAACAGATATTTGCTTGCTTATGTTAGTTCTGTAATAATTTATTTTAAAACAGCACTTAGTGCTTTTCAGAAAATACTGAAATATAGGTAGTTATTGTTTTTCATTAGTTATTTTTTTAGCTGTTAGAATTTTTAGGAATGCTTATTATTATTATTATTATTATTTTATTTATATGCTGTCGTTCGTTATGTTTTAATTCGAAAAGAATAAATTTCCCGTGTTCTTCAAAAGCATTCAATAAGAAAATTAGGCCAATAAAATTTCAAACTTCTGGGATATTTTTTTTTCTTTTTTTTTTTTCTTTTTTTTTTTTTTTTTTTAAGGAAGTATATTATGTTTTCAATCAAATTAAAATTAAACATAATTTATCCCTCTCCTCTTTATAAACAGTAAAGTGTTAAAATCTTATCCCCCTACTCAAAGTGATAAAATCTCACGCAATATGCACTTCACAATTCGTTATTTGTGAGCAACAAATTAACTAGACCATATTCTAATCATCCATTGATCAAAGAAAATTTCAGTTGTAAATTATTTAATCAAGCCATATTATAATTATTCATTGATACGAGAAAACCATAAAAATAAATTAGCCTTTCTTAAAACTTTCAGAAAATATAGCAGCGCTGATAAAATTGCAATCTACGTTATAAAAATATTAACACGATGTAGAATCCATTACACCAGTCTAACAGCAGACACTTTCAAGTCCCCAGCAGCCAGGGTGGAAGAGCAGCTACCTCCCACACGATAGGTCGTGAGTTCGAATCACGCCGAGGAAAGAGAGAGAAATGATTTTTTTTCTTTCCCTGTGTCAAATACTGGAGCTTCCAAAATATTTGAGAGATGGCGCCACCAGCCCTCTTTTGACTAAACTATTGACGAAATTTATATCGTCAAGCAAGTGAAGAAATTAATTTCATCAATTTGACGAAATGTTCGCTCGGAGCATTTTCCAGGAAACCATTTCGTCAAAAACAAAAAAATTTCGTGAAATCTGAGTATTCATTTCTGAGAGTGAATACTCAGAAATCTCTATGTAGAGAAATACTCCATGTTTTATAGATGTTTGCCAAATAGTAACTTTTATTTTTTGTTGTTTATAAAAAATAAGTATAAAAGAAAAAAATAGTATTTTTAAACACTCCTTTATAAACATTCAATGTTCGTCTTCAAAATCACGACTTATTTCTTTTTACGACACAGATGTCATATACGCAACACGTTGGCGCGATTTTTTTCTGACGCCAATTTGACGAAAATCTCGCTTTCGAATACCAGTTACACATATATTTTTAATACATATATTTTTTTCGATTATTAATATGACATTAGCGGCGGAAAAAAATCGCGCCAACGTGGTGCGTATATGACATCTGTGCCCTTTTAATAATGCATTAATTTGGCGTGGTTACCGGGATATATCATGAAAAATTCAATGCTTTTTTCCCGCTTGGTTAAAAGCGCAAGCGAGTTAGTTAAAAAATGTATAATTTTTACACCTTTTCTTTCTTAAGATAGGGTAAAATGAAATATCATTTAAACTATCTGTTTAAAATTTTTAAATTGATTTCTCAACATATTGGTTAATATTAGACTATTAATTGATAAACGCGTAATTTTTTTTCACTATTTTATTTAACCCAATCTTGTTTTTGTATGTAAAGGTGAAAATTTGGACTTTATTTTTAATACACCTCTTGATAAGCTAGAAATATTAAAATTATGTTCACAGGTGAGTTTTCGATGACAGTGCAACATTTTATTATTTTCAGTAGTTAATTATAAATTAATACATTAATTTTAAAGCATTTTAATGTTATCATGCCATAAGTGATTAATCCCCAAATATTCTCTGTAATGCTTACAGTTCTATAAGAGTTAAAACAACGATGGATTTAATTATGCGCCAATAAGCGCTCTCAAAAATAGGCCAAATGGTTTTGAAACTGCAACAATGAAACATTTTAATAGTTAAAGAGTATAAAATAAGTTATAAATCAAAAATAAAGAGTGTAAATGTTTAAAAAGGTGTATGCTTTTATCAATTAACAGTTAGTGAATTAATTACTTTACGGTTATAGATATTAGAATTTCTAAAAGGTTAGTTTAAATAATGCTGATTTTTTTTCCCTTCCCGTTTTCCTATCTCGAAAAAGAAATAGAGCAAAAATTATGTAGTTTTTAATAAATTTATTTGCTTGCGTTTTCTAGAAAGCGCAAAAAAATCCGTGAATTTTTCATAATCGAGTTCGGTGCCACGCAAAATGAATGTAAAAGAAACTTTTGAAAAAAAAAAAAAAAAAAAAAAAAAAAAAAAAAAAAAAAAAAACAGGAATTGCAGTTAAAAAAAAATAGACGTGATTTTCAAGATGAACAATGAATACTTATAAAATAGCGTTTTCTTTTTAAAAAAAACTATTTTTGATTTTCTACTTATTAGTATTGTACTCTTCATATTTTGTTTATAATTTATTTTGTTTATAATTTATTTTCTTTCTTTTTAGCCCTTGAAATGTATTACTGTTGCAGTTTATAGCAACCAGTTGAGATATTTTGGCGTGCATTTGTTCGTACATTGTTAAATTCATTGTTGTTTCAACTCCCATACAACTGTGGGCGTCATAGAGAATATTTGGCGATTGATCACGTGTGGCGGGGTTATCGAAAAATGCCTAAAAATTTATGTTTTAGTTTTTAATTATGTTCTAAAAATAGTAAAATGCTGTGCTGTCTTCGGGAAAACGCCAGTGAACGTAATTTTAATAATTTTGGCCTATCAAAAAGTGGGTTAAAAATCGATTATAAAATTCCATCTTTACATACAAAAATCAGATTGAATAAAAACAAGTTGGAAATTGCTCGCCAAACGTGGCAAATGAGGTGCGTTCGTAGTATAACTATTTTTATAATTATTTTTTGCACCCCATATTGTACTGAATGTATAATTTTTTGCACTTCATAAAGTGCATAGTCTGTAACATCATTAAAATGCACTTCAATAATTTTTTTCCATTCCGCGTAATGTAACGGAACACATTTAACTGTCGCTGTAATTAAACTATACATCCGATTTTCATAAAATTTAAAATGGCTCGACAAAATTTTGCAACAATTACATATTTAAAATTTCAGACCTTTCGGAAGGCTGTAACATCATTAAAATGCACTTGTAATAATTTTTCCCATTGACCGTAATGTAAAGAAAAACTTTTGACTGTCCCTGTAATTAAACTATACATCCGATTTTCAGAAAATTTGAAATGGCTCGACAAAATTTTGCAAGAATCCTATATTTAAAATTTTAGACCATTCGGATGGGTAGTTTTTAATCTGTTATATGCAGACGGACGGACAGACAGACGGACAGACGGACGGACGGACTGAACGACGAATATAGGTGCTACGTATTTATATAATTACGAACACACCTAAAAAAGAGTGTTCAAAAAACTACCGAGCGAGGCTTGGTCTACCAGGTACTTTTAATAAATGGTATAAGAATGTCAATGTAAAAATTGTTTACCAAGTAATTTTAATTAGTGAATAGTCTTTATAGGTGACATCGTCAACAGTAAAGAGCCTATGTCACTATTTAAGCAATAAATTCGCCTTTAAATTCACACCGTCTGATTTTTAATGGTACCCTGATTATCGAAAAGCTCAAGATAAATGCCAATAAGAAATCCTGGTAATTATCAGGTATCCTTTTCTGAAATTCTTTAGATTTTTAAATATCTAAATCTACAGTTAAAAATATCTCTGAAAGATAATTTTTGCCCCCCCCCCCCCAAAGGAGCACATTCCTGCAAATTTCAAAGCTTTCATAATCTTAAATTACAACACAACAATCGATATGAAAATGTTTATCCGTAATCGGGGGCTTTTCCATAAATAGATTTTTTTGCAATTTAAAGAAAAAGCATCCCTATTGCTTAATCTGACGAAAAAACTATATATAATCCTATATAGACCGGGAGATAGCTGTGCAATCTATCACCTGATGAAGTTGACGGCGGAAATTACAGGATCACTTTAATCTGGATTCGCATATTAAAATGCAACTAGTCTGCCTAGTACTATCTTGGCGGAAAACACCTGTAAACCTGATAGTGGTTGTCTGGTAGGTTTACCATTGCGTCTTCATGCTCGCAGTCCTCTATATTTTCATACCTTTATAAAGGAAAACACAATGATAAACCTACCGATTAATCGCTAAAATCTGGTCTACAGATGGCTTCCACCGAGATATGACATGGCAGACCAGTTGTAATTTAATATGCAAATAGAATTCACTCTAACTTTGGTATTTCAGACGTCAACTGGATATGCTGATGGTCTCTGCGCCCGACACACGGTCTAATATATATAGAATAATACGCAAATTGAGATCAGATGTTTTTTTAATCTAAAATGTGATAAAAGGATTAATTGTATATGCTTTAATTTATCGATTTCTTTTGCTTAATTGATGCATTTATTCTTCTTTAAATGTTACGTGAACGAAGTTACTTGTAACAGCTAGTATAATATAAAAATACATTATAAATGTCTCAAAAATTTGGTTTGGACATATATCCAATTTTTAGCAGAACTTAAATAATATTCAGTATGGGAAAAAGAAAATATTATGAATAAAAAGGAAATTTGCGTTATAGTATTCTATATAAATTTAAAAAATACTATACTCGTGAAATGATGCCTGTTACGTAACTGTTCAAATTGTTCTTCGATCAATAAGATAAATAGATAAATGTCCTTCTATATGTTGAAATAAAGTATAAGAAATCCAATATTGCTATCCAATAAAATAAAAAAAAGATAAGTTATTGAAGTAGAAAAAATTAGAACATTCTTTAAGGAAAGAAATTTTTGCTTATACATCGTAGAAAAAAATACTGTGTTTTCTAAAATTATTGATAGAATTAAATGCAATATTATAAAAACAAAGACAACAACATAAATGGATACCACTTGAATTTTTATTGAACTTAAATGCTATACAAAAGTGTTTATTTTCCATTGGAATTTTAATTGCGATTTATGTAATTATAAATATAATTACAAATATACCATGTAATTATTTTTCTTTGATATACCTGTAAGAGAAAAAATTCTATTAAACAGAAGAATTTGTTGTTATTTACGAATATGATTTTATTATTTCTTACTTTTTATTTATTATTGTATTTATATTTTCTCCTGTGTACTTACAAATGGTAAGTGATATTATAAACATTATTTGTATTCTTTTGCAGTGGAAGTGCTCTTGAGTAAATTACATGCACTTAACTATACACTATATTCCCATTAATGACCGGCAACTTTCAATTTTAGACATTTTGTCGAAGATTTAGAAATATACTTGACAGATTCTTCTGTAATTTCAGGATTGAAAAGAGCAGGTATTATGTCATATTTGGCAATGTCGATTTGATAAGGGGGGCAATTAGGGGGGCCAACAAAAAATCAAAGAAAAAAAATACTTGGGATCACCCTATAAAATAAAATGCACGAAATGATCTACCGCTACCGAATATAAATAAACAGACAGTGTGCAATATATGTATTATTTTGTATAAGAATAGCACGTATATTAATAGAGATATAGCGATTTATTTAAAAAAATTAAAAAATTCTTGCATGATTTTTGCTTATAACATGCAGGATTTTCAACCAAATTTAACGCCGGTTTAAAAAAAATTGACAAAATATAGTAGAAACAGTATAGTGCAATTGGAATATAAATATATTAAATATTTTAGGAAATATGAGCAGTTGTATGGAATAATTTTTATCTGCGCATGCGCGAAGAGATAACAAGGATCATTTTACATAATTTAATAGTCAACTCTATGGAGCAATTTGTTAAAAAAAATCTAGTTAAATATCGTAAAAATTCAGAAAGCTATCGGCGTTAAAGTGAGCAAATTTTTAGTTGTTCTCTAAAAGCAGCTGAATGATAAGGTATTTTACACAAATTGTCACTTTTTATTAACTGACTTTCAGAAAAAAGTTTGTATTTAGTGAGTATCAACGAGTAGATTTGGAAAAAATGCTTCGATTTTGATACTTCTTTTGATCATGGTATAGGCTCGTTCTTGTGGTTATCCAAGAAGAACTAAAGCATCAATAAAAAATTTAAATTAAAAAAAATTAAAAATTGAAAATGACAATTTGTGAAAAATCCCTTATCATTCAGCTGCTTTTAGAGAACTACTAAAAATTTGCTCATTCTAACGCCGATATCGTTCTGAATTTTTACGGTATTTTATTAGATTTTTTTAATACGTTGCTCCATAGAGTTGACTATTAAATTATGTAAAATGATCCTTGTTGTCGGTAGCGATAGATCATTTCGTGCATTTTATTTTACAGGGTGATCCCAAGTATTATTTTTTCTTTGATTTTTTGTTGGCCCCCTAATTGCCTCCCTTATCAAATCGACATTGCTAAATATAAGGTAATACCTGTTCTTTTTAATCCTGAAATTCCAGAAGAATCTGTCAAGTATATTTCTAAATATTCGAAATAAATGTCTAAAATTGGATGTTGCCGGTCATTAATGGCAATATAGTGTATTTTATGCTCTTAACTATTTTTTTTCTCTCTTACATTGCAAAATTTTCTTTTCCATCTCTTCGCTGACGTTTCAAACAAATTTTTATTCAAAAATCAAATTCCATATTTATTAGAAGTACTAGAACTTGTAGTTATAATTAACCACAAGATTCATACAAAGTATTTGAGAATATTAAAATATTACAAAATTAAAAAATTTTCGCCAACGTTAAAAGTATTCTATGTAACTTTCCTTTTTAGTAATATCCCATGCATTATATCAGCTTACTAAGTTAAAACCCAAGTCTATTAATCTTCATAAGATCCTAATCCATATAATAATATTTATTCAAAATTGCGTAAATCTATAATGGCTCTAACTATTTATATTTCATTAATAAAAACTTTTATTATTTAAATTCCTATAAAAATTCGGTATTAAATCCCGGTATATCAAATCCCCTTAAATTCTTTATTTAATTGCTAAAATATTATAACTCAAAATTTATCCCGTCTAAAAAAAATATTTCTATTAAATTCATTCTTTTATTAAAAATTATCCAGGTGTCAAATAGAATATTTCGATGCTCAAAACTTTTCCGCGACAGTAAATTCATATTGTTGATCGTCTGGCGGGAAGGAAAAACTATTTTTAGATGCAATCTCGACGTGAGAGACTAATTTTTATTTACACTGTGTGTGTCTGGAGTCAGTGATATGGAAAGTTCTGTTGCAATGCTTCTCGTCAGGACATCTGTTTACTTCCATATCAATCCGACCGGAAATACTAAAAATACGTCTAAAGCGCGATTATGATTGTAAAAGAATAATCAGCTGATCTTTTTGCAACCTTGCGCCGATAAAGTATAATACTGATTGCGGCAACCAGATACGCGTTCAATCAGAAGTGCAGATAGTTCAGTCAGTTCAGAAGTTTAGAAGCGCAGATAGTGTGCAGATAGTGTACAGACTGATACAGAAATGTGTGCAGGCACGCGCACAGAGCAGCGTGCAGAGTGTATGCAGATGCCAGCGAGATATGGCTATCGACGTATGTAAAACCATTTGCAGATTATTAAACATTCACAAAAAGATTTAGGGAAAAAAAATAGAGGTGCTAATTAAGTTACTTGGAAAAAAATCTTTGTATATCGTGTGGGATACCGTGCGAAAGCTTTAGTAACGCTGAACTCAAAAATACATTTCTTTTAATTTTAGGTATTTTATTTTCAAAATGTAGTGCAAAAATATCCCCCCCCCCTATCTATTTCTGAATCTACTCAAACTAAAATTAGGAAAAAATTAGTAGACGTTAAATTAAAGCTTTCAGGAAAATTATATCGATTGCCCTAGGTCGCATACTAGTTTTAGAGAAAAGCGCATTTTTCCGTTTCAGGCAAATTTCGATTTGCGGGTGTTCAGAAAAGGTTTTGAGGACGGTGTAGGTAGCCGAGGTATTAACCCTTAAAGACACGGACGGTTTGAACATACATAATGACAAAAGCGTCGTATCCTACGTACCATCAGATTTTAAAGCCTATATAACAACTTTTAATGATACATTCGTGCAATGCAATGCTCAGTAGTGTAGTGTACAAACAATACATGTCAAACTGCTAAAAACAGACTAATTTAACTTATATTAATCACATAATTACTATGAGATTCGCGACTAATTTGCATTGAATGGCTCTCTTAGTACGCCACCCGTTAAAGGTTAGTTAAAAACCTATCTGGGAAAATGCGGCATGGAGCAAGAAAACTTTGCAAATTTCCGACCTCCTTTCGAAGCGCATTTAGAACATTGTCATATTAGAACTTTTAACAAGAGTATTGTTTTAGCTACACTGTAAATAGAAAAGATTATTACTGCGCTGAATTTAGTTTTATGAAATGCCAAATGAAGTTTAAATATGTACTACTTTTATTGTACCGAATTAAGTTCATCATAAACACATTAGCATAAGATTACAAAAAGAGTCATACAGAATAATAATATCCATTTATACTTTTTAGGTATACACAAATTTACCCAACTTCTTATACTCCTTATACTTCCTTACTCATACTTCTTATACTTCTTTACTTATGCTTCTTATACTTCTTCACAGTTATACCCAAGTTATTTATAAAGTCTCATTAATCTTTTAGCAAGGATTTTTTTAAATAATACAGTTATAAATTCATATATTTATTTTACGGAATATATTTATTGTGCGGAACAATCTGAACGCGAGTAATACTCACACTGGACCGTTTTTTTAAATTATTTGACTCAGATAGCTAAGGTTTTAAACAAGGTATTTATGTAAATGTTTTTATATCGTACGAGGGTGAATCAAATATTAACCGGAATTTCTGCTGGTAAGCCTGAAGGTCATCGCGATGGCGCTCAAACCTCTGCGCATGACAGATGGGGTTGTCACATGTCTATCTATGCGCCGGTATGTGCTACTCTCTCCGTTCCTCAGCCAGCATCATTATGAATGAGCGGGAGGTTCACCCCCACGTTGCGCAAAGCATTATCGTTATATTTCACACAAATGAAGGGTAAGAGCGGCTGAAATCTTACGAAGACTTCAATCTCAGTTTAGGGAGCCACGCCTGAAGAAATCCCAAGTGTTTGACTTGCACAGAAAGTTTGTTTAAGGAAGAGCAGAAGTTGAAAACACTCCCCATAGCCCCCCCCCCCCCCTGAACAAGTTTCACTGAGGAAAACATTAACGCCGTTTGGAACATTATCGAGGGTGCTGCTTACTAGTGACAGCTGTTAGATGAAACAAAACATGCATATCAGCGGGAGAGACGTGAATTTCGATCAGAGAAATGATTTTGCATCATGACAGTGCCCGTCCCATACAGCCAGCCTGACTCGCGAAAAGTTGAAGGAAATACATTGGCCATCACTGAACACCCTCTCTATAGTCCTCCTGTGATTATGACATGTTTGGGACTTTGAAAGAAGCATTAAGAGGTGAAAGATTCGGCGATCACACTGCTGTTGAAGCCTTCTTTCATAATTGGCTGGAGACACACTCCTCTTCTTTCTATGATGACGGCATCAAAAAACTTCCAACTGGTTGGGGAAAATGTGCTTTGAAATCAAGAGATTATATAGAAAAATAATATGTAACTGTCTGTTTTGTATCTTGTACCAATAAATAAAAAAACAAAAATTCCGGTTTATATTTGATTCACCCTCGTATACACTGTAAGTATTTGCTTTCATACTACATGCGGATTTCTAATTTGTTTAACAAAAAAAAAAAAAAAAATCATTTAATAAATAAATTAAAATATTTACTAGCAGAATAAATTTTGGAGACTTTAAATTCTGTTGGAATAAATACTTAACGATGATTTATGACAGCAAATAATTTTCTTTCAATAAAATGTTATTTAATGCCTCAATAAAATAATAAAAAATACTTCTTATAACTCTTTTCATAAACTCATTTTTTGTTACTATGTACTTCTCAGAATAAATAAGGTTATTATTTTTATTAAGGAAAAATTCTATCTTGAAGTTCTGAATTAGTGAGGTAGAAAAAATAGTGGTAAGAAACATAAAGTAAAAAAAAAAAAAAATCTAATAAATACAAGAGTAACACTTTCCAAAAGATTATTTTTGAAATCGAGTAGAGAGGTTTTGTGGATTACTTTTAGTAGATTATTCGAGAACTTTTATAAAGTTTTTGTTTCAAAATCTATAAAAATAACTTTTAGAAACTGAAGTGTTGTCAGAAAATATCATGTAAGGAAAAGCGATAAAGGTGGCGTTTATTATTTTAAGGTATTTCTTCTAACCATGTTACTGTTTTTAGTCGTATTAGTAACATTCGTACTTAAAATTTATTCAGATACATCATTTTCAAACGTTTGCCGGAAATTTAGTATGAAATAAAATTATAACTAGAAAAATACCCTATTAGTAACTTGTAATTTTGAATATATACAATCATTCCATACATGACTGCCACTTACGACTATTTTTATATTATATTCGCACCACTATTTTAAAATAATAAATAGTGTAGTATATTTTTCTTGAACATATTATCAAAGTGGATCTGGAAAAAATTACTTTTGATAAAGTGGTGTAAGATCTGGAAATCGGCTTACTTTATTTTTTTTGGGAGGGGTCGCTGAACCCGAATTCGTAACTTCCCCCCAAAATTTCCCCCGGCAACCCCACCCCCCAAATTTTGGTAAAATGCCCCCAAAAAAGGTTTTTATTAAAAAAATCAATTTTTTTTATTGTTTTAGGGGAAAAGTATCTAGAAATTCAGAAAGTAGACAAAATTTGCAACAAATTAGATATATGACATTATGACTTAGGATAAAGGAAAAGGGGGGATCTGCCTCGGAACTTGCGTGCGGTGCTGCGTAGACTAAGTTGCGCAATTATACTTAACCACTCACACGTTTACATTCGCCCTCCCATCTCCCCTCCGAACTTTCCTTATAAGGTTTACTTTAAGTTTTTTGGGTCGCTGAATCCGAATTTTTAACTTAACCCCAAAATTCCCCCCCCCCCCGAAACCCCCGCCCCCCCCAAAAAATAATTATTAACTTAAATTTCTTATTGTTTTAGGGGAAAAGCATTGACAAAATTTACAACAAATAGGATATATGATATTACGACGTAGGATAAACAGGGAGAGGGGGGCTGCCTCGAAACATTCCCCGCGCGCTTTTCTCAAAAACAAAATTTTTTCAAAAAATCAATTTTTGGGGGGTTGCCGGGTGAAATTTTGGTGGGAAGTTACAAATTCGGATTCAGCGACCCAAAAAACATAAAGTGAGTCGAAATCGAGAACTAGTATTAATTTTTCCAGGTAAAATCCCCTATTGCCTGGCCTTCATAACTTAGTGCACGTAGCGCCGCAGTGCATGTTCTGAGGCAGCCCTCCCCCACCCCGTTCATCCTACGTCATAATGTCATGCATCATATTTGTTGCAAATTTTGTCTAGTTTCTGAATTTCGTAATGCTTTTCCCCTAAAACAATAAGAAATTTAAGTTAAAAACAACTATTTGGGGGGGGGGGGATTTTGGGGGGAAGTTAAAAATTCGGATTCAGCGACCCAAAAAACTTAAAGTAAACCTTATAGAGAAAGTTCGGAGGAGAGATGGGAGAGCGAATGCAAACATGTGAGTGGTTAAGTGGAATTGTGCAACTTAGTTCACGCAGCACCGCGCGCATGTTTCGAGGTAGATCTCCCCTTCCCCTTCATCCTAAGTCATAATGTCATATATCTAATTTGTTGCAAATTTTGTCTACTTTCTGAATTTCTAGATACTTTTCCCCTAAAACAATAAAAAAATTGATTTTTTTAATAAAAACCTTTTTTGGGGGTCATTTTACCAAAATTTGGGGGATAGGGTTGCCGGGGGGGGGGATTTTGGGGGGAAATTAAAAATTCGGATTCAGCGACCCAAAAAACATATAGTAAGCCTTTTTCAGATCTACCATGAATTTTGCTAGGTATAGCCCCTATTTCGGTCTCTATTGCATAGATGCCAACATCTCTTAATTATTCCGGAGTTTGATCCAAAATTTGCATGTTCAAACCGGAAAATATATGTAAGAAAATGTGCCTTCTTTCTATGAGGTACAATTTTAATTTCATTTCGAAATTTTTTGTTAAATAAAATTTCCGGTTGAAAACGTGTTCATCTTGGATCAGACTCCGGAATAATTAAGAGATGTTGGCATCTATGCTATTACCTGGACTATCTCTTAACTATCAATTTCACACAATCTTCTTTATGTAAAAACTAGCAAACCCCGCGGCTTTTCTCGCGTAATAGTTGAAATATGCCAAGTGATATTTGTATAACTATTTTTCAATTCGTAGTATTAGTTCACACTCTCCCTATAATTATTTATTTATATCTTGTTCAACTTTTCAATCGTTAATAAAATACTTATTATTCATCCTATCAAGTTGATATAAATTTTTTTAACTTGTACTGGATGACAATTGATGTTAATACAGTTTTTTCAAATATTAATTCATTAATTAAATGTTAAATAATTTTAGTTTTACATGGGAGACAAAATGGCGGCCATTGGTTATTGAAGCATTTAATGCATCTTCATATCTATAAAGAGGGTTCCCATAGGGAGGACCCTGTTATGTCGCTAAATACCGCCAAGTTTGTCGCCAATTTGGTGATGAACCGCCAAATTTGGCGACAAAAATGAGTCGCCAAATGTGACGCCAACTTGACGATATCTCTAATATTTCGCCAAATTCCCATAGACTTCCATTGTAAACCTACTTTCTTATAGAAAATCATCAAATTGAGATATTTTAATGCAACAAAAACTAATATTAGATTAAGGGATTATATTAAATTTTTCTTTGATGCCCTAAGTAGGAACTGACTTTAAAAACAAAATTTTTATATTACTTGTTTATTAGAACAACACTTTTTGGAATAATTCAAATATTACAAATTAAGCCACAGTTTGACTAAACTTCATTATAAAAGTGCAACAGACAGAAATGAGATTTTAATTAATAAGAAAAACTAAAATTACTTCCAAATAAATGATAATTTAGAAAGTGTTTTGAGATTTTTATGCTCATTTCAGTATTCATTTGAAGTTTTGAATTTTTTAGAAACCACCTTAACACATTTACATCTTAAAATTAACCATCATGTCAAATTCCAAGTTTCTTGTCTAACAGTCTACCACCGCTCTGTTGTTAGTGGCACCAACATAAAATGCCGAAACAGAGTTAAAATAGAATGTCTCTAAAAATGTTGAAACAGAGACTATCACCATTAATTTACCAACATTAACCTTGACATCGGTTGGCATTTCCTAATATCCTATCGAAAACGGAATTTAGATGTTTTGAAAGGCTTTCTTGTTGTTCCTGCCAACCAGGTGATACTGACACCGGCATAAAATATAGCCCGTATAGGATCAGGGACTATCACTCTTGACTCGCAACCAATAACTTCTGTAATCGGTTTATTATTTCCTGAGATTCCATAGAAATAATAATTTAGGACTCTTTTAGAATGCTTTTCGCTCCTTCCCTTCGCTTCAGCCCTTTTTAATTTAGAATTTATACACGACTGTTCTTAGAGGACATTCATATTTTATAAGTAACTACCGTGCTATATTTAAAGTTTCTAGCCTCTTCACTACCGAAGTAATCGCAATTTAGAAATTTTTTTGCTCCTGCAACTCTCTAGGGGTTGTGGAACCGACACAAAATATAGATTAAATGTTTGAGCAGGTTCTATCACCATCAATTTATAACCATTATGTTTGAAATCGGTTTTGTATTTCATACGATTACATAACAATCGTAATTTAGAACTCTTATAGAACGCCTTTAACTCACTTCATCCTTTTAAATTTGGAATTTTCTTTCGACAATTCTTAGAAAGCATTTGCATCTTTGAAGTAATTACCATTCCAAATTTAAAATGTTACAACCTCTTTAACACGAAAAACGCAATTTAAACCATTTTTTGCTCCTGTAACCCCCTGGTGATAGTGACATCAACGTAAAATATAGGCTATGTTGGAGCGGGGACTTTCACCATCAATTTGAAACCATTACTTCTGAAATCGGTTTATATTTCCTGAGATTGCGTAGAAATCGCCATTTAGAACGTTTTTTAGAACTCTTTTCGCATATTTTCACCTCGACTCACCTAATTTCGAATATTTTAAGAAATGTTCTTAGAGGTCATTTATATCTTATCAGTAACTACCATTCTAAAATTCACGTTTCTAGGCCCTTCAGTAACACGAAAATCGCATTTTCGAACTTTTTTTGCTCCTGCACCCCCTTTGGGGGTAATGGCATCGACATAAAATGTAACCTATGTTTTAGCAAGGGTTGTCACCATCATTTTAACACCATTATTTTTTAAATCCGTTTGGTACTTCCTGAGATTGCGAAAAAATCGCATTTAGAATGTTTTTTAGAACGCTTTTTGCGCCTTTTAACCGCTTTTAAATTTCGATTTTTTTAAGAAATGTTCTTAGCGATCATTTATATCTAATAAGTAACTACCACGCCAAATTCCATGTATCTGGGCCCTTCATTAACACAAAAATCGCAATTTCGAACGTTTTTTTTTTGCTCCTGCACCCCCTTTAGGGGTAGTGGCACCTACATGAAATGTAGCCTATGTTAGAGCAAGGGTTATCACCATCATTTTGATACCATTATTTTTGAAATCGGTTTGGTACTTCTTGAGATTGCATAAAAATCGCCATTTAGAACGTTTTTTAAAAAGGCCTTTTGCACATTTTCACCCCTTTTAAATTTCGATTTTTTTAAGAAATGTTCTTAGAGATCATTTATATCTAATAAGTAACCACCATGCCAAATTCCATGTATCTGGACCCTACATTAACACAAAAATCGCAATGTCGAACGTTTTTTTGCTTCTGCACCCCCTTTAAGGGTAGTGGCACCGACATAAAATGTAGCCTATGTTGGAGCAAGTGTTGCCACCATCATTTTGACACCATTATTTTTGAAATCGGTTTGGTACTTCTTGAGATTGCATAAAAATCGCCATTTAGAACGTTTTTTAGAACACTTTTCACGCATTTTCACCCCTTTTAAATTTCGAACTTTTTAAGAAATGTCCTTAGAGGTCATTGGTATCTTATAAGTTACTACCATTCCAAATTTCATGTTTCCAGGCCCTTCAGTAACACAAAAATCGCATTTTTAGATCGTTTTTTGCTTCTGCACCCCCTTTTGGCCAGTGGCACGGACATAAGATATAGCCTATGTTCTAAGTTGGACAAATACCATCATTTTGAGACCATTACTTTTGGAATCGGTTCGGTAGTTCCAGAGCTTACCTCCTACAAATAAACAATTTTTACCTCTTTATAATAGTAGTATAGAAGTATAGATAACACCAATGTTGAACGTAAATATCTAAGTGATGAAATCGAAGTTTAATCTATTTTAGAAAGAAGCTTTAAAAAATTTTCTCATTCACAGGCATTTTTTCAAAATATTCACTTAGCGTAATGGATTTATTCTTTCTATGAATACAAAAGATCTTTGCACTAATATAGATTAACGGGCTTTAATATTTGCTGATTATAGCTACACAATCGAGAGAGTCAAGGTATACGTATGCAGCATGTCAACAGTTTAAGTACAAAATCCGAATGCATGATAATTCATGATAGTTTCAATTCCAAAATGATACAGTCACAGAATACTGACGAACTCATATAGTCCATCAAAAACAATTTAAAAACACAACAGTATGAGATCTATTTCTTAAAAATTACTTATTTATAAAAGTCACAAAGGTCTCGATCTGATTGTTGTACCGAGTAAAATACAGCCAAATAATATTAAAAAAACTTTCACGACAAAGGTCATTTTTGTCGTAAAGGTTCTGAGGAAGAATTTTTCATTCCTAATATGTCGAGTAAAATTAATAAAATTATAGCAATCTGTATAACATGGTTTTTTTTTTTGTATAATCGCTAACGTGGGGAACAAGAATGCGAATTACATCTCTTATCAAAAGAAGAGGCACCTCTACAAACTTACATATTGATCAATTAAGACATGTCAAAATGACAAACAAAAATTCTAAATATATTTTGATTTTAATAGACCCATTTAGTAAAGTTTTGTAGTTGTATTCCTGAAAAATTACTTCTGCTTCCGATGTAATATCAAAGTTAATGCAACATAATTACATTTTGGTAATATTTCTACTATCGTTAGTGACACGTTTATTTATTTTACAAGCAAGCAATACTTTAACAAATATTGACAATAGAAAAATATAAAACACGTGAAAATTAAAACAGGAATTCTTTGCACTGATACTTTTTCTCGGTTCTACAAACCGATCAAATGGATCAAACATCTCCCTAATGTCCAACAAACTATTATTTCGACTTCAAGCATCAAGGGCTATAACTTTGATAAATAATAATTGATTTTTCATAATACAAAGTGTTAGAAATCATAATTGGTTACAACAGAAAAAATATATTATAAAAATTAATTAAATGACTTCTTTAGTTGCTCGGAATGTGTTAAATCCTTAGTGAGTGGTTAGTGGAGTGCATTCTTAACACGGCAGTAGACGCTTGTCGGTGTTTTTGCCGCACGTATAAATTATATTCCCCCAACTAATAGCCCCTTAAAATACAATAAAGAACTATTGTGTAGTTGATTTTAAATGTTTCTCCACCACCATAGTGAAGTAACAAGAAATCTCTTTTTTTCCCATCAAGTACATTTTTTACAAGCAAAGTGGAAATTGGTGGAAACGTTTGCGCGACTATTACTAATGTCATATTATTTTCTCGCTCCAAATTTCATGAATAAAATGTATAATTTAAGTAAACTGCAAATTTATGACTTCATTGAAGTGTGATATTTGAATATTAAGTGAAAAATTGTTTCTTATTTTATATTTTCTGTATGAGGGGGGCCAGCGGCAAAATGACCGTTATAACGTTCTGAAAAAAAGATGCGACTACTCTCGGGTTAATTGACTAATCCTGGAGAACGATATTTGGTATCTGACTATTTTATGGGATGCAAAAATCTAAGCTATTCACACAGAAAAAGGCGCTATTGATGCATGATAACGACCGAATTATAGATATATTTATTTCTTTATATAAAATACCTTTTCGAAATACAGCTCATATTCATAATATTAGAACAATTACTTTTTTTTTTTTTTTTTTTTTTTTTTTACAAATTGAAAATATCATTTAGTAATTTAATTGCATTTAATGCAAAAATGCAAAAGATATTTTTATTAAGAACTTATTATTGATTAAACTTATTTATTATCTTAAAATTAATATCATTTTTGAAAAGATTAATTGAAAAAAAGTGATTTTCAAAAGTCAAAATATTAGAATATTTATTCAAGTGGTTAATTATATTAGAACATGTCACATTAATTCTCCTTTAATTATCACCAATTCATAACTGGTGGCATCATTGATTAAATTCAGGCGATTTTATTTCAAACTAGTATTCTTTTTGCAGTTTCTTTGCTTTTTCGTCTTAAAATGTGTCGTGTAGTGATTCCTGAATCTATTAACTTCGTATGGTTGATTTGTATCGGCACGGTAAAAATCAATGTTATATAGCGAATTATTTACATTGTTCGCATTCAAGCGTTAGTAAAATACAAACACAATATTCAAAAAATGGAAGTTTTCAAAATAATCGCCGAAATGGTGCCGAAAACCAAAAACACCTGCTAGAGATGACAAGAAACTGAAGCGTATAGTTAAAAAAAAAACATTTAAAAGTGTGCGATTCTTGCACCGAAAATGGAAAGAAAAAAAAAGATTTGAAGTTTCTACATCGACAACATTAAGGCGTCTCCATAAATTTAAGTTTGAATCTCGTGTATCGAAAGAAAAATCTCTCATGACCGCAAAACAAACGCGTATAAGATTAAATTGGTGTAAATCAAGACGTTTGTGGAGCGAAGACGATTGGAAAAATATATTATTTGGTATAAAAGTATATTTTGTGTTTCATATGGTAATCAAGGTATTAGAGTTTGGAGAATGAAGCAAGAAGTATTTAATAAAGAATGCCTTAACGATCCGTAAAATTTGCTGCTAGTGTCATGGTTTGAGGTTGCTTGATTGCAGAAGGCTCGGGAAAGTTATGCATCGTCTACGAAAAGGTTAGCTCTCAGATATAAAAGGTTAGCTCTCAGATATATAAAGAAATTTTGGAATATTACATGATTCTATCATCAGAAGATTTATTTGAAGATGATTTCATCTTTCAACAAGATTTACCGTCACCGCATCCATCGGTGTCAACGAAGAATTGGTTCCGCCAGCGCAACATTAAGGTTAAGGCAACCTTGGCCACAAAACTCACCAGACCTTCATCCCATGAAAACCTAATGGTGCATAATAAAGGAAAAAACTCCAAGAAAATCCTCCTTCGAGTAAATGGGAGTTAGTGGTACGTATAAAGTCTTTTTGGGTTAATATGCATAGAAATGTTTGTAAACAGCTTGTATATAGCATGCAAGATCGATTCTACGCTGTTATGAAATCTAAAGGGGATGCTACAAAATATTAAATACCATTTACTTCATATTCATAAGGTAATATTGTTGCGTAAAATAAAATATTCTAATATTTTGAGCAAATCTAAATTTTATTCTAATATTTTGAGGTGTTTCAGAAAGCTGTACACCTAATTGGTGGTACACACCTCAAAAGAAGCTAATTTACCAAAAGGTAAATTAGCTTCTGCTTATATCTTCTTTGAACAATTTGACTTTTGATTCATATAGGACCATATACCAAAATTTATCCTGTACATTTACTATTCAAAAGTAATTAGGGATACACTTAACGCAAATCGAAATTGATTAACCACAGCAAATGACCATATATATGTATTTGTGTACCTTCTAAGAATTGAAAACGTGTCAACGAAAATCTTTAAATTGAAGATGAATATCGTTAAAGATTTAACAGTAGTCTTCCGACTGATCACATTTCCACAATTACGCCATTTGAAATTAAAGTAGGTCTTGTATTTGCATTAATTAGGTAAATTATAATACACAAACTTTTAACATTTAATTTAATTTAATTTAATTTAATTTAATTTTTTTGTAATACGAAAATTAAATATATATTCTGCATGATTATTGTAAGCCCTTTATTATAAAATTTTCTTTGTTCTATATTCCAATATCAATTGTAATAAGTATTATTATTTTAATTTTAGTTAAGGTATATTTTATATAGATATACAAGATGGCCATAATTAAACTGACGGTACTCAGAGTATTCTGTAGCGCGATCTAATTGCGAGCATGAGCCAAATTTGTAGGAAGATTGAACAAGACAGATGAAGGATTCCACGAAAAAAATTTAGTTCAAAATATCACCGCCAGGGGAATATGTGGCACTGTATATTCGAAAAAGAGCGTTTCAAAAAATGAAGAATCAATACTGAAATAAAATTATCGTTTATTTAAAGAATTTAGCAATTTAATCCAAGCTCAAAATGGTAACAATTTATAAAAAGCTAAAAATTTATGTAAGTACTGCTAAAGTTTCTTTACCTACAATTTCATTTACAGAGCCCAAGAAAGCAACAGCAGAAGAAGAAGTTCTTTTCAAATTTCACGTTACATCTTTTGGCCCACTGCCAGCTTGTTTGGCTTTAAAAGGTAATGTGCTACTGTTAGAAGCTTTTTCATTGAAAGTTATCTTTCATATTGTCTCCTTCTTTAGTCGAGCGAGCTCTACTAGTCAAATTCTTTTACCTCAACCAGTGCAATGCGCCAGCCGCACTTCGTGCTTTTAGAAACCACAAAAAAATGCGTAAAGGTAACGGTCCTTTGTCAGTTAATTGTTTAAAAGCAATGGTTGAGAAGTTTGAGGAAACAGGTTCTCTAAATGTTCAGTCAGGCAGAGGACGAAAACCCGTATCACAGGATACAATAAAAAGAGTGGCAACGGCGATTGCCGACAGAGCACCAGATAATATTGTTATCACTTCCAACGCTCGTGGGATACCTCGGAATCAGGATATGCCTTATTGTACGGTATGGAAAACCCTACGAAATATTATCCACTTCTATCCATACAAGATCAGCCGTGTACAAGAGTTACGTCACACCGAACATGACAAGCGATTGACACCTGTAACTTGTTCAGTTACCGGAGACAAATATCGCTGAATGCTAAACAACTTTGTTATTCCGGCACTTCAGCAAAGACAGCGCCTGGAGAAAATCATTTTCATGCAAGATGGAGCCCCTCCACATATTGCTTTGCGGGTACAGCAGCTGCTACGACAGAATTTCACAACAGAAAGAGTTATTAGCCGCTGTTTTCCAACTGCATGGCCATCTCGGTCCCCTGACCTTACACCCTGCAACTTTTGGCTTTGGGGTTACCTAAAGTCCAAGTTCTATCACGGAGGTGTCCGGGACCTGGCTACTTTGAAGGATAACATATCGCGAACTGTACAGGAGATTCTTGCAGACATATTATTCTCTACTTTTGTAAATGCTGTGCACAGAATGCAATAGGGGGTCCACAAAAACGGCAGCCACATCGAACCTGAGTTGGATGTGCTAAATAAACGGTAATTTTATTTCAGTATTAATTCCTTTTTTTTTTAAACTCTCTTTTTCGAATACACAGCGCCACATATTCCCTTGGCTGTGATTTTTGGAAGTATTTTTTTTCTTTTTTCGCGGAATCCTTCGTCCCCGGTCTTGTTTAATCTTCCTACAAAACTTGCTCCATTCTCGCAATTAGATCGCGTTACAGAACGCTCTGAGTACCGTCACTTTAATTAGGGCCTCATTGTACGTGCATGTATTTATATTAATGCTGTATAAAAATTTAAGCAGCATTTGTTTTACCAATATACGTTTATAAATTCATTCAAAACCTAGTACAATCACTTCATTAAAGGCGAAGGAAAATTCCCGAAAATGTTAGAATAAAATAATTCTTTGCAATGTAAAAATAATGTTTTTTATAAATATTTAAAAATGAAGTTATTAATAAAAGCGATGCTGAACATTTTCTCCTCGAAAATGATGATATTTCTCGGAAAGAGAATAAGTAAGGAATGTAATAGCATTTTGAAAGCAAAAATAATAATTTAAAAGGACATGTACGCTTGAAAATGAGCGTCACAATAACATTTTGTAAGTTTTCATCCTGCTTTTTCTATATCAACGTAATCGACTTTTATTTTGTTTGATAAAGTAATTGACTGTAGAAGCCATGCATAGCGTATGGGTAAGGGGGTGATAAAGTGGGATCATCCTTTCCATCCATTACTTTCTTTCGTCGAATTCGTTCTACTTTATACGATAAAACAACGATGCAGAGTAAAAAGGTCCTTTGTATTCTTATCATTTTGTTAAGTATACTGGTACGTAAATAAAATAATAATAAATGCTTTAATAGGCACTGATAATATTATTAACATAGTCTTTAATCTTTGTGCAGTTTTGCATAATATGATTTTAATAAAACGAAATTGTACATTCTTTAAGACTCTATGGCCATTTATCGTTCTTTTGTAACACTTTTTGAGCTAAATACGATAATCAAAAAGTCTCTTCTCTCCTAAGTGAATTAGCTATTGTATGATAACTGAATTATTTCATTTAATACAGCATTGCATTACTTGACTTTCAATGCGAGAAGATTCTGATAGTAATTAAGATTTTTTCTTGTATGTAAAAATCTTATTGTTATGCCACAGAAAACAAAAGTGCACAAACTCATCAAAGTATTCTGTTCCGCAAAATATTTAAGAAAATATTTTATAGACTTCTTATGTAAGATATGTATGAAAAAAGGTGCTGCCTAACATGATGATGCACACGGAGGATATAACTGAAAATAATTGCATTACATCAATTTTAGTTTTTATTGTAATAGTAACAAAATGTGTTACATATTTTTATCCAACGTTAAAGTAGTACTTTTTTTTCATT
This sequence comes from Maratus speciosus, assembly GCA_963932465.1. Classification (NCBI taxonomy): domain Eukaryota; kingdom Metazoa; phylum Arthropoda; class Arachnida; order Araneae; family Salticidae; genus Maratus; species Maratus speciosus. The sequence continues at coordinate 137,697,972 of OZ010790.1, forward strand.
AATTTAGTTCTGTTATATTTTTAGTAATATAATAATATGTGTAATAACGTATTATTCTTAACGCTATTTATACCTGTGTCTAATGACATCTTTTAAAAGATTATGATTTATGGTTTAACATTTGTAATTTTTCGATTAAAACAATTATAAATATTATTTATTACACTGAAGAATTTTTTATGCTTAATGTATTAGAAACCTACGTGTAAAATGAACATAAATCAAAACTTTAAAATGGTGTCATTTGACACCGCCGGAATGAGTTCTAAAATGGTACTAACGCTGCTGCTGCTGACGGTATTAAATTTGTCGCATACCTTTCACTTTTCCTGCTTATCTCGCAAAAACTATTACCTGTAAAATCATGGACTCGGAAGCTTTATAAAAAGTGATTTAAAAACATGTTAAATAATACGGCTTTTATATAGAAAAATTATTTTAAACACTATTTTATGCTGAAAATTTTAAAACTAGTTCCGTTGCATTTTATAGGATTAAATTATAGGATTTAGAGTTGCCAGTTTTATAGGATTGAAATATTTGCATATAAATTCAACCATATTTTTTGTAGAAATATATTTAACTAGATTTTAAAGAGCAATATCAGGTAATTTTTCTTTAAATTACACTATTTTTATTACTTTTTAGGGTTCCGTACTTAAAAAGTGAAAACGGAACCTATAAAATCACTCCTGTGTGTGTCTGTCTGTCACAGCCATTTTACTCGTAAACTATGAAACGTGGAAAGTTCAAATTCGGGGAAGTAATAAAGACCATTGACCCACATATTTTCAGATTAATAAACATTCATAAATATATTTAGTAAAAAAGTAGAGGGGCTAATTATGCTACTTGAAAAAAAAAATTTTTTTTGTATATCATGTGAGATATCCTGTGAAAGCTTTTGTAACGTTGAACTCAAAAATACATTCCTTTTAATTTTAGGTATTATATTTTCAATGATATTGTTGAAAATGTAGCGCAAAAATATGTTCCCCCCCCCCCCCCATCTATTTCCGAATCTACTGAAACTAAAATTATGACAAAATTAGAGGTAGTAGACATTAATACAAACCTTGCCGGAAAATTATAGCGATTACCCTAGGTCCCATAGTTTTTGAGTAAATAGCATTTTTTCCGTTATACACAAATTTCGATTTACGGGCATTCAGAAAAATTTTTGAGCATCGCTGAATATACCTATCGTTGCAGAAGAATAAAAGCATTGTTGATAATGATTTTCGAAAAAAATCATTGGTATTTAACCGAGATATTAACCCTTAAATGTACGGTCAGTTTGGACATACAAAAGGACAGGGGAGGCGTACTCTATGCCTAGTTAACAACTTTTAATGATATGTATGTGTAATGTAATGGTTAGTAATAGTATAAAAGCAATAAACGTCAAATTGTTAAAAATATACTAATTTAAGGGGTCTGGGGACTCTAAAAAGTGGAAAAAATTAAAAAAAGACCATTTTCTACATTTAATGTCTTAAAATGTATATGATTTTAAAACACAATTTTAATTGGGATGAAAGATATAAGTATGTTCGTTCGTTTTATGTATTTAAAAAATTGCAAGATACAGAATTAGTATTTATAGGCGGCTCGAAACTGTTAGACAATTGTCGAACAAAAAATTGGCATAACAGTTTACGCGCATGATTACAAAATAAATTTTGTAACTAGAATGCAAATTTTGGTGTTCACTTATACTTAATATTGTAATAATTTCCCTGAACTTAAATAAATTTGTATTTAAATAATTTTTATATTTTTAATTCAATGTTGCACTTAGCTAATACAAAATTTTGAAATTTTCAACAGTAAAATCACATAAAAAAATATTATTTTGAACAATAAAAAGGAAATTTTAGGTTTAGTTTATGCAGACCAAGATGAAATATATGTTTTGAAAATTTCATGAAAAAATATTCAGAAGTTTTTGAGGTATCCTGCGCGTTATGCTTAAAAAACGCCATTTGGAAAATAATGACTTTAAAGTTTCGGAAACGCCGCTTCAGCTATTGAGCGGGTATAATTCTAAAAGCCAAAACTTCTGTTCTAATGGGAATTTCAAGGAAAGAATTATATCAAAATATTCAGAAAAGATAGGAGTTTAACATATAAAACAATTAAAATTTCTTAAATTCTTAAGCTTTAAGAGCCCTGCGACCACTTAATCCTTTCCGGAACGGAGTAATGCTATTTATAAACTTATGAAATAATGAACTGACACCAGAATTTATAAACGAATTTATTAGTAAATGCGAACTTGCTTATTTTCAAGTACATGATAAAAGGAAAATTTTAATTAAATATTCTTGGTGCCGTTTGTCTGTTTTGGAATTAAAATTAGCTGTCATTTTTTTAAGGGCATCGCCCTCGAAGGATTTAATTAGAATGAATCGCATAAATACTGTGGGATTCGCGATAGTTTGCATTGATTGTATCTCTCAATACGCCTCGAGTGACTTTAAAAGTTAATTAAACACCTATCTGGAAAAACGCGGCACTGACCAAGGCGGCGTTGCAACTTTCAGACCTCAATTCGAAGCGCGCTTAGCACAATGTCAAATTTAAACTTGAACAAAGGTTTTGTTTTAGCTACACTGTAGAAATAACGGTTATTACTACGCTGAATTTACTTTCATAAAATGCCAAATGAAGTTTAACTACACTGTTAAAAATTTCTGTAAAATCACAAAAAAAAAAAAAAATCGAGACGAAATCGCGATGTAAATTTACACTCGTTCTTGTTTAAATGCATTCGATCGAGTTTCTCGGTCAAGAATCTCTGTAAATTTACACCAGTTCTTGGTTAAATGCATTCGATCTAGTTTCTCGGTCAAGACTCTCTGTAAATTTACACCAGCTCTCGGTTTAATGCATTCGATTGAGTTTCTCGGTCGAGACTCTCTGTAAATTTACACTAGTTCTCGGTTAATTGCATTCGATTGAGTTTCTCGGTCACGATTTACAGACATTTCCCTGTAGGGATTTCCATGTTTTTATTTAAAAATATTTTCAGCTTTGTTAAAACTTGTAATTCAAATACACACGTTTAAAATTCTTTTGCAATTTTATTAGAATTATTAAAGAAAAAAAATATTTTCAAATATTTTATTTATTTTTTCCTTAATTTAGTTAGTTAGAATCATAATACATTTAAATACATTGCTTTGATAAGAATTGTGATATAAACTTAAAAGTAATTTTGGTTAATTAATCTGATTATTTTTGTAAATATTTTACAAAAAATGTTATAATTACCAATATATTTAACCAGTTTTAGTGAAAAAATACACCTAAATTCACATTATTATTATTTAAAAATTCCAGTATATCTTCAGATATTAAAGAAGATAATTATTGAGAAGAAGCGATTTCTTGGTAAATAATTCCGTAAATAAAGGATTAAAAAATTAAATTTGATTAAAAAAATAATTGGTATTATGTTTCGGTCCAAACTAAATTAAAATAAACTGTTTAAGAAATTTTTTAACGAATATATTTGAAACGAAATCTTTGAAAAGCACAAGTACAATATATTTTTCCTCGCTTTATTATAAAGGACATCCTTTATACATTCCAGTAACAGCTCCTATGGCGCAGTCAGTAAGATGTTTTTTCTACTACCCAGAGGTCTCGGGTTCAAACCCCATGCCGGCCAGAAGCGAGTTGTGTAAAAAAATCAAATGGCACAGCAGTTCAAATTTGCTTGAATAACTCTAATACTTCGAAGTTCTAAAATTCGCTGATTTCAAAAACCAAGCTAATTTATTTTAATTAAAAAATAAATTGATTTACAGAGTCTTGCGAATTTTTAACGATGTTAATTGACAGAGTCTTGTGTATTTTTAATTATGTTAATTTACAGAGTGTAAATTTACCAAATAACTTCTCTGTTATTTAACAGAATCTCTGTTTTTCTAATCTCTGTAATTTTACATAAGACTTAAGTTAATGGATTACACGTAGATTCTCTGTAATTTCACAGGAAAATTTTTAACAGTGTATGCACTGCTTTTATTGTCAGTACCGAATTAAGTTCATCATAAACAGATTAGGATAATATTAAAAAAAAAGAGTTATACGAATAGCAATATTTGAGCAATATTATTTAGCAATATTAATATAATAGATTCACTAGCTAATACACTATATAATAGCAATATTATTTGGGTTCCGTATCTCTTTGAACTTTCATGGTATACCCATTTACACTTTTCTAATACATACAGTTATACCCAACTCTACGTTGTATAGTTTTTTACAAAGTCTTAGTATTCTTTTAGCATTTTTTTTTATAATACAACTAGCTGACCCGCCCAGTGTTGCCCGGGGTTTGTAAATAATTACCTTAAGCAAAACTCAAGTTTGTATGATTTTATATATTTTGAAATCCTTTTAAATGAACCTTATTTCGGTATCCCCATTGCTTTCCGCAGCGTCTAGTGTGTTTCCAACAAACTTCTTTCCGAACGAACCTTTAACATGGGTCCCCGCTACCTATGGCAGCATTTACAGGAAGTGACCCGCACATGCCGGAGACAATCGAAAACAAAGTTGAGTGAGCGAAACCTCGTAGTAATCAAACTGATAGAATCCAAAAAAAAAAAAAAAAAAAAAAAAAGAATGCACCATTAATAATTAAGAATCGTTAGAATCGTTAGAAAATGTGGGTAACTGAAGCCTAAGGATAAAATTTCATAATACAGAGAGTAGCTAAATTGTAATCTAAGTTGAATGAACCAAATCCCGTTGAAATTGGCCCCTTAGAACCGGAGGAAAGAATGCTTCCCCAAGCGGTGGAAGATGCCCCCACCCCTTGTAAATTTCATGAATTATTTTTACATTAACACGATATTTAATAAACGGAGGAAATCCCTTATCTAAAGTAACGCGATTTTTAATTTACGGCTGTAGTGAGTAGACGTAAGTTGATGCTGAAAAAGGAGATTAATGCTCGAAAAATATGGTAGCTGAGGTATAAAGAATGACCGGGCAAAATTAAGCATAGAGTATGAATTAATCATTAGAATAATATTTTAAAGAAATGCGCAAAATATCGGGTAAATGCTTAAAAAAGGGCCCTAGGACCCCAATAAATAAATGCAGGTGTTGGTCAAGGGAGAAGAGTCCGAGACTCAATTTTAATATTATGCAATGAGAAGCTGATAAAATTAGGGGGTAAAAATTACGTGGCACACAAAAAGTTAAAGGGGCCCCGAATCGGGCCAAACGGGACCCTAGGTTGCATCAAGATTTTAACTGGATTATATAAACAGGAGAATAACTAAATGGGAAATGAAGCAGCCAAAAATAAAGATTAAGAGGGACAATTTATTGACAATTTATACTGCAAAAGCTTTAAGGGGCCCTATAGCGGTGTCCAAGGGGTCAGGGACTTGCATGTAGTTTGGTAAATATATACTTTTGTGTAGTTTTTAAAGTAATTAGAATACGCTAGAACTATGTTAAAGAAAATTGCAAGCAATTCAGATCATTTTTAAAGAAGCTGCACCAAGGGCCCAAGAAGGCGATTTAATATTTAAAATTGGTGGTAACTGAAGACTGAAAATTTTTTGTCGTTCATGTAGTAGTTGAAGGACCTAAGAAGTTGTTAGAATAAAAGCTAGTGAATCGGACCATTTTTAAGAGGGCCCGAAAAGGGGCGAACTGACTGTTAAAAGCAGGGCCCTGAAATGAAAACATGTTAAAATATCTTAATACTTAACTCTTTAGATCTACATATAGTCAAAATTGAGCATAGGGTATTAATTTTTCGTTAGAATAATATTTTAATTAAATGCGTAAAAAAGGGGCCCCAATAAAAAAATGAGGGTGTTGGTCCTGGAAGAAGAGTGCAAGACTTTAAAATTATGCACTGAGAAGGTGAGAAAATTAGTTGATGCAATATGAATGGCGCACAAAAAGTTCAAAGGCCCTGGACCGAGCCCTTGGGCCCTACGGGGCCCCAGGGTTTTAACCGGAATGTATAGGAAAATAACTAAATGGAAAAAGGGTTCCAAAAGTGAAGATTTTATTAAGAGGGGGCAATTAATTAACAATTTATGATGCAAAAAATTCAAGGGGTCCGAAAGCGGGCCCCAAAAGGCCAGGGATTAACTGGCATGTTATTGGGTATAAAGATATTTTTAGTAGTTATTAAAGTAATCAGAGGATTCTAGAACTATGTTAAAGAACATTTCAAGAAATTTGGATCCTTTTTAAAAAAATCCACCCCAAGGGCCCCAAGAAGGCTATTAATATTCAAAATTGGTGGTAGCTGAAGTCTGAGAAATTTTTTTGTCGTTCATTTAGTAGCTGGAGGACCTAAGAAGTTGTTAGGAAAAAAAAAAGCTACAGAATCGGACCATTTTTAAGGGAGCTACAATAACGGGCCCAAAATGAGCCAATTCATAGTTAAAAAAGGGCCCTAACATGAAAAAATGTTAAAATGTCTTAGTACTTAGCGCTTTAGAACTTCAGTCAAAATTAAGCATGGGGTATGAATTATTCGTTAGAATAATATTTTAAAGAAATGCACGAAATGTTCGGAAAATGTTTAAAAAAGGGCCCTAGGGGCCCAATAAAAATATGGGGGTGTGGGTCTAGGAATAAAAACCCAAGACTCAACTATAAAATTATTCGCTTAGGAGATGAGAAAATTAGGGGCTGAAAAATGTTTGGCGCTCAAAAAGTTCAAGGGACGCTGGACTGGGCCCTGTGATTGTCTAGGGGGCCCCAGGGTTTTAAGTGGAATGTAGAAACGTGATAAAAACTAAATGGAAAAAGGACCCCAAAAATGAAGATCGGATTAAAAGGAAGCAATTTATTAACAATTTATTAGCGCAAAAAATCAAGGGACCCTGTATCGGGCCCCAAAGATCCAGGGACATAACTGGAAAGTAGAATGGCGAGAATAACTTATATGGTGAAAGCTACCCCAGAACGAAGTAGATTGAATAAAAAGGAGGAAAGTTATTAACAATTTTGTGCATAAAAAGTTTAAGGGGATCAAGGGCCCAGGCCCTTAAATAATTAAAAATCCGAGCCTCATTTGCATCAGGACCTGTCTTGATCTAGCCTCACCTAAATTTTCAGACTTCTACGTGCGGTAGATTTCGCTAGCCATCGCACACAGACAGACACGCAGACAGACAGAACAATGTGTTCTTTTATTACTACTAGGGAATCGTACCCGGGCTTCCCGGGTTAAAGAATGTAGGTGAAAACATTTTTTTTAATTGAAAACTAATATTTTTTTTAAACGCAATAAATACTTTAGATTGCCCACTTACATTAAAAAAGCATTTTTCATATGGAAAATACGAATTATACAATCAAATAAATTTTTGAAATTTATTAAAAGCGATATTTTCTTATTAGCCTCATTCTAAGAGTATTTTGACCAAGATTTTGCTACTTATGGCATCCTTTTATATTCTGATAATTTCAGAGCTTATTTATTAAATTTGTGTTTTATTTATATTACATTATTTTATTTATTTATTCATAGGGAAGTATTTTTAATGGATATTAGCCGTAAGAAAATGATGAACTCTTTATTTCGTTTTAAGGGCAAACGGATTTATCTTTCGTAATCGTGTTCCGCGCGATATAGATAAATTAAAAAATATTCCAGGCTTTAAAATTGTTTTTAAAACCATAGACAATCAGTAAACTGAGGTGAACTTTGCAAACAAATTCCATTTGAAAAAAAAATCTTATTTGGTGATCTAAAAATTTAAATTGTACGATTACAAATATGTTAGATTTGTGTTTTTTCAATATTATTCTTTTACTTGTTTATAAAAGAAGTATTAATTTCGTTGTCTTTCACAAATATGTTAGATTGGTGTCTTTTTTTTAAATATTATTCTTTTATTTGTTTATAAAGGAAGTATTAATTTCGTTATGCAAAAATAGTCAGAAACAAATGCTGAAAAATGTTTGTTGCTTTATGTGCAAGATGTTTATTATTATTATGTATTGAAACAGGCACGTGATAAGATACACTAAAAAAAAATCATCCTTAAAAATTATTTTAGAAAATATAATACATCAGTTAATGAATACAGTTTTTAAACAAATTGCATTTTAAAGTAAATTTTTTCCCTATGCGACGAAAATTGAAAATGTACGATGATCAGAAGATTAAAAAATTGCAGTAGCGAAAATTTCAAAACCGAAATTTGATCATGAAGTGTTGCCATTCCCAAAATGGCGTCGGCGTTACGCACAGATACGTTTGTTCTTTATAATATAGATACTTAATCAGTAAAATATAATAAAGATCAGTTATTAGGATGTGGTTATCAATTGAGGCTCTTATTCTTGGATTTCCGGGATGAAAACAGCAATTTTCACCTTCTCAAAATTTGCATACGCACATCTCATATCCATATTCATCATTTTTTTTTATTTGTATTTTGTTTGATCATTTAAAAATCATTTTAACTCAAAACTTGAAGTCACGATTGTTAGCAACATCTTTTATGTGAACAGACGCATTCTTTACTTGAGATTCTAATCTCAATTCCGAAGAGTAAAAATTTCCGTAATTTATGTTTTTTAGATGCATTTGTGTTAAAATGTTTAGTTTTATCTAAGAAAATGATCGTTTTCTTTTAAATATGACTTCATTTTCACTTAAATAAGCATTTCGCCTAGTGTCTGAAACTTAGTATCAGTACACATGCAGAAGGGAAAACAATATAGAAAATTTATGAGGAAAATGCGTTTTATTAAAAGCAGTATGTCATTTTCCGTTATTATGCCCCTAATATAATATTCTGCTCCTAATGGGATTTTGCGCCACTAAACCCTATACAACAATTTTCATCCACAATTTTGAATTTTTATCAGAAAATAGCATGAATAAAGTTAAAAATACCTCGTTATTTCTCTCTTGTGTGCAATAATGAAATATAAAATTAGGAAAAAATAAATTAAGCAAATGATGTTATTTTGATAAATTTATAGTAGAGCGTCCTAAAGGATAGCATTAAAATTTTATTATTCGAGAGAATTTTGGGCAAAAACTTCAGGAACATGATATTATTTTAAACCACGAATTATTTGTTTACTTGTCTAATTTAGCGAAGCAAATCCACCCAGGCGAGAATCGTAAATTTCTGTAATATAAATCGCTATTATTTGCATGTCACCTCTCTTTTATAAAGACACTCTAAATTTTTTGTAAAACATTGCGTTTTATCAGTGTGTGATTTCGATTACATTATTTTCAAAAGTGAAGCATTTTCACCTGTGAAGAATTTCAAAGCAGATGGGCTGTGAAAATGACGCACTTCTACAAAACAAAATTCAGGTTTAAGAATTAAAATACACGATTTTTTATAAAATGACGTCATTTGCATCCGCTAAAGCAATCCACTTTTAAAATGCAGCCTTAAACTTTGTCTATAGAAAAGTGTGCATATGACGTCATTATCACGGAATAACAGACAATATTCTTGACCTAGCCCATATTTTAGTTTCAACTTTTTTTTCAGGTTTTATGAGAAAATGGCAACAAATCAAATGGCAAGATACAGCATCTCCTATTTTCGAGTATTTTACGTTTACTTTCAATGACTTTCAATAGAAATGAGGTACTTTTTTGCCACGATAAGAAAAATGGTATTAAAAACTACAAAAAAAAAAAATTAATATCTCAAAAATAAATTGAGATAGAGCTTTCAAACAAATTGCATTTAAAAGAGCATTTTTTTTCCTTATACGACGGTGTAAAAATTTAAAATGTGCGATGTTTAGAAGTTTAAAAATTTGAAGTAAAGAAAATTGCAAAAACAAAATTTTATTTCAAATCTCAAAGTGTTGCCATTCACTAATTGACGTATGCGTTACGCACAGATATGTTTGTCCTTTATAATATAGATAGATAACGAAAGAAAAAATAAATGGTACTTCTTAGTTTTTCCTTCGACCAAATTACTGCCACGAAATTGTTAGATTAAATGCCAATAATCGTTGCCATTAATTAATTAATTGTAAGATTAAATGCCAATAATGGCCAATAAAACCATTAATTCGACGTTTTATTTGTATTTTTATTAATGTTTAACTAATTTATTTGTTCTTTCGTTATTTAAAATAAAAAGTATGTCAATGTGTATAATTTGGAGAGTGGTTTGGCCATTTATATAATTTGGCGAAATTGGTCGATGGGATAACTAAGAAGTACCAAATAAATTATTAAAACATTAATAAAAATAAAACGTCGAATTAAAAATCACTTGATGACCTAAAAAACACGTGTAAATTGTTTAACGTCAAGTAAATTTGACAGTTACGATCACCCATTATTAGCGTTTAATTTTATAATTTGGCGGTATTTTTTTGGTCGACGGCATAATCAATAAGTACTACAAACTATTTCTGTTCGTATTAAAATGTTGATAAATAGCTCTTCTTTATATTAAATAAATATCATAAATATTGAAAAAAATGCGTATATGAATTTGAAAAGTAAATAGGCTGCCATTACATATACAAAAAATTCACTTCACTCGCCAAGGCCTTTTCCCTATCTCGCCAAAGCCCATATAATAAAAATATACCAAATACTCTTCAATCTGTTGTCTGATACCAAGTAATCACAATAATGTAAATAACTGTTAGGCACAGATATCATATACATACCTGGTTTGGTGGGATTTTTTTTCACGGCAACTTGGCGAAAACATCGTTTTCGAATACCAGTTACATATATATATATTTAAATTATTTTCTATTATTTTAACCCGTTAATAGTCGCGCGTTGGTCTTTTCCCCGCCCGAAATTCGTTATCTTCCTGTAACTCATTTCCCGTTAAAGTTACGATAGTCAAATTCCGTGTAGCTGACCTTGAGTGTCCACACTCTTGTGTAGTAAAATTGCAAGTCATTCCTGCTATTTCTTAGCATTTTATCGCATTCTTAAGTTTCAATCGGTCTAAATGACCACGTTGCGACCACTTACGTTAGTTGAATTTTTTCCCCTCGTGTTCATCCTTTCCCATTTCCGCGAAATCAGTGGGGGAAAGTTTCTTCGAAGTACGGGCTCTCTCTCTGTTGTTATTTCGTCTTTCTTTCTTTCTGTTCATAGAGTACTTCTTTTACTTTTAGAATGTGACTTAAAATTGTTTTATTATATTAGTTGTGAAGTCAGTTCGCACAAAAAACTGATGGATGGTCATTAACATTTTTTTTCATTGTCAAATATTGCGGAAATAAATTCTCAAATTGATAATCATTTAAATATGGAAAAAAGGGGAAATTCATCATCATTATTTGCCATTAATTTCCATTTATTACCCGAACATATAAGTGAAAGAAAACAGACAATAACACTGCCAAACCAATAAAAAAAAGAGAAGATAATTTTGTGGGAATCAGTAAAAAAAATTGCCGTATCTCCAAAATCTGAAAAGTATCGTTTTTGTACAATAAAACAAATTCGAAAGATAAAACAATTTTCTCAGAAATGTAGTGCAGAAATGTATTTGCGAAGAACATACATATAATTTATTTGTATAATAAGAAAAATAATGACAATTTTATAATGTAGTTTAGAAATTACGCAAATAAAAATCTCTTTTGGATAATTCAGTGAATGTTTATACTACGATTTTAAAAAATATTTCAAGTATTTTTCTAAAATTCATCTATTTTTAAATTTTCATACTGTAAGTAAAAACACATTTTTTTTTTTTAACAATGCCGTAGAATTTTATTATTATTATTATTATTATTATTATTATTATTATTATTGAAATCCAATAGAGGCTTGCGGACAGTATCTAACAAATTTAAATTTGTTGTCCTTCATCAATTGTTCAAACTATTTTTCAGAATAATGTTTTCCAGAATATGAGAGAAAATTCATTTAAATTAAATTATTGCTGCATATTTATAATTTCGGAGAAAATTTTCTTATTGTTTTTTATTATTTTAATGAACGTTATTATAAAACAATAAATTATAACATTAATACCTTATTATAAAATGTACAATTGAATATTTATTCTAATTAAAATAGTTTCTGTAAAATACATCCCTATTAAGATGAACCTTTCAGTGATTCTATTCATTAAAATAATTTATCCATTTTAGGATTTAAATTTACAATTGCAAATGTATTTAAATTAAATATATAATTTCAATAACTTATTTATTATTTACTTTATATAAGCGAAGTTCGTATCCAGAGTTTTTATTCAAGGGCGCTGCTCCCACCCTGAAATAAGTAGAAAAACTACAAATCGTGCATTTTCATTTGAAAAATGGATTTAATCACAAAATCTCGAGAGCCCCTCCGTCCTCTCCCCCCTCATATACACACAGACACCCCACAAAATAAATAAATAAGTAAAACGTAGTTACAACATTTACATTTATAATTTCGAAGTTAAGTATTTTTTACCTTTTTCTTTATTATATATATATATATATATATATATATATATATATATAATTATACATTTTGAATAATATTTGGTTTATGTGGTATTTGTGATTTCATAATTATTGGTCATTTTCCTTATTTTTCAATGGTATTATTGAACAGAAAGTTTACATATATGTATTGTCTTTAATTGTTTATGGCATCAAATTTGATGGTTTTTCATATGTTTTAAATGAATTAATCGTCCGCAATATGCTGGTGAATTAGTGATATTGTATTTGATTTTCTGTTGCATGTCATAGGTTCCATTTTTATTTTAAGTTTAATTGTTCAATTTAATGTCAGTGTAATATATTGATGCTAAATTTATTAATTTTATTTTATTAAATGGATATAGAGTGCCGGAGTATCAAAAAAATCTACCTGACTCTGATTCTGTCCTTCCAAAAAAAAAAAAAAAAAAAAAACTATCGTGAATTTAGATTCATATTAGTAAATGTTTTCCTACTAATTATTGATTCATAGTAACATCATAAATTCAATCAAATCATTTGCTATTTACTTTTAAGTATTTATGCAAAAGGAAGAAAGAGTTATTAAAAACATTTATCTAGATGCCAACTGAATATATACTTAAGCGAAATAAATAATTTCTGTAAAAGGTTGTAAAATGAATAACTGCTGTAATCTTTTAAAGTTCAGTCAATATTTTAACCCTACGTTATCCGTTTTCGATCAGCTGATAACACCGGGAAGTTTCCCCTCGTTTTCGGCCTGCTGGTAACGGCGGCAAATGGACCGAACGCGACTACTAACGTTCTAAAAAATGTCGCGACTACTCTCGGGTTAAACGTAAATAACAATAAATAAAAAAATTTAATTAATAACTATAGAAAAAACGATTTATATAATTTTAAAAAAGAAAATAAAGGTAAATAAACAGTTTATTAATAAACAAACAACAATAGCCGCGTTACCATGTCAGTCAAAATAACTCCATTTTTAAGCCCATTAGGTCCATGGAGCGTATATGACATCTGTGCTAACAAAGCTTCCAATAATATAGTAAATATGTCATTTGGAGGTGACTTGATTATCGATAATTATAAAATAAATAATAATAATAACAATTAATAAATAATAATAATAATATAAAATTGGAATTCAGACGTTAATTTATGTGCTTTTAAATATCTAAGATTACTCCAATATCCTTTAAAATATTACCTAACAAAGGGGAAAATATGAAGACATAACAAATTAAAAAAGATTTGCAATTTTTTCTCAGCAAGCAATTTTTATATTAAAACTTTGATTTTTTTTTTATAGTAATAACAGATGATTATATAAATTTCCTTAAGAATAATTTTCACTTCCTAAATTTTGAAATTGTGAATTTTTGGTACTACTTAGTTATCCCGTCGACCAATTTCGCCAAATTATATAAAGCGCCAAATCACTCGTCAAATTATACAAATTGATAAAAATTTTTATTTTAAATAATGAAAGAACAAATAAATTAGTATAACATTAATAAAAATACAAATAAAACGTCAAAATAAAAATCACTTGATGACGTAAACGCGTGCAACTTTGTTTAAAGTCAAGTGATTGTAAGATTTACGATCAACCATTATTGGCATTTAATCTCATAGTTTGGCGATAGATTTTGGGTCAATGGGATAACCAAACAGTACCGAATTTCCCTATACGTGAAATTGGCGTTATCGCCAAAGAAATAAACACTAATATTTTCTAAAAAAGAAATAAAAAGGATAATAATCCTTGATTTGAGTTGGAGTGTATAAAAATCATATGCATCCGTAATTACGGCGAAAACCTTTTAAAAAAGTATGAACTTATCTTATAATATGTATGTGCGGCAGAAATTCAAACTAAAATTTAGATATTTGATTCTAATTTTAAAATATTAACTAATATCTATATAACTTATAATTTAATATATAAATGTACTCCAAAAATGATCTCGGTCACTTGAAAAAACACCATTAGTGCGAAAATCCTGAAGCTAATGTCACGCTTATGCATTTTTGGCTTAAAAAAAAATTAGCTAAACATTGTTTGGCGACAAACATAAATTAGAAATTGAAAATACAGTAACTTTTACAATTACATCTGTTTATTTCTCCTGTAAATCACATGACGTGGCAGTTAGATTAAAAAAAAAAAAAAAAAAAAAAAAAATGTAATTCAAAATTAGTCTAATCAAATTTTCAGATTCATTTTTTTAACGTAACGCAGGCGATAATTCGCCAAATATTGTATAAATTGTAAAATTTCACAATAAATTACATTTTTAATCATTAAAAAGATTTATTTCATGTTTAAATTAAATATTTTCGTTTTATAATATTGTGTCTCATTAAAACTGTTTTTTGTTGTCTTTTTTAAATTAAATATCAGTATTTTTTTTCACCTATTTGCGAGTATTTGTATTATTTTCTAACGGACGGATAACTATTTCAATTCTTTAACCAACAAACTTTTCGCCAAAAAATGACCGCTGGCAACCTTTTTGTTCAAAATACCAATAAAATACGAAATTTATTACCAAAAATCATAGTTATCCCTTTATATTTTACTCATAAACCACCACGTGAATATTCTCCATCGAATGACACTATTTGCAAAAAAATCCACCGGGTAGTTTTTGAAAACATTCGGGCGGAACCTTTAGATCTTACTGCTTTATAATATATATGATTACAAATTCATTATATTTATTCTACGGAACCCTCTGTGCGCGAGTAATGCTCGCACTTGACCGTTTATTTTATTTCAATTTCATTATCTGAATCCAGAGTTAATACATATTTTGAAATAACAAATTCTTTTACTCTTTCTAGATTTTAATTATCTTATATAATAATATTTCCAAACAATGTTTTTTCATCAAACATCATGATATTAAACGACCAAGCAATTGTGTGTCTTGACGATCTCGAAAACGACATTAACAATTTCGACGAAACTTCTTCATATGCTAAATAAAGTAAGATAAATCACTTTAGATGGGTCCGGATTTCGGGAAAATTCATTTAGACAGGTTAAAACAAGCTCCGTGAAGAATTTTCTGCATGCCATAAATCTAGAAATGCTTAAGGGATTTTAATATTATATATTTCCTATACTTATTTGAGTACGATAGAGCCTGGATTCAGGATAGTTCGATAGAATCAAATAGAAGCCAGTGTCTCTTCCATTCTAACCTACGTAGTTCTATTAGAAAGTAGAAGCAGCTGGAGTCGTTCGGTAGCTCCATTGCCCCGAACCCTACCTTACCCTTTTCGGTGCCTTTAATTTGTGTATTTTCCTTTTTAAATTTGTCCGGTTTCAATTTTCAATTTTTTTTCAACCCCGCTAGAGTGTCTTTCACTCGGGACGTGGCCGGGGACCCACGAGCATTGCTTCCGCAAAAGAGTCGGAATAAGTGGAAGAATAAAGGGCTAAATTATTACATGTGATAGATTATAATGAACGCAGCGCTGAAAACATTGCTATTTATTGAAAACGGCTGAAACGATTTTAAGGGGACAGTGGGGTTTAAAATCCTTAAAAATAATTTTTTTTCTATTTTTGTAAATTTCACCTTAAATGTTATTCAAGGATACATTATATGTATTATGGCATGCATTTATCACAAAAAAAATTAAAAAAAAATATTTTTGAGAAAAACAATGGAATTTTACGTGTCGTCTTAGAAAACTTCGAAGTGCCCCCTGCGCATTCCATATCAATGAAAATCCCCAATAATTTTTATAAAAGTTTGGTTTATATATATAAATAATATAGAGCATCGAATTTATATATTTGAACTTAAAGGTTAAAAAAAAAAAAAATGAAAAATTTCATTTTTTTTTTTTTTTTTTTTTTTTTTTTTATTATTATTATTTATCTCAAATATTATTCAAGGGTACATTATATGCATTATGGCATGCATTTATCACAAAAGAAAAATTATTTTTGAGAAAATAATGGAATTTTACACGTTGTCTTAGAAATTCCTGCGCGTTCCATATCAATGAAAATCCGCAATATTTTTTATAAAAGTTTGGTTTATATATATGTAAATAAAATAGAGATATATAAATAGAGATATAATATAAATATATATAAATAATAATTTTAAATTCTAACGCAGTCTTTTTCCAAAATGTCGAGAGTCGTATTAAAAATAATAATAATAATAATAATAATAATAATAATAATAATAATAATAATAAATCCCCAGAACGCTTTGGCTTAATTTATTTCAGTAATTAACGTAATTATTCGTTTTATTTTTATTTTATACAATTAAATTTAATTAGTTTTCCCTCTCAACTAGGAACTTATACGTTCCTTATTATTAATTGTTTACCTGCAGTCGACAAAATTAAGGTAAGAAGGGGCGGTTTACCTGTTTACTCCACCTCTGATGTGTGGATTCTTTTTGAATAGAAAAAACAAAGTCAGTACTGCAGAGATTAACATTTTTTATGTTCATCAAAATAATCGAATAAATCGAAAGCAGTTCCGAAGATTTTCAAGAAATATGCTTTGTTCGAATATCAGATATCTACGTTTCAAGTTCGAAAAATTCGTTTTGATAGATTAAGCAATTTTTTATAATTATTCTTCCAATTTTCGAGTTCTTAGCGATACTATTTGTCATTGATCATCAACAAGATCCACGATGATCTCAAGAACGCTAATCTCTTCCAGTACATCTGCCATACATACTAATTCGAGAGGAAGAAAAGGGTTTTCCTTCGACCCGAATTCGAAAAAAAAGCCTTTAAACCTTTTAGTTCAAACCCAGCAATACTTCTGATATAAAAATTAAATGCGGGTGTAAAATTTTTACAAAAATTGAGCTGTTCATCTTTCGTAATCTGAAATCTTGACAATATTGTTTGTCATTGACAAACACTACGATTACGGGAGGTTTATACTGTTCGGGTCATATAAGTCGAACTTCAGGTTGGACTGACGTAGATTAAAGGAAATATTTTACTGGCAGACCACAAGCTTATTTTTACCTCGGGCAGCATTTCATTTTGAATTATCTATGAACTGGATGGTATTCGAAAATTTTCATTTTTCCGTGAACGCCTTCAGACTAATTCAAATTAAATAAAATAACATTTATATAAAGACTCGAACTCTAGAAAATAAATAGACCAGTATCGACACCTGCAAAGTTCATTTTTTTAGTTAAAATAAACTTAACACTAATATTCTATTGACATAATTCCATTTACAATTTATTTAAAACTATTAAATGTAAATTTATTAGATAAAACTTTTCTAGATGAAAAAGTCTGTGGAAAGTTGTATGGAAATAATAATGTGTTCAACGCAATAAAAGTTATTACTAAATATAATTCGAAAAAAAAAACTTTTTCTTCAATGCCAATATCAAATTTTCCATTAAATTCAAAAGTTAGGTAAATGAAAGAACCCCGCTTTTTATGGATTTTTTCTATAAAATGGATTATTACTATTTTCGAAATCAAAATATTGTCCTCTGGCTCTTAATATAAACCCTAGAATATGTCCCGGCAAATAATTACTAGCTGTTTTCTAATGAAGACAAATTTTCTGTCAAACGTATCGTCATCGAGTAAACGTAACTTCATCGAGGTCGAAATACAGCTTATGATTGTCGCGAGTTGCTGGAAAGTTATCAAGTTATAAAAATATAACTCGGTTACGACCTTAAACCATTACCTGCTGATGTTGCGTTCACGCAACAGTCAAAATAAATACGCAAGTTTAAATCATTTATATACCAACACTATTTTTCAATTACAAAATTTGCATTACTTAAAGACACAAAAAGTTACGATCAAATAAAGCGAAAATTGTGCATTAGAATTTGTTGTGGCAAACGACGACGTTCAGCTGATAAGTTGAGAACTTCAACTTTATGGTTCTGAAAATTAATGGGCTAGTGAGCAATCCATACATAAGAGGTGGAGTAAACAGGTAAACCGCCCCATCTTACCTTAATGTTGTCGACTGCGGGTAAACAATTAATAATAAGGACCGTATAAGTTCCTAGTTGAGAGGAAAAACTAATTAAATTTAATTGCATAAAATAAAAATAAAAATAAAAATTACGTTAATTACTGAATTAAATTAAGCCAAAGCGTTCTGGGTTTTTTTTTTTCGACTCTGGACATTTTAGAAAAAGACTGCACTAGAATATAAAATTATCAAAATCTAGGATATTAAGTCGATATTAAAGAGGCATATAAATAAATAACATACTCCTCAAACTCGATTTAAAATTCAATTAATTAAACTACATAGACATAAAAATAAAAAAATAATTCATTTACTTTATTTACATGCATTAATTAAACACAGAGTACAAACACTATGATGAAAAAAATCAATTAATTACACCTTTAACTGATGTCACAGAAATTGTCACATAACTAATTTGAAGCGGTCTGTGAGATCGCTCCATCGAAAGATGAATAAAAGGCACGATTAACTCTACGGATGGTGTTTTTGTACTAAACTTTTTGTACAGGACTGTTATAATTAAATTCCACCTACTCAAAAGTATCTGGTGACAGTACTAAAGTTCTAAACGGAACAAGATATCAGTAGTGTTTGTAGTTAAACTGAAAATTGCAAGTTAAACTATAAAAACCGCGGTCTGAGAGACCGGTAACATCAGTTAAAGGTCAAGTAAGTTTTGTTATCTATAAATTTTCATAATAGATATATTAATTAAGGTAAATATTCTACTAACTTCAGACATTCCCTATTGTATCTTTTAACATAATACATTTCCATACACATAAGATGTATAAGAGCCTACCTTTGGTTCCATAGATTGATACCATCAACTTTTATAAAAGACATCAGACCATAACACGGCTAATTTTTTTTTCAGATGTCAATTACGACACACATTTTCTTAAGAGAATATGCAATCTCTTAATACGGTATAATATGTATCACAAAGCATAAACCAGGCTAACTAGACATAATATATTTTAAGTAGTGATATTTTAAACTATTGACGAAACATCTTCATTCGTAATGATACTCGAGATGAATCTGTTTCTTTCTAGAGGTGGTATGGAATTGCGGCACGCTAGGAACCGTCTTTTTCGCCTCGCACCGTCATTGGATTTGGGGCGGCCTTGGGTCTCGCCCCTTTGCGACCTGATTATGATCTCAATACATATCCATTGGTCCATAAGGAACATTTCTTAGAATTGGATAGTGAGTTCCACCACACCCTCAGCATTACGTCCCTCCTCTGCTGTACACAAACTTTATTTGCGGCTGACTTACCGGGTGTCCCAAAAATGATCGATGATTTTAAAATCCAATAACTTCAAACAGTGACAGATATTAACAAAATTCTTGCAGGAGTATTGTGTAAGATGTCAGGAATTTGTATTCCGCGAATTTGTATGCTGCGTTTTATTTATAAATAGCATCGATAGATGGTGCTGCAAGCAATAACCGCTAAATCTAAGCTCAACTTTTTGGTATATCTCTTCTTCCATGAAAAAAAGGAGATTAACATGTATAGAATGGATCCCGAAGTACCAAAATCGGGTCTGCACTGAGCACCTACTGCTCTCAGCGCCATCTATTATTTGAAATTCAAACTAAAATAAAGAATCACATTAAAATACCTTCTGATATCATACATAACCTTCTTGAAAGAATTTTTTTTATATCTGTCCCCGTTTGCAAGTTATTGAATTTTAAAATCATCGGTCATCAAATCACTCGGTATAATGTCGTCATAAGTGTTCCACGTAAATGTCATCCTATTATGCAACTAACTTTTCTGCATTCCAGTAATATATAACAGTTCGTAAGCAAGTCTCCTTGTGTGATCTAGACCCCTGAAATACATGTTCTTGAAAACAATATTTCATTAATATAGGGTAGGGGAGTACACAGTGAGACAGCAGCCATTTTGACATATAGTTTTGACATAACTTTTTCTCTTAGCTGGAACACACACTGAACCGCCTCATCTTATGCAACACGTGGATGTAGTTTCGGCACTCCGGTTGCTTGTTCAATAAAATAGTAAGTAATTATTTATTTTACAGGGGTTAAAGTTACATAAACGTCCATTTTAGAGTTTATTTCTTTCATTATAGCGTATATTGACTTAACCAAATCTAGTTATATCTAATGATGGACTATGTCGACAAAACGACACAAGCATTCAAAGCTGTGAAATTGATGATGAAACAGATATGGCATCCATTTTGTTACAACGTAACGAAGGTACACAGTGAGACACACAGTTGTGGTACACAGTGAGACGTGCCTCATTGTGTATCTACTATGTTGTTCTGATGTAAAACAAGTTATTTATTAATAAAAGAAGGGTTTTTTCTCTTTCTCTCTGTCTCTGTGTGTGTGTGAGGGGGGACGTGCGGTGGCTAGTGAAACCTACTAAACGTAAGAGGCTGAAAATTTGCATGAAGGCAGTCCACTGCCTGCCATTGTTCACCCGAGGCTCATATATATTTTTTAATTTAATCTAGAAATATTAATTAGAAGTCATAAACTGCAGAAAATTATTGATAGACTGTAAAAATGTATGATTTATGAAAATATATACATTGTCTCACTGTATACCACTTGTGGTACACAGTGAGACAATTTTTGATACTCCGTTATTCTGCTTCTGTGCTTTTATAAATAACTTTTTTAAAACCATTTATACATTAATGTGTAGTGTATTTGTGTAGCTTAAAGGTGTAGCAATTTTTTTTCAAAAGAATAAAAATCGTTGCCATTCGTTAAGTAATAATAATTTTCGTCTCACTACGTACTACCCTCCCCTACATTATTTTTATTTAATCAAGTTCGCATTTTTCCTGCAAACGTGAGATGCGGTGTAAACACATCAGCACAACCCCATTCACCTGGAAATCAATAGAAGAAGCATTTCAATTTTTATAAGACATGCTGCTTAACACTAATGATACACCCGTTATCCTTCACATGCAAAAAAAGGAGAAACTTTTATTTTTATGTATAAAGAAACACACCAGCACAAACCATTGACATGGAAATCAATTTTATTTGAAGAATCATTTCAATTTTTATAATACATGCTGCATAACACTAATGATACGCCCGGTATCATTCACATTCAAATAAAGAAAAACTTTTAGTTTTATATTTAAAGAACCACATTTCCTACTATGTTCACTACACTACTTGCGGTTTGTTTAAAATGTCGGAAAAAATTTCGGAAAATATTTCTAATAATTTTCCAGTAATATTAACTATCTCCTGTATAAATAATTATAAAAATTAAAATAATAAGTAAATTAATTCAGAATGACTATTATTGAAATAAAAAATAATTGAATAATGTCGCTATTAGCATTGCATAATTTTAATTCCTAATTGCCACATTGGCACCCGAAATTTTTTATGAAAATGTCAGTTTTATTAATCAGTTTTATAATTAGAAAATATACTTTTACTTCTTTAAAAATCAATTTTCATGTAAATACTGGTGTCATTCAATTACATCAACATTTTAAGAATACAAGTACCTGGCCCTTGAAAGGGTTAACCCTGTCGCTGCGCAACCCGAGATGTTCTCGGGCATGCATTTTTTCGTCTAATTAATAGTATTTGGTTATTCACACCAGTAGGTTTTAGCGACATCTTTGTCTGATTTAAACAGAACATTTTCCCCGATTACGGTTGTTAAAAGTTTCTGCTTTAAAGAACCGGTGATAACAGATTAAAAATTCTGTAAAAGATGCTGATCGTGAAGAATTACTTACGCAGCAAGAGGGTTAAAACTGCATATTTTACGATATATTTTTAAAGTGTTTCATAAAACACATAAGGAGTAAATAATTTATTATAATTTGAAATTTTGTCTTTTTCCTTCTTCTTATCAGTAAATAATATCATAAAATAGACTGCGTTAGAAAAACAAACATTTTCTTCCACATAGTCAGTAAAATATAGATGAAAGCAGCTACGGTAAATCTCAGAATGATTTTAAGCTAATAGATGAATACTGTACTAAAGAATATGCGTTTAATGATGTCCCTTGGCGAAATTTCCACATTTAAGAATGCTACGATAACAAATTGCTCTAGTCTAAAAATGAACTCCCCCAATGTATTGTTTGTTTAAGATGTTTTTTTCAACAATCAATTACTAACATGTCCTTGCATTTCTTTAAAAATAGAAAAAAAATAATAACTGATTCTATATCTACAAAGAGAATCGGGCTATCCAATGTGATACTTATACTATTTAGTTTCTCTCTATTTCAAAAAAGGGAGCAAGTGTTATCGCAGATTGCTCATGGGGTGTTTAATATCTCTTTAAAAACATTTATCCTTCAATTAATAAATCAAAATTGCTAATTTATAATTGTTAAATCCTTACATAAAGTTCAGCACCATTACATTTAATTTAAAAATAATTAGAAAATATATTTAAATCAAATTAAAAATATTCAAGAAATGTTATTTACTTAAAATTAATAAAATCCGAATATTTTTAAATTTAACAATATTAAAAATTTAGCGCAGGTATAAACAAAATATAAAAATTTAAAAAACAAATAATTGGTTAAAACATATTTTAAGGGATCAAAAATAATTCAGAAAAATCCACATTAATACTTTCATTTTCCAAGCACTCACTAGATGGCGCTAAAAAGATGTTAAAACTTATTCCAATTCGAAATAAAAACGAAACAAGCCTTTTAGTGATAGGGTCATTCCATACAAAATGAACAAATCAGCTGTGGCAGACATGTTACAGATTTTAATGAAAATCATTATATAAGTAGATCATATCTATTTATGAGTAAATGTAAAAAAAAAAAAAAATAGTTTTCAGGATTGTTTGTTTAAGTATTAAAATTTACATTAAAAGTTGATGCAAAATCGAGATTTTGTCAACATGCTAAAAACTTCAATTTTTATTATTAGCCTTGGAAATGGGAAGACTATATTAAAAATTATTTATAATTAGGAATCAATAATAAGCAGCAGATCGGCGTAAGTTAGTAATTGTATTTTTATTAAGTAGTTTGAAAAAAAAATATTTTTAAAAAATTTTGAGGGAAAAATTCAATATTTCTATTGTTCATTTAAACATGAAGGACAACTCTGACAAGGTAAAAACAACTTGAAGTTATAGCTAAAAGTATATATTTTAAATATTGAAAGTTTCATTCTTGCCTTTTTATTCCTTAATGAGAAAAAAAATAAATTGTAAAAAATGTTGAATGGTAAAGTGCAATATTTCTATCACTTCTTTTTAAGCGAAGGAAAGCTTTATTAAACTTTTAAATTATTTGATATTATCGAGAAAAGTGTATATTTTAAATATAGAAACTTTAATTCTTACTTTCAGTTTATTTTTGGCTATTAATATATTTATTTTAAACTACAGTAAAAAAAAATACTTTCGTTGAACAAAAAATTATATGTTTATCCTCTAAATACATAGATGGCAGAACTACATTTTTTTTAACCTTTGAAATCGTGCAATATTGTAAAAAACGCGCGCCGATTCAAAGAGGAAAGCTCTTAAAATGCAAGAAATATTACTTTTTAAATCCGATTTTTTGACGTTAGAAATCAAAAGGCAATCTTAAATTTTTGCTTAGTATATCATTGACTTATTGATCTTTATGCCTGTGCAATTAATTGTAATGTCTCGCCATTCCTTCATTATTTTTTTACCTATCAATAAGAGGAAAAATTACGATTTTGTCATTTTTTTTAAGTTTCTAAATTTTTTTAAAGGTGATGGAAATACATGGCAACTAAAAAATGTTAGCAATTCGATGTTAATATGTAACACTACATCAGGGATCAATTTGACAGATGTTTTTGAATTCCTTTAATTTTTATAACGTTTTTAATTTTCTCAAAATTGACAAATTTTCAATTTTAACAACAAATTTAAGATTAATCATGACGTTGCCAAATTATTATTACTAAATAAATATGAATATAATTTTCTTGAGATTACAATATTATGAAAAGATTTAATTTATGTTAAATAGTTTTCAAGATACGGAACTTCAACCTTGCAACTTTGAACGATTGTACACATGCCATTCAATGTCACAAGTTTTTTAAAAGTCCAGAACTTCCTAATTTTTTTTTTTCTGTCGAAATATTTTGCAATGCTCTATTTGAATATAAAGTGAATCTGTGTATCAAATTTTATTAAAATCGGTTACTATGTAGCCACGACTTTTTTTAAATTTTTGCTCATTTTGTGTGGAATGACCCTATATGGCCTATTATGACATTAAAAAAAAGTCTGTAAAATACTATTTTTTTTAAAAAATTGCCCGTAGATTGCAGTAACAAACGTTTATTTTAAAGATGACAATATCTCATTAATCATTAAAAATGAGGAATTTGTTGTATATAGTCGGTACCGGATATATGGTCACCCGCTTATAAGGTCACCCGCTTATAAGGTCACCTTTCATATGTCCGGACAGACTGAATAGGTATTATGTGTTAAAATACACCGCCTATATGGTCAGACTCTAATGGCTACTATCGGATATATGGTCTTTTCCGAAAATTTAAGCCATCCTTTTCCGAAAATTTAAATAAATCGATCACCAATCCGTAAATTTGGACATAAAAAATATCAAGAATTTTGACAAATGGTCGCCTAAAAATATAAATTTTGTCACACGTGTGCAGAAAAATATCCAATTTCGTCAAAGGATTGCGGGAAAAACTTCAAATTTCGTCAAAAGATCCCGAAAAAAAACCGCAAATTTTTTCGAAAGATCGCGAAAAAACCAAATATTTCGTCAAAAGATTGCGAAAAAAACCCGCAAACGTCGTCAAAATATGGCGAAAAAATCACAAATTTCGTGAAAAAATCGCGAAAAAACACTCAAATTTCGTCACAAGATCGCACAAGAACAAAAGCATAGTTAGTGCCGAGAGTGGATTTTCCCGCCCTCCCCCTCTGCTGTAACTTTTCCGAAAATTTGGTGCCAATTTCAGATTTTTTTTAATACTCAGAATCACGCCTGATGGTCACATTGTGTCTCTTTTTTTATTGAGAAATTTCCTATCCTTCTATGCTTTTTCCTTTTCCTAAGCAATTTGCAGAAGGATTTTTATCAAGAGTATGTTCTGACCTTGTGATGTTTGTAATTTCGATGAATGCGGACTGTTCTTTTGTGTTTTGCCGGATAAAAGTGTTGCTTTTAAAAATGATAAATGTAGTGGTGGGAAGAAAAACAAAAAATGATGAACAGTTTTATTAGCGGCGAATATGAATGACTCAATGAAATTGACTCCATTAGTTATTGGTAAATTTCTCAAGCCTTTTTGTTTGAAAAACTGCAAATCATTCACTGCATCTTACGATGCGGACCGAAAAGTCTGGGCGATAACAAACATTTGGTTAAAAGATATTCGCTGATTGGACAAAACTAGGAGTAACAAAAAAAGAAAAGTGGCTATCATTGCAAACAGCTGTACTGCCCATTGCATAATTCCAGAATTAAATTCGACAGAACTTTTCTTTCCATGCCTCCAAACTACACTACTGTTGCATAACCCTTAGATCTAGGGATTATTCAAAATTTAAAGATACATTATCGAAAGGAGCTTCTAAAAGACTTCTGTTGATCATTTCGCTGCAAATGATAAAAAAAAAAAAAGGTTTAGATTGCATAAACAAGAGTTTGAATATGGTATCAAAGCAGATCATTAAATATTTTCCTGGACATGTTTGGATTCTAGAATATGAAGATTTATCTTTCGAAGACGACGATGATGATGATGATGAACCTCTATTTGAACAATACAAGACTAACTGCATACGCAGGTATTGACAATGAGATAGCTATTAATGGTGAAGCTTCCATACCAGAAATCGTTTAAGAAGTTTTAAATATAAACACTGATGGAAATTATGATAAACACAGTGAATCTGAAGTAGATCGAACAACGCAAGCAAAAGCTCTCAAAGCATAACAACATTTTAAAAGTGTTCGTGAATTAGAAATAATCGATTTTAACAATTATGATAAAAAAAACTACTCTACATAAAAAGATTATTTTAAATATAGAAGTAAGTTTTATTACCATACTAGCTGATCCGCAGGCTTTGCCCGTGGCCGCTAAAATAACCTTAAACAAAATTCAAATTTCTATGATTATATATATATCTTCGAGAAATCTTTTAAATGAACCTAGTGTGGGGGGGCGCACTGCATTCACAGCGTACGGTGTTTCAAATAAACTTAGTTTCCGTGGGCCCAATGCCTTCGGCAGCGTCTAGTGTGTTCCGAACAAACCTCTTCCGAACGAAACTCTGATCTGAGCCTCCGCTGTCTAACGCAGCGTATACCGAAAGTGCACCGCAAGAGCTGGAAACAATCGAAAACAAAGACGAAAGAGACAAACCCAGTAGTAATCGGGCAAATAGAACCTGAAATACGAATGTGCCCTCTGCCGATGGAAGGTGGAACTAAAATCTGCAAAACAATCGTAAGCTAAGTTGAATGAACCTATTTCCATTGAAATTTAGCCCATAGAAACCGAGAAAAGGATGTACCGTTAATATTCGAAAACAGTAGTAACAGAAGTCTAAAAGAAACTTTCATATAGCAGAAAGTAGCTGAATCGTAATCGAAGTTGGATTAAAGAATTCCCATTGAAACCTGGTCCATAGAACACGAGCAAAAATGCGCCTCTAAGAGGTGCAAGGTGCCCCCTGTAAATTTAACGAATTATCTTTAACATTGACGCAATATTTAATTTGCGGATGCAATCCGTCCCCTCTAAACACTTACTTTTAAAAGTAACGCGATTTACATTTTATGGCTATAGTGAGTAAACGTAAGTTAATGACAAAAAATAAGATTAATATTCGAAAAATGTGGTACCTGGGGTATAAGGAAATTTTTTAACAGTTTATAAAGTAGCCGTGAGACCCTAGAACTACATTAAAGAAAATCGCTAGAGAAGCGGATCATTTTTTAAAAAGTTGCACCAAAAGCCTCAAGCATGCAATTAATATTAAAAATTGGTGGTAGCTGAAGTACGAGACATTTTTGGTCGTTCATGTAGTAACTGGAGAACCTAAGACGTTGTTAGAAAAAAAGCGAATCAGACAATTTAAGGGAGATTTAATAGGGGGCCCAAAAAGGGCCAACTGATAGTTGAGAACAGGGCCATTAAGATGAAAACACTTTAAAAGATTCTAGTACTTAGAGCTATAGATCTTCAGTTAGGCGAAATTAAGCATAAGGTAGTAAATAATCATTCCATTAAAATTTAAAAGAAATGTGCAAAACAAGTGAGGAAATGCTTAAAAAGGGTGCCCGAGAACCCCAATAAAATATGAGGGGGTTGGCCCGAGTAGAAGAGTCCAAGACTTAACTTTAAAGTTATGCATTGAGAGAGAGACACAATTAGGGGATGAAAATGCGTGGCGCACAAAAAACGTTTAAGGTGACCCGGACAGAGCCCTAAGGTCTTAACTGGAATGTAAATACCTTGCAATAACAAAATGGAAAAAAGATCCCAAATACCAAGATCGGATTGAAGAGGAGAAAGCTATTATAAATTTCGGGTACTTAAACTTCAAGTGGCCTTGTACTAGGCTTCAGTGAGCCAGGGTCTTAACTGGAATGTAGAAATGGAAGAATGACTAAATGGAGAAAGGACCCGAAAAATGAAGAAAATCGGATAAAAAGGGTGCACGTTATTAACAATTTAGGGCAAAAAACTTAAAGAAGCCCGGCCCTTCACAATTAAAAATCTGAGTCTTGGGTGCATCAGGTTTGAACTATACTTACCTAAATGTTCAGACTTCTACTTGCGGTAAATTCCACTAGCCATCGCAGATAGACGGACACACACTGAGTGAAACTATTTTTCAATAGTATAGACTATATTACTCAAAAATTTGAAAATTTAAGTGTAAAGAAATTCTTATTTATTCCTTTTCTTTTATAAATTATATTTTCATAACTTGTTTGTACATTATTTTACTATTATAACTAACATAACGCTTAAATTTTATTGTTTCAAATATAATTCTTCCTTACACTGCATATAAGGTCATATTTTTCAGGAACGCATGGGTGACTATATAAACGATACTGGCTGTATTAAATATGAATTTGATTTTAGCATCTGAAATTTTAAACATTAATTCTTAAAAAAATGTGCATTTTTTTAAATATAAGTGAATAATCCTCCGGATTATTTTTTAAATTGAAATTCCAGAATTTCTCTATCTAAAAAAAAAAGAAATAATAATAAAAATAAATTTACCCCACTTAAGGCTGTTCTCAAATCCAAAAGGGCAACTTTATGACATAAGTTTTAATTTAATTTTGCTCAAAAATGTATGAAACTATGTAATCGACCGGTTTTTTCTGTTTTTTATTTTTCAAACGCAATAGATATTTCAGAAAATAGTGTCAAAGTTGACGTTTCGAATTGAATTTCTATGCGAACGAAGAATAACCACTCAAGAAAGTTTGAAAAAGTCTTTGTCACGGGATAAAAATAGCTTATAACTCAATAAGTAATTTATTTATCAAAAAATGGAAAACACAGTTCGATTCCAAATTGCTTCCATCGTCGTGACTTCCAATTTTATATTTTTCCGTTAAAAAATGAATTTTTAAATGTGACAAAACTTTTTGCACTTGTTGAGCAGAGCAGTTGAGAACAGCCTTATGTATCTTACTGCTGCGTCCGCCATATTTGGCGGCGTCTTGCTCTGGAGAGTGCTTAGTCAATGTCAAATGTGGTGGACGCAAGAGAGAGACAAAGATCTGTTTTCCAGCGTAAAAAAATACTGCAGGAAGATTGTTATGACTACATTTGTCTTTTTTGTCCTCCTAGGTAGAGTCGCAAAGGTAAAACTGGAGAGCATTCATAAGAGTTCATTCGTTGCTGAGTTCATTTAATCGGTATTTAGAAACAGCGATAGTCTATAAAATATTAAAGAGATATCTAACTTTCGGATTTCTCTTAAATTTCCAATTACTGATGAAATATCTTAATTAATCAGTCTTCATAAAAACCATCTATTAAATATTTCATAAAATATAAATATTTCATGTTTCGTTTTGAAAATATATAAAATTGAATTTTTAAATTGCACTAAAACGTTTTAATCTTAAATCTTTTATGATATTTTCATGCCTACAATGATACAAATGTCTTGTATATTTCGAACTTGTTTTTCTTTGAGAAATATTTGATCCAAATTTATTTTTATAAACATGCGTATTAAGTAAAAGTAAAAAAAAAAAAAAAATGATTTACAATTCACAAAAATAACGATATAAAATACGTAATTTTCCAGATGTATTTTGTTTACAGTAATCGTGATATTAAAAAAAATATTTATTTACTTATGAATTATTCATTACATTTCCTTCCTTTGTCCTTCCTTTGTTTTGAAATATCATGCCGCAAAATTCTTATAAAAGACATGATACATAAACAACAATTTAAATATGCATAAAATATTGATTTGTAAAGCAAAATATATATTTCTTTAAAAATGCAAATAAAAAAATATTCATTTTTTTATAAACCTGAACACATTGCATTGATTTTTAGATTGCGTTATTCCATAGAAGGCTGCGAAACATCACACATGAATAAAAATGATGCTTTTGCAAAGGATGTGGCAATAAAATATTCATACATATAATAAAATGATGTTACTTTTACAGTACACTTGCTGTTTTGAAAGGCACAGACGCAATCTTCTATTCTCATGCATATTTTACAAGGTTGCTTC
The DNA here is from genome assembly GCA_963932465.1 of Maratus speciosus. Taxonomy (NCBI): domain Eukaryota; kingdom Metazoa; phylum Arthropoda; class Arachnida; order Araneae; family Salticidae; genus Maratus; species Maratus speciosus. The sequence goes on from OZ010790.1 coordinate 137,728,204, forward strand.
AAGAATTACATTTCTTGTACCAAAATCTTTCAAATTTTGCATAAATAAAGAAAGAAAAGTTGAAAAGTCATGCATGATATGCATATAAATAAGTCATTTTTTTTTAAATATAAAAACTGAAAATAATGTGAAAAATGTTTAAAATAATTATATCTAAAACGTGGTAATTTAGTTAAAATGTGTACATTGTGGAAAGATGTATAAAAAAAGTAATTACAATTTTCTTTAAAAAATTGTCAACTAGGTGAGTGCACTTAGTTTGATTTCTTTTATTTCAGAAATATTTATATATTATGCGCAATAGAAAAATTTAGCATTATAACTCAGATGTATATTTAATAATATTAATTTAATCAGGTTATGAGTTGCGATTTTCCATGATCAAAAGTGGAGCCCCCTTGTTTAAACAAATAAGTTAAATAAATAAGTGAATAATGATGAAAAAATGATTTATTCGAAAATAGACAACATAGACAACAGCAACAAGCCTTAAATATTTGATATCTTTTTTTATAGGATATTAACATTAAAGAATATACATAGATAAATTTAAATAGATTGTAATTTAACACTCGTATGGATACTAGGATACTAAGGATACCTAATTTTCATTTTGTTTAAATCCATATTTTACACTTTAATTTGGCTGCAAGAAATTTTATAAAATATTTGCACTCATCACTTACATACATTTGATCATTAGCATCACCAAGAAGTAAGTCTCTTGAGGTCATGATCCAGTAAGATTGTACCTCTCTATAAAATTCCAATTACTCATACTGTGCGGTAGCTTATAATTAGAAGCCGGCTTTCTTTTACAAAGGACCGGAAGAAATCCTCATTTCAAAAATTATATTTTCTCTTCATCTCCTTTGTTTTTCAATAATTTCTTAACATTTTTTCGCAAAACCCTACCTATAAAGAATTATATCCTATAATTTTTTTATTTGACGAAATCATTTTGTAATTTGCGGATAATTCGCTAAAAGATACTCTGATGCTTGCATAACATTATAATTTTATAGTAACGCTAATATGATATCTACCGGAGTTCTTGAATGTCTATACAGATCCCCTCGTAATCCCTTTTATGAGGTAAAATGAAACAAGCGGTACTGAAATTAGAGAATTTTATAGTTTTCTTGCTATCCCTGTCAACGTATCTAGAAACTTCCTAATCCCACAAGATATATTTATTGCAATCCAAATCACCTGTGTTGGAAAAAAATCACCACATGCAAAGATTTTCTAATCCCCTCTATTTAGAAAATGAATAATTCTCGACTTAACACAGACACGACGTAGACATATTTTTTGCTTAAACGAACTTTACGCGTTTTCTCGATGTTCACTCACTAAATATCTGGCCCTTTCTACAGTTGCTCTAGTAATTCCTTTATTTAGAAATTCTTTCTCTAGGATTATCTATTGCGCGAAATATTTTAGTCACACTGTAATTTTTTTTTATGTTTTAATCCTCGCCTCATATGTCTGGGTGCCCACATCCCAACTTTTCTATAAAAAAGCCTGTTTGAATTTAACAATTTTGTGGCATGCACCAACAAGCCACCCAGAATTTGTCTGATGCGATGTTATCATGTCAATAGCAATACACAGACGTCAGATCATGTGCAGAAATGCAACAAAACCAGATAACAAAATAAATATTTAAAGCAAATATACGAAGGAAACATTTAAAGAAAAGTTCCTTGAATATATGTATAATTTGTTATATTAATAGGTGGTTTACTACAAAGACGCATTCATACTTAAAGTTTGTAATTTAAAGAACAGTTTTACAGCATAAAGTCGACGTTATTCTGTAAAGTAGGGTGGGTTAATTCTTGCTATACGTAAAGACCCAGCAAAGAAAGAAACAGTGGGCCATCAGCTGGAAAAAAGATGACAGCCAGCACTGTCATCAGCGGTAAAGTGCAATGGTGCCATTACTTAAACCTGTAAAAAAGTGTCCGTGCGGAATGCAGCTGGCCCATCAGTGATGGCCAACAGCAGGCCAGCATTGGTATGCCATCACATTACTTCAATCCGACACTTTTCCTGTAGTGCTCGCACCTATCCCACTGCTATTCCTTTGCTGGTACAGCACTTTTCCTTACAAAAAATTCTTATAGAACTCTATAAAAAAAACAAAGTATTATGACTAATTTTTCTATAAGCTAGTTTCAACAAGAGCTATAGAAATATATGTAGAAGTGTCTGTCTATAATAGAAATGCCTATTGATATATTTGAACTTGCAACGGTTTCCAGGTGGTCACCCTCCCAAGTACTAACCACGCTCGATGCCGTTTGGATTTCGTGATCGGACATGAACAAGTACTCTCAGCGCACGATACGACCGCTCGTACGTTTTCAGCTCTCATTACACTATTTCAAGTTTGTTTCTTTTGTGATTTACGTTCCAAATCATTAAACTGGTATAGAAATTATGGTACTGTATGGAAATCCTATATATTTTATACGCTTTTTTTATTATTCATTCTCAACTGTGTAAATAATGAAAACCGAAACCCTTTGTTACTTAGTAAAACCAGATTTAAGGAGAAAAAAAAGTCCGTTGATATAAAGAATTTATTTATTTATTCATTTACATATTTATTTTAATGGTGGCAGTGGTGCTATATTATTTACAGTTTAAAAAAAAAAATAGCTTCACCACTTAAATTGTGTTAAAATATTCATTTCAGATTTGTGTTCAAATACTCAATGTCTTTGATATTCGCAACGCCACCTAGCGTAAGGGTTCCCAGCAATAATACTGCAAAAGTTCGTGCACTTCTATGTAGTGGTGGGCCAGCGCATAAGATAAAACGGAAGCCCACCAGAATTTTATCTGATGATTTCCAACAGCAAAGTTGACTGAAGCTGTCCAGCAGTGGTCATGCAGTGGTAGACCATTAGCCAGCACTTCTCCATCATTGCCAGCAACTATCTTGCTGCTTGCCAGCAATTTCCGCTTTTGCTGGGGACGATGCCTCTCCAAATTTCAAAGTTGTTGCATCTGTCTTAAAATGCTTCATATACAAAATCCTTTAAAAAAAGTTATGTTTAAGAACACAATTTTTAGTAGAATTCGTGTTAATAAACTTTATGATTTGTTTTATGGTAAAAATTATTGTCATTTTGTTTTAATAGTGATCTATATTTAATATAGTTAATCTGTTTAATTTATCGGACTGAAATATGATAATTTCTGGAGCTAGCTTGGGGTTTTTCAAAGTATTTTATCCATTAGTTGATAGCATGGTAGTTTGTTTACTTAAATTGTGAAGCCGATTTCTTCTTTATTCCCTTTATCTGTAGATTGTGTACAATATTTTCAAGTTAAAAAAAAAAAATCTAAAATCTATAAATCCAGTATTTGTTCAAGCTCCCTTTTCTGACATTTTATTTTTTTCATTTGGGCATTTTATTAATAATTTTATTAAGAGAGCATTCACATTCTGTACTCTTGAGCAATTAAAAAAAAAGGAACTAAGCAAAATACATTATAATACAAGAAATAACATATACAAATAACGAAAGCAATATAAATAGATTCATTCTGAACTTGAATAATAATAGAAAAAGAAACTTAAATGAACAAAATTCGAAGAATCGCGAATGAGCTATCGTAATCACTTTCTGCGTATTCCTTTTATTTTAATGATTTTTTTTTTTTTAATGAAATTCTGTAAGATAACTTTTATTGAAGATCTAGAATACGCATTTTTTATATGACAGTATATTACTTTGCACGTTAATAAATGTTATAATATTCTTGACCTTTAACCATATCATGTAATATTTTATGATTAATTTATTCATTTTATATTTATCTTATTAATTATCTTAAAAAATGAACCATTAAAGAGAGATATAAAATCGCGAACTAACCTACTCTACTTTCAAAAAATCTCAAGGATGTGAATAATTGTGATAATTATTTACTTATCTTCGTTAAAAGTTGATGTGTTTTCGCTAGAAAATGTTGGGCGAGTATGACAAAGGGTTCCATGTAGATTTATAATTTAGAAATAAATTACAGTATAAATAAAATGCATAAATTATAGTATAATATATAAATAAATATTTTCAGTATAAATTTAAAAAAATGTTTCTTTTGATAAATATATATATATTTAGGAAAATTAAATTGAGATGTTACAGTCAAAAATGCTTCTCGCTTTCATTTCCTGACGAAGAGCACGGCACTTTGCGTTATGTTGAACCGAAAAAACTTTTTGTGCATTTCTGACCAAACCACATATTATTTTTTTATATTATTATTATTGTTAAAGTTATATTATTTCAAAATTATTATTATATATTTATTATTACATATTATTGTATATGTAACATTAAATTTTATTATATATTATTATATATTTATATACAAAATTATTAGTCCATATTATGTCAAAAACATTTTTAATATTTTTTGAAAAAGTATTTTTCACATTTATAAAGGCCTGCCTATTAAAAAAGAATATTTCATTTTTTTATGTGTGTAATAAATTATTGATATATGGGTCTTAGCAACATGTGGGTTTTGGTTCCTTGGGAACAATATTATTTTCATAAAATACATAATTTAAATAAACCAAGAACTTAAGTAGGAACAAGGATCTGAAATAAAATACGGAGCCATTTTAAATTTAATATTGTGTATTCGAACTTGAAATTTAGAAGGAAAAATAGATGGTAAATACATTAAACACATAAATCATCCTGAATGAGATATTTTAGTAACCCATTATATTCTGCTAACTAAATCTAATAAGGCAAAATAATAAATAAATAATTTTATATTAGAGTCAAAAAAATCATCAGTGCTGGGGGTGGGGGTGGGGGGTTATCATCCCAATTATAGTCAAAATATAACAAATCATGGATATACTTTTTTGAAAATATTTTATATTTTTTTCTACGTTATTTCTCCTAACCTTATAACAATTAAACATTCCTAAATATTTCAATCCTACAATATGCTTTTTTCTGCTCCCAGGGCGACCATTTTAATTTTGGACAAATATTCTGCCATCAGATTTAAAAATAAATTCACATGAATACTGATAAACTAATGAAAAAATAAAATTAACAAGCATAAAAGTACTTCTTTATTCGGGGATAACTTTTAAAATCAAAAACATATTTGCTGGCTTTTGACGAATATATTGACTTGCGTTTTTTCTCATCTCTAATGATACATCTAGATTTTTTTGTTTCTATTAAGACATAAATGTCAGCACTTTCTACGTTTGATAAGTTGGTAATGACCAAAATGTCTCAGAATCTGTCAAAAAAAAAAAAAAAAAAAAAAAAAAAAGAAAAGAAAAAATTTGGGTAGTATACATAAAAAATAACTTTTCTATTGGTTATCTGCTTGAATTTCACTAGAAACAGATAGAGTAAATCAAAGAAATAACGTCTAAGAAATACATTTACTTTCAAGTTAAGTTTCATAGTGTATATGAAAAAATTAAGTTTCATATTAAGTTTCATAGTGTATATGAAAACCTTTTATAATATGCTAAATGTATGGTTAAATTAAAACAAAGCATACTTGATACTTGTTAGGTAACATTCAAATAATAATTATTGAAAAGTTTCACTTTTACAGAAAAACAACAAATTTTGTGTAAGTTTTAGAAATTTTAATTACGGAAAGCAATTTTCTCTAAATACATCATAAGAAAGATTTTCATATTATTAATTTTTTTATTTTAATTTCTGATAAATTTTAACTTGTTTATATTTACTGTATTTAGAGAAATTTATGGAATATAGGATCAGATCTAGGTTTCGATATTTTTAAGGAAATTATCTTCTGCTTTCTATAAAATTGTTTCTAAAATTTACACATTTAATAGATGGTAAATAAGATTATATATTACTTTAGGTAAAGTAGTAAAATGTAGAAAAATATATGTATTTCTTCGTGGTCACCTTTATTTCTTTATCTAACATGTCACGTTTTACATCTACCATGTATATATATAAAACGAAATTCTACCCTATATGTAAAAGGTCTTTTTTTAGAGGTACAGTTTTAAAATTAAATAAAACACATAAAAATAATGTCAATGAGTATGATATTTGTTTTATTATATAAATAACAGAATGTCTTGCGCAACAAACTGATGGTGTTTTCCACAATTTGCAAACGGTGTTCTGACGTAAGTCTATTCATGGTCAAATGTCAAAAGCTACTGAGCACAAACCATCTGTCAGCTGTCAAATTGACTTTGCTAGAGACAGAGTTGACAATTTCAAAACCACATCTCTAAAAAACACACTATATAAATTCATAATGAACCGAATTTTTGAAACGATTTTATGAAACGACTGATTCTAATATATAAAAAAATAACTGTCCAGCTTTTGAATTCAAAGTGGTAAAAATTCCTCCTTGATTTTCTTTTTCAATTTCAATTTAAAAATGACATCAGTAATGAAAAAAATCAGATTATTTACATATTTCGCACTCTCAACAACATTAATAAAAAAAGCTTTTCGGCCGCTATTATAGAATTTACAGTAAATTTATGTGTCAGTAATATTTCTACTTTATTATTTCATATTTAGAATTTTTAAGAGTTATCATGACACTTTTGTATGTACGAATACATTATTATAGACGTCGCAGTAGACGTGGACGTAGAAACGATGGCAGCTGAAATTGTTTATTTCACTGTACAATATTTCTGAAGTGATGCATCAAGATATATAAAAGTATTGGTAAATAAAAAAGTTAATAAAGCAGCAGTTTTTCAATTTAAAACTACGATTATTAAAATGTTAAATTTTAAATCAAATACTATTTTTTTCCTTGCAGTAAAGCACTTATTGCTCCGGGGGTTGGCACACAGGAGACGAAGGTAAGAGGGTCGCCTGGTTAATATAGGGAATACTGCGAAGTGTTGACCCACTTTTTTAAAATGATTTTTTATTTTTTTAAATATTGAAAGTAGAATAAAGTTTCATATATCATTTTATTCGTCATACAATTGGTTACCAAAATAAAATGACGACGTAAGTGTAAAATATAAGAAACTTGCAAAGTGATTGATTTTATTTATGAGAAAATAATGGGTCAATACTCCCCAAATATAGGAGGTTTGATCCATATTTTATATTGAAATATTTGTTAAGGAAGAAAATCGCTTTAAAAAAGACAGAGTAACTTTTTGATACACAGTTTAGTTATTATTAGAAGTTATTCTTGAAAATGTGATGTGTAAACAAATCTGCTTAGACGGAATTAAAGGCACAGGAAAAAAATTCCGTTTTAAGCACCCACCTTTTTTTGACACTCGACCTGGCAACACTACTTACCAGATACCATGGTTTCATCTCATTGTGTTCATCTTGATGAAATTTGTCTATATACATTCCTAAAGTTTTTTGGTCAATGTTTGTTCTTTTGTAGCATAGATTAACATCCAAGATAGGACACTTCCATAGAGCGTAATGGTAATGCGATTGCGATCGTAGCGACTTTAGTGACAATGGGGAAGAAACTCCCCATCCTTGTAAAATTTTTATCATTTAGCATTTACCTTATTGTAATCTTTCTTTTTTCAATGTTTCGTGTTTACGTTTTCAATAGAATCTTACACCGATACATGAACATAGAATAGATATTCTATTATATATATCTAATATCTATTCTATGTTCATTGCACGGATATATGATTTTCTTAATTTACATGATGAGTGAACGATATAAGTGCAACGAAAAACAGGATAAAAATATTTCGTCTTGAATGCTATATATGAAGTACATATGTTATAAGTGGATTTAAAGCTACATAAAGTAATGATGTAATATAAAAATATACGAAGTATTACACTCTACAAATCAATAAATATTCTCATTCGGTAGCAAAATTTTTATAGCCGACGTTTCATTAATTTGTGAAGTTTAACTTATTAAACAATCGTTACAGTAATCTTTTAAAATTTACGCATTTTCCCTTTCTTACAGATAAAATAAAAAATGTTACTTTTACTGTAAATAACGTACAATCAATTCAACAATATTTATAATATTAACAGATAAGAAATAATAATAAAATTACAGATTGGGAAAAATACATTTCGGCAATATTTTAGAATTATATAAATCTAACAGCTAAAAATAAGTAGAGGTACTGACATGACACTCAATAAAGTTTTATTCGATATGAATAATTTAACACAATACCTGAATTTGATTTTTTACAATTTAATCTCATAAACTTACATATTTACGTTCTTAACAAAATTTTCTAGGGGCTTTATTTTATATTATTACTCTAATTATCATTTTGAAAATTAAAGACGACCAATACAAGTACGGTAAAAAAAGCAGCTAAATAAATAAAGCAAGCATGAATAGAATATCGTCTGACACCTGCTTCGTTTTAGGAAAGAATAGATATTCAAAGCATAGAGGGTAAACATATCTCTTCAACATAGGTAAATTTCGTAGGCTTGTTAATTATTCCCCCTTGTCGGTAGTGACGCTAGTTCTGTTGCCATTACAGATTTTGCCGTAAATGTCCCATCTTGGTCCTTAATCTATGTTTTGTAGAGGCATGGTGTAACAACCGAAAAACCCCGCAGCCTATTTTGTTTCGTAAGTTACGAAACTGGTTTAGTCCAGCGGTTGTCCCTGAATCGTAGCCTAGAGTCAGATCTTGTCCATGGATCGTCGCCTGAGTTTCGGAGACTGATCACCCGTGCTCTCGAATCGGAGAGAAACTTTTTCGATATGCGGAAAGAGAACTGAAGATGTTAGTTGAGAGGTCAAGTGAAATGAAGAGAGCTAGTCGCTTGTGAGATGGAGATGCATTTTGAGAAAAGTTTGGCAGGTAGTATCCAAGCTGATTTGTATAATGGAAAAAGACGTTTAATTTTTTTTTTTTTTTTTTTTTTTTTGTAGCCGGAGAACGAGTGTGGACATGGTGGTTTTATTGACTGTGTTTTTAATGTGATGCATTTTTAGAGAGGTGCTGAAAAGTAGTGCCTTTTTTTTTAAGAATGACGATGTGTTTTTTAATGATTGAAGAGATTTTATTTTGAAGTATAAACTGTTAAATAAAGTTAAAATTCGATGTTAAATCATCGTTTATTTAGTGCTACCAAAGAACCAGACGACATCGTTACAATGGGCATTTAACATTTCTTAAGTCTGCTGCTTTCATCGCTTCTAGGCTTTTCCATTCTTTCTATTTACCCACTATAGGTACTACTTAAATGAAATAAATTATTCTAGAAACTTTCCAATTTACATTTCATTAAATTTTTTCTTGCATCTGTAGCAATTTTTCTCATCTTTGTTTAAAGAATTTTAAATAAATATCATTTCTATCACTTCATTTTACTCTAGCTTTACAGAATAAACTCACATTATTAGGTAGTTTTCATTACAAATGGTAAAAAACTCCCTATTGGAGTCGTCCGGTCAAAAGCACTCCCGGAAATTTTTGGCATATTTTCATCGATTATGACCCCCCCCCACCCCAGATCTTAAACCACCCTCCTTTCAAATGTGACACACATACACCAATATATATATATATATATATGATTTTTGTCATGCGATAACTCACGTATTTGTGAACCGATTTGGATGAAATTAAATGTATGCATAGAACATACTAATGTCTCGACCGAGTGCGTTGGCTAGCTTCATCTTGTTTTGAAATGCCGGCCATTAAATTAAATTAAAAAATAATAAAAATTTAAAAACGGTGCAAATAAATTAAAACTGAAAAATATCTTTTTTCTTAAGAGCTTGACCTTAATACAAGGATTCCGAAGCATGTTTTGCTTAAGCATGTTATGTCTATCTATATCTTAAAAAACGCCAGAGATATAGCAGTTTGAATGTCTAGGGTGACTGATATTTTCAAACAATCTGATTTTTGTCATGCTGTAACTCTCGTATTTAAAAACCGATTCGGATAAGATTAAGTATGTTCATAGTACACATAAGTGTCTCGACAGAGTTCCTTGGGCAGCTTCTTCCGCAATCTTGTTTCAAAATTGCGACCATTTGCACCATGAACTGCCGCGAAATGGTTAAATATTATCAATATCTGTTAGCTTCAAATTCTCGCCAAGCTTGGAGACACTTGGCGAAATATCGCCAAAATTTGGCAACGAAAAATTGGTAATCATAAATGATGCCAACTTGACTATAGCTTACTAATTTCGTGCAATTCTCATTCAAATTCAGTATTGATGCATATTCACTTATCGGGTTCGTAGCATTTTAGCTTCTTAAAAATTGAGTAACATTAGCTTCGAGTTAAACTTGTAAAATTTTAAAACCAAGATATATGAAAACTACCTCTTCCTCCAGGCACATGCCAAAAGAACTATTTTAGAAATATAACCATTAACCCTTCATTATGTACTGTGTATAATAAAAATATTTCCAAAAACACTTAAATAAGAGAGCTTTGACCATCTGCTTAACCCTCCCTCACATTGATTGGGTCAAGCCTCCCCATATAGCCACTTTTAAAGTATCGCACATGTTTATGTTTAGATAATTCGCTGTAACATATTTATAGCTGGAATGACAGCTCAAGAGTTCTGCATTACTTAAAATCTACGTACTTAAATTTCAGTGATTTTATCTGAGAAAATCTTACAAATTGTTTCTACAAAATAGACTTTTTAATCTGAAAACGCTTCACAATTGATTTCTCTACACTTGTTCCAGTTATCACCAGGAAATACAGAGTATAGTTTGAGCATTTCATTATCTTTGATTCCCACCTGTTCGCAAAGCTCTGAAATTCTTTTAAATATGAAAACTGAAGGGTGGGTCAAGCCTCCACAGTCTCCCCTAAAAGAAACTCCTTATCAATTTACAGCTATCCTTAGCTTTCAACACTTTTCTTTTAAAGGAGACTGACTCAAACTTTTTTGTATATGTAAATCGGAAAACCGTCACTATATATATTTTTAATTCTGTATTGGTTAAACTACCATAATTTCCGGCGTATAATCCGCAGTTCAAACAATTTTGTTTCTACCCAGAAAATTTATTCAGTAATTGAATACAAATATTTACCGCGATCTGAGAAGTTACATTTTATTTTTAAAAATTTCTGGGTAGAAACATGATTGTTTGACCCGCGGATTATACGCCGGAAATTATGGTAATTAAAGAATTTTAAAATAGCTGAATTCCAGATAATATATTAGTTTTTCAGTATTAGTATCGCAAAATGCTGTGTTTTTGTAATTTAGTTATCTCAGTTGCATTTTATATTTTTCCATCTCAATTTTTTTAATTGGAAATTAAAATATTTCCAAGCACTTTCTCTAATAGGATTATTATTATTTTTTGTAAGCTTGAATGTCATCGTATATTCTGTTGTAATTTTTTTAAGTAAATATTAAAATTTTATCTCAAAATGTCTTATATTTGAAAACAAGCAATATTTTGATTTTCACTCTCCGTTTTTAATCATTTCTTTTTTTAGTTATTACGTATTTTTATTCTTTAATTCGCTCTACATGTAACATTTATTGAAACAAAAAGCACACGTATGCTCTTATATTTAAAAATAGATTGAAATATATGTATCTGGCATACTTTATAAAACGCGTTTCAAAATATTCACGCATATCACGATATTGTTAAGGTATGTTATATGAAATGATATACACAACTTACTAAAAAAAACATTTACAGCAACAGGTGTAAATGGTTGGTAATACTTGCAAACACTGACAATAATGCACAAACTTTTGTGCATAACACTGACATACAACTTAATATACAAAAAAAATATTTAAGTTTAAAATTGAATATATTTTGTACCTGTAGAATATACATCGGGTGTTTCGAAAGTTAGGTGCAAAAGTAAAACGCGATAAAAAAAAAGATATATGGCCGGTGAGACATGCGGTTTGCAGTTAAATATTCAGCGTGATACGGGACTTTTTATGACACGAACGAAAAAATTAGTTCAAAATCTCGACAATAGAGAGCGCTACTTCAGTTAATTCCATGGAATAATGCCATATTGCTCATATAACGCAAGATTTGGATACAAAATCATTAGAGAAAATTGTATGTACACTTTTTGTATTTAAATGTTCCATTGTGTGAGCAATATGAAATTATACTATGACATTATCTGCAATAGTGCCCTCTATTGTTGAAATTCTGATTTATTTTTTGTTGGAGTCGCATACCACGCTGAATATTTATCTGCAAACCGCATGTCTCTCCAACACCTAAATCTTGTTGTTTTTATCGCGTTTTACTTTCGCACCGAAATTATGAAACACCCGGTATACACCATAAAATAAATTAAAATGCGTTAGTTTTAAAATGCATAACATAGCTGAAAACGCACTGCAATTATCTCATCTTCTGTCCTCTAAACGAATTGTTTTATGTGTCTCTGCATATTAACAAAAGCCACACACAAACAAACACTCACCAATCTATAGAAGACAATTTGTAAGGCATCTCGTCGGTGTATATTAATTTCAATGTGTTTTTAGTAGTGTAACAGCATTGAAATGCTCTGCAATTTCCCTCCAACGATCAGAATTTAATCGAATTGTTTTTTTTACGTCACTATAAACTAAATTTAAATGGTACTTATTCTATGCTCTATAAAAAAGCGTGTCGTAGTCCACCTTTTTGAGGGTCATCTCTCTCATTAAGTTTGAATCTTCACAGTAAAGGGTGCCGCAGAATTCACGAAAGAGGTAAATATGTTAGAAAACACAGGTTTCTCGGTATTCTAAAACATAGCAACTAATGCTGTCAGTGCCGCAGTAAATGAATTTTTGTGATTTAGGGTCTTTCTTAGCTAATATTAAGAAAACTTCTGCAGACAAAAAAAAAATTTGACACTCTTTGATAAACACAGTGATGCAGGCAGTTTTTAAACCGAAGATTTTTTTAAAGATATGTTTAATGTTAAAGTTTATCAAACTCTTTCCATTTAAAAAGTTTTATGGGAACAAAAATTATGCATTGGGATTTCATAATTATTTCTAAGGACACTAGAAGCTCCCGGTGTGCAGGCTGCATTTATTGTTTTAATTTGACTAATTTTGAGTGTTTATTTCCATTGTAAACTAAAATTTTCAGCATTTTACGACATATATTTTTTACATATTTTATAAAAGTTTATTAGTTTAAAGTGTTGCCAATTTTAAAAACAGCTCAGATACAATACTTCCTTCAAACTAAAAATATATTTACACGTAACTATTATAAATAGAAAAAAAAAACTTTCAAATTAGAATTAAATGATTACGGATTAAAAGCAGGAATATATTGAAAATTATGTCAAAAAAACTATATTTACTCGTGAATATTAAAAGAGGAAAGAAATTTTAAAATAATAAACACATTAATATGCTTTAAGAGGCGTAGATGTTTCTAAATTACGTCAAATTTAAAATGGCTAAATAATATTTCCAATCAGTTTAAATTAAAAAATATATTTACACGAAATATTTATTTCACATTTATAGATGATCATTTAAACTACTGTTATCAATTCTAAGGCAGCGCAAATAAAAATATTTCCTTTATATCAACAAATGTATTTTCAGAAGATTATTAAAAAGAGGAAGAAAATTTTAAAATAAAAACAATCATTAATATGCGTTAAAAGCAGTAAATGGATGAAATTACGTCATGTTTAAAATGACCAAATAATAATATTGCAAAACATTTTAAATTTAAAGATATGCTTACCCGAGACATTTATTTCATATTTTGAGATGATTTCGTAACTATTGTTCTGAATTCTAAGACAGCGCAAATAACATTTCTTTTCTAACGACAAAAGTATTTTCACGTGAATATTAACACTAGAAAGACTGAAACTTAGTATATACCTATATTGCCCAAAAGCAGTCAAAATGACTGCATTGTGAAAGAATAACTAATGTGTAAAAAAATTTGTTTAAAATTAATTTTTAATATTTTTATATTATTTACAGTTATATAACAAGTTATTAGTAAGTATTAACAATAAAATAATCTATGCATTATTATTTGTACATTTTATGCAAATGAAAATCTTTTTATGTGTATACATTCTGCAAACATATTTTTGACATTTTTCACATATATTATTTGTTTTGTTGTTGTGGCAAAGTCGTACTTGACAAATTTTGCATTTGTTACAATGGGTTACATTTGATGGTGTTACAGTTGATCTCTGTGGCTCATCATGTTCTGATGAATTTTTCTGGTATTCTGTGGAAGCTCTTCTGCTTATTGAAACAAGAACTCTTTTCGTTGTATTTGTATTCCTGTCGTTTCTTTATAAAGGATCCAAGCATTTATAGCAGCCAAATCTAAAATATTGAAAAATATTTGCAGGGGCCATCTACGAGAACTAGCTTTTACTGTATATTTTCCGGCCATTTGATCCGCCATATCAACTCCAAACTTTGTGCTGTTATAAAATTGAATAGATTCCGGTAACATTTTTTATTACTTTTATCAATTTTCACAAATTTATGCTTTGAAGTTTTTCTTAGAAGTTGCTTTCATATGTTGTAAGATCACAATTCTCTGATTTATATAGCAGAGTGGAAAAACGAGGCATGTTATCCTTCGTTTGTTTGGCTGCTTTGGGTAGTTCTCTTTTGTTTCCCCGAATAGTTCCAACTAGAGTTGTTTTTTTGGCCAATAATTTTTTCGCGAGTGGCATGCTAGTAAAAAAGTTATCGGTCGTGATATTTCTTCCGCAGCTTGTATATAGCTCGGCAAGTTTCAGAACAACGTGTTCACTGAGAAGCATTGACGATGGCCGTTGTTCATCTTTTTACAAATGAGGAAAACCATTCAAAACATATTTGCTACTAACATCTGATGCAAACCAGAATTTGGTGCCAAATTTGCTGGGTTTATTAGGCATATAGCGTGTAAACCTGCATCTGGCTTTTGACAGAAATAATTGCTCGTCAACTGTTATATTTTGCTCTGATTGATGGCAAGCTTGATTATTTTCAATGAGCTTTCCCCATATTTCTGAAACAACCGCAAATTTATTTGTTTGTAGGCGCCTACTTCTTTCGGTTCTTTTGTCGAAATGAATAAGCCGTAGGATTTGCTTGAACTTTTCTCTGGTCATAGTTTTTCTAAAAAATTCGGGACCCCACTTTGCTGACCGTAAATAACTCAGTTTTGAGTTTTTTGCCTCGTAGCATATAAAATCCCAATAATGCACGTATTACCGGTAATGATGTTATCCAATCGTTCCTCAAAATCCGGCGGCCGTCTTCTTATGTGCACTTTTTTATATGTTTGATAATACAGTTATATTTTATCAACGATAATGCACTGATGGGATTATATGCCATAATGTTTCTTTTTACGTAGGCTGTTGGCCCTTTCACACCCTTGAAAATACAAGTAGTTGGTAACCTTCCAGGAATACCACCTTTGTCAAATTTTGAACACACAGTACCATCGGCAGCTGTTTCGGTCTCCTGAACGGTGTTTTCAGTTTCTCCATTAGAGTCTGAACAACTTACCACCCTACTCCTTTTCCGGGCATATTGATGACACTTTCATTTTCATCATTGGTAATCGACTCTTCATTGCTATCTTCAGTGTCAGATGTTTCACTTTGAATATAATCCGCTTCATCTTCAGATGATAATTCAGATTTTGTTGCATCTGATTCTATATCGGAGCGCTCTTCACTTATGCTCGTTAGCTTTTCCAGTAACTCACTTCTATTCGACATTTCTTTCATGAATTTAGGGCGCAAAAGTAAAAACAAACAACTTGTTAGAACAAGTATCACTGCATAAAGACCCGAATAACAAGTACTACTTTACCTTATTAAGCGATTGCAGCTTATCAAGTATATGCCCACATCAATAATTTATCATGTGATGGTAATCGAAAAAATGAAAATTGTTATTTCAATACAGAGCCGAACTGGTCATATAAGAAATTTACTCAATTCAATAATAAGAGTCATTTGATTATTAAATTTTTCACAAACAGTCAAAATGACTGCTTTTGGGCAATATAGGTATAACAAATATATATATATACTGGAAATGAAGGAGGGGGAGGTAACTACAATTATTAATAAACGCATTTATATGGTATAAAAAAAGTCACAAAATTCTAAGAAATTGTGTCATTATATACATAATTGTTTTTCTAATTGAAATTTAAAAGCAGTCAAAATGACTTCCTTGGGCAATCTAGTGTTAAAGAAAGAAAGAAAACTTTGGTGAATATTACGCAGATTTAAAACGATGCATTTAAAATGTCTTATTTAAAACAATTTTCTTTTGTGTTGTTAAAAAAACACAAGGAGGCAAAGACTACAAATGTATAACTTATCTTATTTAATTAAACATGAAAACAGTCATTAGATGTTTAACAGCAGCTGATCAAGCCTTAAAATTCCCCAATCAAAGGGGAATGAATGGAAACCCATCTACAGGGATCTTATTTAATCAAACATGAAAACAGTCATTAGATGTTTAACAGCAGCTGATCAAGCCTTAAAATTTCCCAATCAAAGGGGAATGAATGGAAACCCGTCGCCACGGATCTTTTAAGTTATAGTTCAATCTTCCGCATTCTCATTAAAGACGAACAAATTAGCTTGTTTTTAGAGTTTCTGTTGTCCCAATGGGACTTGGCGAGCTTAGCTCGCAAGGGGTAGAACCCCCCTATTATAATCATAAATTGTATTTTTTTACTTCTCAATAAAGTATACGATACGGAACAATATATCGTGTGAATGGTCTCCACGGATTGGCTGGGTGTCCTAAATTCACGCAAGATTTGTATTTTGAGTCATGTGTTTTCAACAAGACGGTGTCACATGCCATGAATCATGTGAAACCATTCAATTACTGCATGAGTGATTTTTTGGCCCTGTAATTTCCCGCTTTGGTGATCAGAATTGTCTGTTCAGATCATGCGTTTTAAAGCAATTGGACTTTTTTCGGGAAGGGGGGGAGGTGAATTCTAAGGTTTATATCAACAAGCGCACTACACACTCCTTGGAAAAGGAAATGTAGTTCTGCATTAACAAAATTCAGACACATTTATACAAAAAGATCATGGAAATTTTCCACAAAATAATATGCATGTGCCAGCAAATCCGTGGAGGCCATTTACCCGATATGCTATTCCTCCCATAAACCTTCACCGTAAGTTTTATAAATTAAAAAAAAATAGATTTTTTAATTAAAAACCTGTGCTTTCTATCTCAATTACTTCTTGCGTGCATTTTAGGACACCCTTTATTATTAGGGTAATTCCGGGATTTATGCCGCACATTTTTTTGAATTTATGTATAAAATCCCATGGTCGACATAAAATTAAAAAAAAACATGCTGTGCTTTTAATGTTAAACATACAACGCGTGTACTGCGACAAAAAAATTCAAAACAAATTATTAATATTGTTTAACAATTTTTTTCTAAAACATTACAATGCGGCACGCCACCCGTACATCCAGGCAGAGACGCCGCATTGTGCGGTAGTTATGTCGCGCTTGTAAGAAGAACAGAATGAAAGTATAAATAAAAATATTTAAAAAAATATTCATATCTGGACTATAATTAACGATGTAATAACAATATGAAACTAAATGAGTACAATGAAACGTATTAGTATATTCAATTAGTAATTCTTGCCTACTTTCACTATTAAAATTATCGACTTATTTTTTTTTTACATTAAATTTTAATTGTTATTTCAGAAACAACGTAAAATCAATGTATTAGAAAGGGAAAGGAAAAAATCTAAAGTTGTGTTTACATAATTTATTTGTTAACCCTTTCAAGATCGGTGGCTTTTACACAAATTTTATTCAGTTGGTATCACTTTTTTAAAGGATGTTAACTTTACTTGAATAATCATGAAAATGCTCTAATTAAACAAAGCAAATATTACTTTTCTTTTTTACAGGTGTAAGGAACAAATATTGTATGCTCTTTATGAAGGTGCTTATATGCACCTATAGTCCCGGATGGGTTAAGAGACTTGTTTTTTCGACTACACTCTACAGAAAAATTTTCGAAAAAGTACAGTCTTTATGTAACTATATTTAAACATATGATGCAACGAAGCCAATTTCACTCTCTCTTTTTTGGAGTAGTTTGCAAAGAACGTCCGTTACGCGTAATCCTCTTTTTTATTATTATCATCTTGACTTGCATATTTCTTGCACTTCTTACTTTTTATTTCCCACCTTTTCTCCTTTGGTTTTAGTAAACTTGATAACATGCCTAAGATGGTTTGTCTGTGCAAAAAGAAAAGGAAAAGTTAATAACACTTAATCACCCCGTACAAAAGAAACTGCGGCATGTATACTGGAATAACAGTGCGGTATGTATCCCATTTTGCAGCGTCCAGACGTCGGCCATCACAGTTACCTGCATCGCTAAGGGAATATCGTAACCATGCACACAGTACTCCACATAAACGCTACACTTAGTTTTGACTTAGAAATCATGCATGCATTTAGTAATTAGGGTATGAAAAATATTTTAACTTAACGTGTTTAAAAGTTTGGACAGTGAAATCGTGCACTTATGTCAAATTAAGGATTGTACTTCTACAAGTAAACATAGAAATGTGATTCACGCTATACACTGGTTAAAATAATCTCATTCCGCACCTATATTGTGCGTTTGACGCCCATCTATTGATAATTACAAGAAATATAAGGGGTGCGGCATCTATCCCGTATTCGGCGACTCTCCCGGAGTTACCCTAAAAGTCAACGCAAACAATATATTCCATAGAAATTTAATGTAATAGAATTCTATTGTTTCTCTCTTGGAATGACTTATAAATGTTACATGTATCATTTTTAATCGGAAATATTCGAAATTAAACTTAAAAGCGATAGATCAATTACGCAGAAATTGAAGTATACTTTCGAAATTTAGAAAACAGAAGATCAGACGGATAGGCAAACAGGCGAATCGGATTCATACACATCTTTTCAATTATTTTGAAATCTTAAAAAAAAAAAAAAAAAAAAAAAAAAAAAAAAAAAAGTTTTCTAAATAATTTTTTTTAAAGTCTCATTTCTATGGTGAATGTAACAATAATTTATTTTTTCAGAACTCTTTTTTATGTAAACTAGATTCAACTCCAGAGGAACATAGCGTACCATGTAATTGCATATTCAATGCAACATCAAAGAATTATGAGTATTTGTTGCTAGCTGGCATTGCTCTCCAATTGCAGATTAATTGCATATTTCTGTGCAAATTACGCATTGATATTTTAAATTTATATCGAAATTTACATAGTCATTATAGTATTTGAAAATAAAATAAAAGTATGTCCAGAATGAGAAATTATCCTGCAAAATTTAATTTGTGTGGTACACTTTTTCATTTAACTATGTTAAATAAAATAATAAAAACATTTAAATAATTAATAATTAATTCGTGTTCTTCAGTTATTTATTCAAATAATTAATAAAATTTTCTGAATAACAGAAGAAAAAAACATTAACGTATAACCAATAAAATATGATATTTTATATAAGTCAAATGATAAAGTTAGTTATATATAATTCATCGAACTTTATTTTCCATGTCGTGCTTAAATTACTTAGATACTAATACCTTCAAAGAATGAAAACAAAAACACTTCCGTTTGTCTTCTCGGAGGAAATTTACTAAGTGGCACCATCGCAGAAGTAAAAGAAAAGAAAATCTCAGAATAAGAAATTAACCTGTCTCGTTCATTCATTTCTTTTTGTGTTTCCTGGAGAAAGAATGTTAGAGATTAATTCTGTATCACTTGCAGGGAGACATATTCAATTTTCACTTTCTGTAATAACGTATATTGTTGTTAATTAATACAGATGGCTGACATTGGTTTATAAACAAAAACGAACAATTATGTATTAAAATTATGATTTGAAATTACGAATTTGTGGAGAGATAATTACATATTGTTAAAAGATTTGCTTCTTGCTAAAATATTAAAATGCATTAAAAAGCACCATTAACAAGATGATTCAATATTTTTATTAGAGGTATTTAATTGCAAATTCTCCCTAGGCGTTATTCACAACATGGTGGGTGAGCTCATGCGATTCTTATGTTAATTTAAATTAAATGTTAAGACCGGTACTAGTTTTGATTTTTGGGGGTTATGTACCTCCGATGGTAAAACGAAACACTTATAGGATCGCTTTGTTGTTCGTCTGTATGTCAAGGACCGTTTTTTGTTCAGTAACGTCGGAAGGTATCAAGTTGAAAGTCATATCAAATAATAAGGATTATTGTCACATTTTTGTGAAAAATTTTGGAGCTCCTAACGTAATGGAACATTTTTCAACCGCCACGCTACCGGTTCGTCTGAATTTGTTCACCAGTAGCTTTATATTGGCCCTTGTTGGTGACTATTTTTCATATTCTCGATGGTACAACTGACGCACCACTTCATATATTCTATCTTCCAGTTTTCTTCTAAGGAGAGCATCTCTTCAAACAATTGGTATAGAAATAAATAGATTTATATTTTCATAGAAATGCATCGCTATTTTTTCAACGCCCTGTATTTCCCATCTAGGTAGAGGCCTGAAGGCCTTTTGTAATTCTAGTATATTACTAAGTAAGTGAGAAAAAATTATAAATTCTATCTTTTCATACAAAATCCATGTTAAGTTAAATAAAAGTATGTAATTAAACAGTTTTCAGATTTACAATATAATAATTTGTAGAAGCATCCATAGATAAGTAGACGGTTCTTATTTATTGTATATTTGTCAAGAAAGTAGCTATGTAATAAGCTTAGATGTTATAGGACAAAACGGTACTGAAGCCCCCAGAGTCCGGCTTTGACACTGACCTGTTTTTTAAATTTATTTTATTATTATTTTTTATTTTGTAAGAAACACTATTGATCTATTTTTAAGGAACACTATTGGTCTCTCTGTAATTCCCTCTCTCACCTTTTTTTTTTTTTTTTTTTTTTTTTTTTTTTTTTTTTTTTTTTTTTAAGCAACAGTATTGGTCGAGCACGGTCCTTTTGCTGCCACAGACACTCTCTGGCGTAAAATGGAAAATGAGCAACATGTATACTTTAATAGTAAAATTAGACTTTTGAAAGAAGATATAGAGGAGTAGTTTGCTGACATTCTGCATCTTTCACCCCAGCTTTGAAAAATTTGGGAAAGTGAAAGTGAACTGCACTAGTGATCGTATCAGTGAATTTTCAATGAATTTCAATTTTGTTTGTCAATGTATCCTTAAAAAAAAAATCAGGAATGCTTTAATGATTTTCCACGGTAGAGTAGAAACACTTACAGTTAGCTATATGGAGTTTCGTCATTGCTTTTTAAAGGGTAGACGGCTTTGAGAAAGAAAAAATATATAAACATGACCAAGACCAACACGCGAATACTTACAATTTCAATCATGCAAAAACGTTTGCTTTGCTCTAATCCAAACGACGATTTTAAAGTAACGTAAAATATTCCGACAATACTTTTTTAAATTATATATATATATATATATATTGAAAAATCCAAATTCATATAATTTAGTACACGAAAAAACATCTAGCAAACTGTAACTAAAACAATAATTAACAAAACCAAGAGTAACTAAGAAAAAACTAAATATGGAGACAAGTGACCAAGGCTTATGACTTGTACTGCGGGGTTAAACATGTTTTACGTGCACAACATTCACCCTCACTTGCCGAGACCAAACAAATAGAGATTGAAAAAATGAAAATCACAAACTAACCCAAAAGCCGTCAAATGAAGTCCGTGAATATCCTCACCGCTAATAGTAGGAGAGCTGTTGAACATTTTTGAGTAGGTATTTGAGGCACCATGAAAATTTGTGCAACACTTCTTTTGTAATGCCTGAATACAAAATCGAATGTCTGGCTGAAGGATCGTGGCCCAAAAACTGTGCCAGACAAAAAATGGCACTTGACACGTGTCTGGCAGAGGTTTTGGGCCGACTAAAGTGTCTGTCATTTTCAAAATATTTTTTTCTAAGCATAAATATTATTCTGTCTCAATCTCAGCGTGCCCCAAATACCTTTTTTGGGTAGTCAAAAATGGCACCTGACACGTGTCTGGCACAGTTTTTGGGCCACGATCCTTCAGCCAGACATTCGATTTTGTATTCAGCCATTACAAAAGAAGTGTTGCACAAATTTTCAGGGTGCCTCAAATACCTTCCCTAAAATGTTTAACAGCTCTTGGACTATAAGCTATTTTCGATAGGAATCACATATCGATAAATCACCATCTTCGAACAATTCCAATACCTTATTTCGATCGCATTTTTTCTTGATAAAATTGAAAGTTAAATCATTCAGAAAATGCATTGGGTAATTTTGTTTACTGTCTTTTATGTAAAGGTTAAAAATTTCACCAACCAATTTATCAACATTTGAACACAAATTTGCAATACGATTTAATACATTTAAATATATATTTCTAAAAATTGAAACATGCACGTTACTATTAAAGTTTAATATTTTTATTGTATCAAAATCAAAATAATTTCTTTTATGATAAATACTGTATACTAAAATTCCGTTTTTAATCTCCAAATTAACATCCAAGTAGTTGACACTGCTTTGATTATCCGAAGCACTCTTTAAATTTAAAGTGTCTGGATAACATTTAAATCGATAAATTTCTTTATTGTTATTCAGCTCAACCACCAAAACATCATCTATATATCTGTATATCTTTAAGTCTTTTTCCAACAATGCTTTGATTTTATTTTTTTATAAAACACCTTCACTCTGTTTACAATAACTTGTTTAGTAGTTTTTAGTAGTTGATAATTTCCCTCATTATTATAGGTTTCCCTCAGAATATCTCCGTATAATTTTTTACATATTATGGCATAGTTGGTGTTAGCTTTATCCACATACGTAATGATAAAATCATCCTGTAGATTTTTTACTGATTTAATCAAATCTTTGTAAGATTCTCCCGAGACACCCTCAAAATCTTTATGGCAATAGCCTTGAAATTCTTTTAAAATATGGTGTCTCCATTCCTCAAAAACGCTTTTTGGTAAACCATATTTATATATTAATTTTTGAATGAAGATATCTATATTATTTGACAAACCTTTTATAGCTAAACCTCTACTCACGACTCTCCTCAATCTGTATTTTGTACCATACCTCATGTAATTTCTGAGATTTGTGTCTGCCACTATAGTGAGATCCCCGGTAAGAATATGTCCGTAATTTGAATTAACGTATTTATTATATTCAACTTTATTACAATGACAAATACTGTTCTCAATACAGCTCTGCAAATTCCTAGAGTAACTGTTGCAGTTAAATATAACTCTGCCTAACGGTTTATCGTATTTGTAATCTTTAATAATATGTATGTTTTTATCCGGCAGGTATTCATTATACTTATTTAAAATTCCCTTAAAATTAGCACCCCTAAAATGGTGCCCACATACAACAAAAATACAAAATAAATCTTATTCTCTATATTAACTTTGTTGTTTTTCAACTCGATATAACCATTAAGTTTCTGCTTACCTATTCTGAATCTCAACAGATCAAACCCTATATCTATATTTCCGTTACCTGTATGTTCACATAATTCTCTCAATAAATCGGGTATTGACTTCTTTTTCACATTGAAAATTATGTATTTGATTGTTTTAACAATATTGCCGGAATTAATATTAACAATATCGTTTTTAATATCCTTAATACAATTTAGATCATTAACTTTGACATTTTGTATATTATGTAACTCATACTCGCAACTCAAATCGTGATTAATTTTTTCATAGACTGACTCTTCCAATATTGTATTTCTAAAATTCTTCAAAACATTATTTTGATCAAACATAACATTTAAACCATAAGGGTACACTGTTCCGTATTTAACCATCATATTCCTTTCACATATTATTCTTTCAGCCTTGTTTGCAACTATATGCAAAATCGATATTTCGATATTTTCAATTCCATGTTTTGCGAAATGTACTATTTCAATCTCCTGTTCTTCCCTCGCACTCGTTATCTTTCTTATATCTTTTTTGTGGTTGTTAAATCTCTTATTAAAAGGACCAGACGTTTGTCCTATGTAAGACATATTACAAATTTTACATTTTAATCTATACACACAGTTAAATACCTTACAAAAATTTACACAATTTTCATCCACGGCATTACAGTTATCCATTTCAGCGTGGATGCAAACTTTACATCTTTTATCCTTGCATTTCTTAATTTTTAAAAAATTCTCCCCCCCCCATTTCTCATACTGTTATTGTAAAAATATCTAGTTTTATACTTCTTCTGTACCATACTAGTCTTTTCTACCTTCTCCTTTATATCTGAAATTTTGCTGTTGTAAACATATCTAGTTTTATATCTAGTACTACCACTCACTGTTGAATACATAACATTTTTATAACAATCAAAATTACTATTTTTACTGTAGCTTCCATACATTTTATAATTTTTATTCAACTTTTTGCTTTTTTCATAAATTACATGATCCCGGCTCTCCCCCTCATACCCGAAAGTATCTCACCTCTCCAGTCTGTACATCCACTTTATTATCCGAACCATGGTAACTTTTTGTCGATCCACTTCCTACCATGTAATCAGAAGCCGACTGGGCACTATGGTCATTTTTCAATTCCCATATCTTGCCGGTATCGTAATCAAAACTAGTTTTACAATTCATGACTCAGAAATTTTATGTGTAGACAAACGGTACACAAAGTTATCAACTTCAATATATTACCATATCAAAACTAATACGCCAACTACTACTCCAAGTTCAATAACCACATAATTTCCAACAATATCAAGCACTTATCGGACAAATAAAAGCCATTAATCACTGAAGAATAGGGAGATCCAGAATCATGCAAACATTAAATAATTAACATAATAAATCA
Organism: Maratus speciosus; assembly: GCA_963932465.1. Lineage (NCBI taxonomy): Eukaryota > Metazoa > Arthropoda > Arachnida > Araneae > Salticidae > Maratus > Maratus speciosus. The sequence goes on from OZ010790.1 coordinate 137,753,124, forward strand.
ATTAATTAACAAACATTAAATCCATAAGAACCAAAAAACCACTCATCACTCTAACTAGTAACAATATAAACTAACGAACCACATTTCAGTCCATATTCAGTACTTAGTGTAGTAACTGACTCGGCTTCCGCCCTTAAGTTCACTATTACACAAATCCATGCAACTCATAACACTCCATATACACATAATTTCAACCTAGTGCAAACGTAGTATATATATATATATATATATATATATATAATAAATATTATAAGAATATCTTTAGATATATGTAAGGGTAAGATTACGGTTATATCGCTATCCAGTCTTCAAATCATTCAGAAATTTAAAAAATAATAATAATATGAACATAAAGAGAAAAACAATTTCAAGTTTTAATGCTCTATAAAATTAAATAAAAACATAATTGAAATAAAGAAAATTTTTGAATTCCGGTTTTCGACGGATTTATACGTTTTAGGGGACAGAGATCATGAAAAACATATTTTTACAAAATGTCTGTCTGTTAGTCTGTCTGTCTGCGTGTGACACAAATTTTGTGGCGCTCTATCTTAAGAACTATTGAAGATAATTTAATAAAACTTTAGATTCAGTTAGTCCCTGATATAAGTTGGTGCTGATTAGTTTTTGGTTTAAATGGCTCAGCAGCTGGCGTTGCTTTGCTGCATTATTCATGATTTCCACAATAGCTATATTTCAAGAACTAAATCACAGAGTTTCAGAAAACTTCAGATTCAGTTATTCCTTGATATAATTCGGTGCTGATAACCATTTGGTGTAAATCGCGCAATAGCTGGTGCTGTTATGTTGCATTATTCATGATTACCGCAATAGCTCTATCTCAGGAACTAATGCACGATTTGTCATCAACCTTCAGATTCTGTTAGCCCCTGATATAAATTAGTGCTGTTTAGTTTTTTATGTTAATCGCCCAACAAGAGGTGCTACTATGCTGCAATTTTCACGATTTCCGCAATAGCTGTATCTGAAGTACTAATGCGTGAATTTTCATCAAATTTGCGAGATGCATTTGTAGCACTTTTGTAGATACTTCTGTATAATACTAAAGCAATGTATTTTTTTAAGGTCTATTTGTTTGCAACAAACAATAAAATTCAGATTTTTGTATATTTTTAAATAATGTGATTTATTTTTGTTGTACTGAGTAAAAAATGGAAATAAAATGAGATTCGAGGAATCTCGGAATATTTTAAAGCTGATAGGTGGAGACTATTTTACCTAATGTGCATTTAATGATGACCCTTGACGAAAGAAGTTCCCTTATATATGGATTACCTAAGAAGTAAATCTTTTTATACGATAAGTTATATACCAGAAAGTATTATTAGTAAAACTGTTTGATTAATTTGTACCTTTAAGTAAAAAAATGGTACATTCCTAATCATAAATGTTTTTGTTTATGTTTTTGTTTATGTTTTTTCCAATAGTCAGAAAAAAACAAATTTGACAAAATGTATTAACTCTTTCTTACGATATATTATTTAGGGAGAATATTTTTGTTTCGTTTTTAATAATATAAGATTGCATTCCAGAATGCAAAAATTAAATTTAATAGAAATGTGCAGATTGAAATTTCCCGAAATAATTGCTGTAGAAAACCAGCTTTAATACATTCACGTCAGTTAAAATTTTCAATTAAAATTTCATGCAATTTAAATAAGAATTTCTAATCAAGATAAATATTATTTATTTTAATTTTAAAAGTTATATGTATAAATAATAAAAATAAGTAAACAAAAATCAGTGTATTACAACGTTCAAAAACATTTGCTTTTTAAATGATTTTTACAAGGATTACTATAAGATTATAGAATAATTCTATTAAATTAAAACCATTTAACGTTGTGCATATCAAAATAAGGCTTTCATTTCTTTTTATGTTACTAAGTAGATAAAAAGGATATTAGAATAATTACTTACTTAAAAAAATTGAATTTTAATACACATAATCCCCCCTGGCAGGAAAAATTAAACAAACAAATGTATAGAAAAATTCATGTATCTTGAGTGAATTGTGGAATAGAAAAATGGAACTTTAAAAAATATGTATTGTGTTATACTTGAAATATATTCAAATTCAAAATATCTAATTATTAAAAAAAAAAGAAATTAGATAAGAATACAGAAAATGTGATAAAAAAATATTGATCGGAAAACAATTTGCCACTCTGCACAACGTTCTCGAGATATACATAAAAATATATATATAAGGTGTGTGGAAATGCTTAAAAACGTGAAAGCTATCCAGACTTCGAAGCTTACTGCCCTATTACGCCCCCCCAATAAATAAATAAATTAATTAATTAATTAAATAAACACCATGTTTCACCATCCACGCACGAAAATTTTTTGGAATTCGCATATTTCGATTAGATTGTTAATATATATATCTGTATAGTAAGAGAAAATTAATTCTGGCAAACAAGGATTCGAAAACTTTTTATATAACTGCAACAACGTAAAATCATGTTACAGATACATTTTGCACTGTAAATTAAAAAATCTGTAAGGTTACTAAGATTTTTTTAGGAATCTGGGATGCCCAGAATTTTGTATGTAACTGCAAACCAGGTTAGAAATAAAATTTTAGTAATATTACTGTAATTTTTGTAGATTCTTTTGTAAAGCTGCAGATTTCTGTATCTTTGCAAAAACTAGTTTTGTAGATTTATATTTTTTTTTAATTTTTTTTTTTTTTTTTTTTTTTTTTGTACAGCGTACTGATAAAACTTTATTAAGCATTCGGATTTCTGTAACTTTTCATCTATAGAGCTACAGATTTTTTTTTTCTACAGTGTAGTTAAAATTCATTGAAAATTGAAATATCTGAAATGGAGTGTTCAATTTTTAGACATTTTTAAATGTCTTAATTTTTCCAGACACGTCAAACGTGTGAATCAAAGCCATTTCTTTTTGCTAGCATGATACGCAGCTATGTTTGACCACAAAGAATGTTAGAAAAATATTTGGCCATGGTCCTGCCATCCCCCTCCTCTCTCTCCCTATGCAGCCTGATTTTAGTGGCTCTCAAAGTTGGTATGCAATTTTCGTAAAGATGATAATTTAAATCTTTTTCGACATTGTACTGATTATAATCAATATTTTGAACTTCTATAGTAGAATAAGATTAAAATTAAAAAAATGTTTATTAAAATACAATAAAACATCTCAATAGGTGGTCCCTGGGGAATTTCTCCGGCATTCGTTGCCGAGGTGCCCGTGATTGAGAATATTTACTGAATTTAGATTTTTTTTAATTTATTTAGTTTTAAATCTTGTTCTACATTAAAGGTTCAAAATATTGATTGTAATTAGTACAATGTCGAAAGAAATTCAAAATATAAGCTTTACAAAAACAGCATATCTAATTTGGAGTCCCTACAAGTGTAGGAGGACGGGAGGGGACACTGCCCAGTTTCCCCATGCTTTAATCAAGTACTCCTTCTGTGAAAAGTCCAACCCTGCATTATAGTTCACTAAATACAGGTGTCCGGTATTCGGGAGTGTTCGTTATGGAGGTTAATGGGCATTCCCTTATATCGGACACCTTTATTTAGTGACAACATTTTTAAATTCAAAATACAGACATATTTGTTTATATTTACCTCATTAAAGCAGACACCTTCAAATATCGAACAAATTTCGCAGTCCTAAAGTGTCCACTGTTGAGAACTGTTACAGTATTTCGATATATATATATATACATTAATCGTGTCGTCCTACTCTAAAAGTTCAAAATATTCATCATAATCAGTGCAATGTCGAAAGAGATTTAAAGAAAAAAATACGAAAATTACATACCATTGCGAAAGAACTAATTTACGAAAATTGCATGAAAATTCCCCCACACAACTCCACATAACACACAAAAAAGAAAAATCATATCATAGGGAGGGCGACATTTAAGTATCTCCGAAACGATCAAAAACATCACTTTTTTAAAGTACCAAAACGCAAACATTATGCAATTAAAATCTTTTTTTTTTCTTTTCTGCCTAAAGTATATATTCTTAACTACATAACTCAGGAAAAAATGGTGTATACACAAAATTAATATGTAAATTTTAAATTTAATCCTTTATATCACTAATGCGTGAATTAAGTGCTGCGCGCTAAATTATGCATATAGAAAACAATTGAACAAAATAGAAACATAACACACTTATTTCTTAATGAAATCAAAAATATATACGCCGAATTTTGTTTAAAATTTAATTTCAGCAAAAAAAAAAGAAAAAAAAATTCAAGTGCAAGTTAATAAATAACAAAAATATGTTATTTTTTGGCTTTATCATGTAGACTATAAAGAAACGTATATTTGTTTATTTTTTTAAGCTGTAGCTTACATAGTTTGAAAGTAACGGTGCGAAAAAACTATAAATTTACTAATCTGAGAAAACGCTTTTTAATGTTTCGATATCTACGGTTCTTCAATTATACTCACCATAACGCATAAATGATTATAACTAAAAAAATAATACAGATTTTTAAATGGATTTTTTTGCATATTGTTGAGAAATTTTAGAACATTCAAAATAAAACAAAAACCGGAAGCTGATTTTTTGAAAGTGTAAAGGTACTGTGTCTTCTTAAAAATTAAATTTTCATTAAAATTTATATTACTATACTAGCAAACACCGCTGCTTTGCTCGCGTATTAGTTGAAATATGCCAAGTGATATTTGCATGACTATTTTTTATTAGAAGAACACTTTTTGGAATAATTCAAAAATTACAAATTAAGCCACAGTTTGACTAAACTTCTTTATAAAAGTGCAATAGGCAGAAATGAGATTTTAATTAATAAGAATAACTAAAACTAATTCCAAATAAATGATAATTTTGAAAGTATTTTGAGACTTTTATGCTCATTTCATACGCTCCTTTCAGTATTAATTTGAAGTTTTGAATTTTTTAGAAACAATCTTAACTCATTTACATCTTAAAATTAACCATCATGTCAAATTCCAAGCTTCTTGTCTAACAGTCTACCACATCTCTGGTGTTAGTGGCACCAACATAAAATGCCGAAACAGAGTTGAAATAGAATGTCTCGAAAAATGTTGAAACAGAAATTGTCACTAATAATTTGCCAACATTAACCTTGAAATCAGTTAGTATTTCCTAATATTCTAAAGAAAACGGAATTTAGATATTTTTAAAGGCTTTCTTGTTGCTCCTGCCAACCAGGTGGTAGTCCCACCAGCATAAAATATAGCCCGTATAGGATCAGGGACTATCACTCTTGATTCGCAACCAATAACTTTTGTAATCGGTTTATTATTTCCTGAGATTCCATAAAAATCGTAATTTAGGACTCTTTTAGAATGCTTTTCGCCCTTTCCCTTCACTCCACCCCTTTTTAATTTCGAATTCAAATATCGACTGTTCTTAGAGGACATTTATATTTTATAAGTAACTACCGTGCTATATTTAAAGTTTCTAGCCTCTTCAGTACCGCAGAAATCGCAATTTAGAAAGTTTTTTGCTCCTGCAACCCTCTATGGGTTGTGGCACCGACATAAAATATAGCTTATGTTTGATCAGGTTCTATCAGCATCAATTTGCTACCATTATGTTTGAAATCGCTTTCGTATTTCATACGATTGCATAAAAATCGTAATTTAGAACGCTTATAGAACGCTTTTCGCTGACTTCATCCTTTTAAATTCTGAATTGTTTTCGACATTTCTTAGAAAGTATTTGCATCATTCAAGTAATTACCATTCCTAATTAAAAATGTTAGACTCACTCTTAAAAACAAAAAGGCAATTTAGAACATTTTATGTTCCTGTAACCCCCAGGTGGTAGTGTCAACAATGTAAAATATAGGCTATGTTGGAGCGGGGACTGTCACCATCAATTTGAAACCATTACTTCTGAAATCGGTTTATATTTCCTGAGATTGCGCAGAAATCGCTATTTAGAACGTTTTTAGAACGCTTTTCGTTTATTTACACTCCATTTAACTTTCAAATTTTTAAGGAACTCTTCTCAAAGAGCATTTACATCTCATAAGTAATTACCATACCAAATTTCAAGTTGATAGCTACTTCAGTATCACAAAGATCACAATTTAGAACGTTTTTTTAAAATGCAATGCAAGGTAGTAGTGACGCCGACATGAAGTAGATCCTATATTGGAGAAAGGCTGTCATCATCAATTTTCAAACATTACTTTTGAAATCGGTTGGGTACTTTCTGAGATTGCGTAGAAATCGCCATTTAGAACGTTTTTTAGAAATCTTTTCGCGCATTTTCAACCCTTTTAAATTCCGAATATTTTAAGAAATGTTCTTAGAGATCATTTATATCTTATAAGTAACTATCATTCCAAATTTCATGTTTCTAACCCCTTCAGTAACACAAAAATCGCATTTTCCAATGTTTTTTTGCTCCTGCACCCCCTGTGGGGGTAATGACACTGACATAAAATGTAGCCTATGTTGGATCACCGGTTGTCACCATCATTTCGACACCATTATTTTTGAAATCGGTTTGGTACTTCTTGAGATTGCGTAAAAATCGGCGTTTAGAACATTTTTAGAACGCCTTTTTGTGCATTTTCACCCCTTTTAAATTTCGAATTCTTTAAGAAATGTTCTTAGAGATCATTCAGATCTAGTAAGTCAATATCATGCCAAATTCCATGTATCTGGGGCCTTCAGTAACACAAAAATCGCAATTTCGACCGTTCTTTTACTCCTGCAAACCCTTTATTGGGTAGTGGCATTGACATAAAATGTAACCTATGTTGGAGCAAGAGTTATCACCATCATTTTGACACCATTATTTTTGAAATTGGTTTGTTACTTCTTGAGATTGCGTAAAAAGAACGTTTTTTAGAACGCTTTTTGTGCATTCTCACCCCTTTTTAATTTCATTTTTTTTAAAGAAATGTCCTTAGAGACCATTAGTATCTTATAAGTAACTACCATTCCAAATTTCATGTTTTTAGGCCCTTCAGTAACACAAAAACCACATTTTTAGAACGTTTTTTGGTCCTGCACCCCCTTTTGGCCAGTGGCACGGATATAAGATATAGCCTATGTTCTAAGTTTGACTAACACCATCCTTTTGATACCATTACTTTTGGAATCGGTTCGTATGTTCCAGAGCTTACCTCCTACAAATAAACAATTTTTACCTCTTTATAATATTAGTATAGATGGTCAAATTTTTAAAAAATATAAATTAGATGATAATTACACAAGAACTATTTAAATATCAATAAATAAGTAAATAACTATTATATTTTAATAACATACAGAAAAAACCATTCTAGTTTCAAAACTTTGTCTTAAATCTACACGTAATCATTAAAGCCTAATAAAACGGCTAAGAGATAAAACATAATCATTCTTAAAATCCTTCGACATTTATTGACATTATTTTTTTTCTTCTTTCGGTTTAGGGACGTCAGATGATCTTTCGTGCGGTTTTGATTACCATAGTCAGAAAATGATATGGTTGAATAATGGCGTTGAATGAGATGTTCAAACTGTATTCTTTTAAATACTTATAATTCATCATATGTACAAAACATGAGACGAGATAAATCTCTTTAGATAAGGAAAGCATACATAATAGAATAATTGAAAGCAGTTATAAAATGAGGATGGTTACCATAAAGACATGGAAATTCCAGTACATATTGCATAAATTTTTTTTGAAAAATATAAAAACCGATTGAAACCGAAGTAAACATAACAAATGCTGTCTCATTCAGTCTCATGCTGTCTCATTTTTTTAAAATATTGCTCACATAAATAGAGGCTTAAATAAGGTACTCAGGTATGGTTATTACTCCAAAGAAACACATTTAAGGTAGTTTTGATGGTAATTAAAGAGTTATGAACAATAGACAATAAATTCAATAACAGCTAAAACGCCCTGTACACTCACTAAAACTGATTTTGAAAATAACATTGGTTAGAAAGTAATACAGAAACATGATTGCAGATGTTTAGAAGAGTATAAATTTAATTATTAGCAAGATAAAATTTTAACATGGAAATCTAACAGATAGAATACTTTAAATATATTTTGGCATAAAGCGAGAACTAATAAAGCTAGAGACCTGTGTGAGGTCTCAATTTAAAGGGAAAACATTCACGGAGAGTTTGCGGCACATGATGAAAATCCCAAGGGACGTCTTCAGTTGGACACTAGGTCAGTAGTACTTGAGGTAGAAATACTTGCATCTTTTTGAACGAAAATATTTTTATACATCTGGCTAATTATATTAAAAGAATGAATTTGTTTCATCCTCAAAACATAATACGCCTGACAAAATTTTCTCTTTACCAGCTTTGACGAAACTTAGATCAGGTGTATAACACTGTATTATTCATGTAAATTAATTCGAAGTAACACTAAGTCGATCCGAATTAAATCACAGATCTTCACATTCCACAAAAAATGAATCAAGTCAAAATGAATTATTAATTAAAAACTTCATGTATATAAAAGACAACGTTTGATTTACAAACGAATATCAAGTTCGAATAAAGAATTCTGAAATGCATGCGCAACTGAGAGTGCCCCTAGTGGCTAATGGACTAATACGGAACAGAAGTAGGAAAGTATCTTAAAATAAGACATTAAAAGATTTTTCAGACATTATTCTCAGTTCCTTTACACCATGATTATAGTAAGACACTTATATGCCTTAAATTGGAACATTTATTGTATTTGAATTTTAAGACTTTTAAATGTCTGAAATTATTTTTCAGTCACATATGTGTCTAAATTTAAGACGTCTCTATTTGCAGTGAACCTTTACCTTGCGGATTCAACCTCTTACATTCCATTGGACTTCATTTAAGATAATTGGCATAAAATAATTATTTATATTTTTTTCTCGCCAACGTATATAGAATGTGTCCAAAAATTTTATACATAATTTAAATGATTAAAACATAGCTTTTCATTCACATAATTCGTTTCGTATTGTTAAATTAATCTACAACAATGAACGTTTAAAAAAAATAGGTGACAATATAGTTTGAACAACCATATTTAGTGCTTTTTTTATTCGATATTTAATAAAGGTTTATACATATTTTTTTCAAATATATTCTTGCAATTTAAAAATGAACATGAACGTTAAAAGGATATTTAAGGTATAGTTGAATTAATGTACGGTAAATAAACTGAAAATAACATGTTTCACATTTCCTAATAGTAATGTGCAAAATATTTGACGAAACGAAATATGATCTAATATTTTCTTCACATATATTTATAACTATTATTTCAACAAGCCTAACCAATAAAGAAATATATCGAACAGTAAAATGGTTCACTGCATTTTATGTTATAATTTTAGAGCAAAAAGTAGATAACTTTTGATTTTTATTCAGTAAAAGCGAACTAAAGTTTCATTTTCGATATAAAAACTGTTTTATGGTAACTCATTTCCACAACTGATTCTATAATTTTTTTATGTTTGTTTTATTATGTGGATTCTTTCAAATTTGTAGAGAATAAAGTGTCTTCTTTTTCTGGCCATATGATATTAATAGAAAAAATGTAATGCTTGTATATATACACGTAAATATATTTTTAAATATATTCATATTGAGCTTCATTTTCCTAATAAATTTTAGAATATTGTTTTATTTCTTTAAAGTTACAATGTTTTCTCAATTTAAATTTGTTATGGCAATTAGGTGCATTTAAAAGGTTGTTTTTGTTTTAATGTATTAATAAATAAAACGTATTTTGTACGTTGTTATGAAATATATCATCAGACTATAATTAAGGCTTTTCTCAGATTTTGAAGCTATGATTTTAGATATAGGCAGAATAATCCAAAGAAATATTTACAAATGAATTTAGTAGCCTAACCAGATATTATGGATGGAAAATCAAACTATGACTCATTTAATATAAGATCGAGAGTTAAAGGCTTACAAAAATGATTTTCGGTATTCATAAATGAAGATTTTACATTCATTTTGTCGAATAAAATACAGTCGGACCTCTATTTAACGAAACTCTATTTTGCGAATTTCTCTATATTGCGTACTTTTACTTGGAACCAAGAATATTTTGCAAATTTCTTCGTAAAATAACTTCCAAATAGCGAAGTGCATTCACTATTTAACGAACTTTTCCTTGTGATCTAAATTTTTTTTCTCCCTATTTCTTAAAATATTACTGGACATTTCAAATTTATTCTTTCTTTTAACACATTTTATGATGATCAATGACAATGAACAGGTCATACCAGGCACCTAACTCACCGAGAGCAGTAAAACCGTTGTGATTCTTTGCTTTCCATCCAAGAAGAGCAAACATTCAATATCCCCTTTTAATGTTTTAACCCACAAAGAAGCTGCCCCGTGTCCTTAAACTATAGTTTCCCGTTTTCTAGATTGTTGATCATGATCAATCGTGTTGGTAATTTCGGTTCTTGTAGCTCTAAAATGTCAAAGCGAAAGTGCTTGAGCATCAAAGGGGAAAAAATCTTGATGAGGTGGATAAAGGCATGAAAAAAAAGAATACTGCTTTAAAATGAGGTATTCCTCCAAACAGCTTATCAACAATAATAAAAAATCGTGATTTTAATGTAAAATTATTTTTTTAACTGAAAATACAATGTATTTCCAGACAGTGTTTTGTTTCATTCTTATTTCCCTTGTAGATTTCTTTTAGATGGGTAAAATAAGTAAAACAAATAGATATAATTTATAAAAAGAGTGTGACTAATTACTTTTTTTAATTATATTTAGTGTTTATGGACTTAAAATGTGTTTTATGTAGTTTAAAGTATTTTAAAGGGTGACTTTCTATTTAACGAATTTCCCATATAACGAACTTTTTTTCGGGATTTAGAGACTTCGTTAAATAGAGGTCCGACTGTAAATAAAACAAAATTTAAAAATCTGTCCTAAAACTTTACACCTACGAAAGAGGCGCTGTGAATAATAAATTATGGTATGTTTACATTACCTTCGATGTGCTACCAAAAATCAAAATATAATTTAATAATTTTCCAAAGTACTGCTATCACTTTGCTATTAAAAAGCGCAACTTATCTTTATATTGCAAGGAAATCTTACAAATAGAACTTAAATATATAAATATTATGTAATTTCCTTATACTAATTGATATATCCAAAACAGTCAAATGTTTTTATTCTATATTTTGTATTAAGTTTTAGGATATCTCTACAATTTATTTTTCTGATGATTGGGAGATATCTTGGCACTTAGCTTCTAGGGAAAGATTATGGATTACTGTATTTCTCAAGGGTCGAATATAACATCTCAAGTACTTTGTTTCTTTTATAAGCCTCAAGAGGCAGCACTTCTTACACTTGATAAGGTTATCGCATACACTAAATCCCTGAGACACGATCAATAAAGGAAAGAAGTCAGAGCTCGAGATAACACATTCGCAGAAATTTACTTCTTTCAAGAGAATCTGTTTGATTTTACAAGAAATAAATTGCATAATTTAAATCGATAAATAAAAAAAAAAAAATTATAGGGTACTTCTTATTTCTAGTATTTTTAGTAAATTGTCCGATTTGTTGTCTACATTTGTAATTAAGTGTTCCGTGAAAAATCACGCTTAAAATGAGTAATGTGCAATTAAAAACCATCTAAAGATATATTTTTATCCATATTTAATATTTTCGATATTGAATATATTTCAACTAATTATTTTATATATCTTTTGACAAACATGAGATGACTTTAAACAAAAGTGTTTAAAAATATTACAAGAATTCTGCAAAATAAATACAAGTTTTATATTATTAAACATCAGAATATATTTCAAAAAAGACTTTATATTTATGCTGTAGGAATTAAACAAAGAAGTTTTGTCTTAACGATTTTACAATTTTTTGTAAAACATCTTTTTTAAGAGGGTAATACAATATTTTATAATTTTAAATAATAATCTATACTTTAGTTTTGCCAAAAATCAGATATTTTATTTAAGAAAAATATTTCCAACATTTATATATTTGGTACCACCGGATGATTAACATGATTTAAATTTCTAAACAATAAACTAAATGCAAGAAAATAATATGTATATGTAACATTATCTCTTAAAATATTTCATATACACTTCAGTATAAAAGAAATGCTTTTTATTTTAGCGTTCTTAAATAAAGGTAATTTTTCCTTTGCTGTCTTTTTAATGTAATCAAATAATTTAATTAGTTTCAGTTTAATTAAAAAGAGTATATAAAATTGTTATTTTATAATAGTTTTGAAGTAATTTATTTCAGTCTGTTTATCTAATCCTATTCGTAATTTTGCCAGAATCATTCCGACCGAAATTCTATTTACAGAACAAAACTTCTTGGACAGAAACTTTTGAGAATGCATTTTATGTAACTTCTAATTTTCACGTGTTTTTTGCTTAACAATCTAATAGAAAAAAAAAAAAAAAAAAAAAAAAAAAAAAAAAAAAAAAAACCTCGAGGTTCCCTACAGCGTAATATTTTAGCATATACGTCAGTAATTTTAATCAAACATGTTTTCTTTTTATCGTTTAAATACATTCAATCAGGGTAACTTTGATCCGCATTTTCTCTATTTTCATATGCCACACTCTTATTTGAAGAATATTGTCGCAACTAGGGGCATAAAAGAGAAGAAATGATCCTAAATTATTGTTTGACTATAACAAATTAAGGAATAATAACGATAAAAGCAATAAAAAATGGATTTTTAGCCTGGTTCAAAGTTTCCAGCCATTTAGGGTAACTTTGCACCATATGATAAATTTTTATCTAAAATAATTAATTATAAAAAAAGTATTGTAGTCAGGACAACTTTAAACACCAAAAAATGTTTTCAGATATCTAAAGACTGCGAATTTACATTTACCAACATCATAAGATTTGTATAATTTATGATATTACAACAAATATCAGGCATAAGAAAAGTGGAAGAGAACCATGAACATTTAGAAATAAAAAAAAAAGCTGTTTATTTTTCATATAAAACATAAAAATGCAGTAAAAAACAATTTTCAATGTTTTAACTCTATAATATATCCATAGTTATAGTAATACATACAAGTACTAGTATTATTCAAACAAGAATAAAAAACGCCGAACGTATGAAATGTCATATTTGAGTAGCTGCGCCCCTAATCACACCTCTAAATGAATTTTATGTATTTTACACATATTTGTAAAACTATTTGCATGTCATATCTAATGCGCACTTTCGGCATTTATATAAAATATACGTGCAAATATGGGAAATTTTTAACAGTAGCACCTATAATCAGTAAATTATAAGCATCAGTGTAACTTTGAGCAGACTCAAAGTTACCCTGAAAATGCGGTAAAATGCTAGTGCTTTCTTATTTTACATTTTATTAACTATTAATAAATAAATAATCACAAAATATTAACACATTTACAACATTTAGATAATAATATGTCTGATAAATGAGTATAATGTTACTTACTATCAAAATTTAATTGGATTACAACATCTCCAAAACAGCATTCAAAATTAACTTCAAAACAGCACTTCACAAAAATAGTTAGATGATGCAATTAATTGCGCATAATGTTGCTAATTTATTTTCTAAAATAAAGAGTAGAAATCCCAGTTCAGAATCTTGCCAACAAAGCGCAGTTCTGGAGTTTATTTAGTCTTTTAGAGTCAAAAATATTGAAAAATAGGAGGTGGTACAAAGTTACACCCCGTGGTTCAAAGTTACCCTGATTGACTGTAATTGGTCTCACGCCAGTATGAGAGTGACTAATGCGAAACAGTTTAAAATTTCACTAATGCGCTCGATCAGGATTTCATTGATTTTTCTGTGAATTTGTTTACACAAAAATCAGATGTGTGTGATTTTTACATTAAATATTGGTCATATAGCGAATACCAGCATTTCAGTCTTTGTGAAATTACATCACCTCCATACTTAATAGCGTATCAACAGAGGAGCTGAAAATTCTTATAAAAATATCGCAAGTCCCATCTTTTCAATTCCCCAAGCTTCCGTGTCATATTAAAGCAGTTGAAATATGCATGAAATTAGTTACTGCAGCATCATTAACAGTTGTAGCAGTAGAAGCAAAGGACCGATAGATACGAGCAAAAATCAAATCACGAAAGGTAATGCCTAGTTTTGTTACCAAAGGCCAATACAAATTAGAGTGAAATGTAAGTCCGTTTTACAGTACATCGTATATATTATTTTTAGTATATTGCTATATATATTCAGAAAAATGTCTTTCCCATATATTCAGAGAAATATATTTCATGTATAGTTAAAAAAAAGGCGAACTGTATATCTAATTATTGTGCTTTTTCCTTATATCCTTTGCGAGAATTCATATTTAGAGTGAAGTTTGCCTTTTAAGGTGTCAAAACATGACGACACTTGGATTAATCATAAGTAATACTTTAATAAGTTAATTTTTATGGGCTTGTTTACTGAAATTAGAGAAATTCCGCAAAACAAAATTAATTGGAATAGTTTACACTTCGTAGTGCTATTTTGTATTTTCACGTATAAAGGGCATAATCTTTAATAGCTGTTAGAGCTTAAATATGAATTTCAAATGAAATGAAAATTTAACCTCTTATTCAGTGTGCAAAATGGCAACTTTTTAGACATACCCAAAGGCAAAATTCTCCATTATTTTATTATAGCCACACTCCACCCTACTATACATCATTTTCAGGGGGATTCAATTGATGTTCTTCCTATTACCTATACAGACGTCATTGTGTAATTCACAGAAAAATAAGAAATGTTAATCTTAGGCTATATTATCTTTATAAATGTAATATTTACGAAATTTTAAACTGTTCAGGAATAAAGTAGTAATGTAATTGTAAATTACAATTATCAGATGTTACGCAGTTTCACTTTCTTTTTCTAAAGGCAAGATATATATATTTTTACATAAGAACCTAAGGAAAAATATATTATAAAAGAATGAATTGTGTCTATTACAGTTGTAATTTTTTAGAATAGAACTTTTTACACAATTGTTGGTCTTCATATGTTCATATAGCTTAATTCTGAATAGTTTATATGAAAAATCAATTAATTTGTTCATTGAGCATAAAATTCCATTTCTTTTTCTCTTTCATTGAAATTTACGACGCGACATAATTACCACAGAAGGAAATAAAAGGAATGAAGGAAATGAAAAGGAATCACAGAACAGAAAGTTTACCTTTGCTGTTCTTTTCTTCTTTTGTCGGAAAAGAATATCACTGACTTATTGTTTATCATATACACAAAAACAAAAAGAAATATGATAAGGAACAGTACTTTGTTCAGTAATCATAACTTTTCTGTATTTATTTACTTTAAGTATTTATTTATTTTAAGGGAATGGTAACGCAAATTTAGAAGCAAATGTATATTTGTGTATGAAAAGTGAATATATAGAAATTAAATTATTTATTGTCTACGTTTTGATTACAGATTCAGATTCAGATTCAGCCAGGTGGGGAGGCCTACCAATTGGTTTGAGCACGTTTCGATTACAAAGTAAGTTTTGCACAGCTTCCGAAAAAAAAAAAAAAAGAGCGTGGTTAGACAGATGCATGCATCGAAAAGTATGTATACGATTTCAAAGATATGCCCACAGTCTACAACTGATATACTGTTTATTATAAAAGTGTTATATATGAAATGAAGCAACAAATTATATATAAAAAAATTAATTTTCAGTGTACTTAAATTGCCAACTCACTAAATTAAAGACAGTTTATGCAAAGTTAATTTGGTTTAGAAAAGTTAATATAACAATTGAAGTTAAAACGTAAAGTCTTAAATTATCTTAATTTGTGAATTAAAATAATGTTTCAATGTATCTCGCAGGTAAATAGCACATAAAATAAAATAAATATAATCCATCTGTTTTGGACGATAATGTAACAGATGTAATTAGGTGTTTCTTAAAACACTTTCAATATCCAAATACAGAAATTTTAATGATTTACACAACCAATGTGTAATAATATTAAATAAGATTTATATATGGGAACAACATTTCAAATTCAAAATTACAAGAATGTAAAATATAAAGATATCTGTTGGAGATATTAAATTTTATAAGTATTGCGGTAGGATACAGGCTAACTAATGCAAGATATAATTAAATATCTTGCTACTATTGTTGGATACTAAACTAATACTAAACTAACTAAACTAACTAAATACTAAACTAATGCAGATAAATTTATAAACTAAAGCTATTGCTTTTTTAGCATATTTCATAAAGCATTTGTGCCGAGGATTAGAAAACACAAATATTTATCTCATTTTTTAGAATGATCGTCAGACCGCAAAACGAATTTTTAATTATAATTTATTTTCTACCAATAAACAAATATAAGTAATAAAAATTTGATGAACTAAAAAATTTAATAATTTGAATTTTAGTAATTAACTTAATAATCAAAACGGTATAATCATAATATTACCTTCTAAAAACAATATATAAAATAAATTTCAAACATATAGGTAACTTTCAACTGATGTACGTTTGAAAAAGGATTATAATTCCAATTTAAAATAAATGTGTCGAGAAAAAAAGAATGAACTGAAAATGTTCCATTTTTGTTTGAGTATTTCTTTTTAGATTTCCCATAAATACATTTTCTTTTTTACATCAAACGGGGTTTTAAATCTTGTCGAGAATGCAACTTATTGTAGATATTGAACGTAGAAAGAGTAATAAATAAATTTCCGCTTGAAGGTGTTAATATAGGTACATTTCGGAGTAGGCGTAACATTTACTTCTACTAACAAACATTTTCTAGTTTTTGAAATGATCTATTTATGATGTCGAACGTAATCACATTGCACAATTTGGATTAAATGAAAAAAAATTATAATCAGCAATTATTTTTTTATCTTTCATCATAACCTGCATGGATTCAGGATTGTTGGGTTTTCCACAATTTCGAAGTAAACATCTGCTATAATATAGATATTTCATGAAATACTCTATGCGTAATACAGTGTGCCTTCGAATTATTTTCAAAAATTCTGTATAGTGATTAAATGAACAAATCGCATTTCATTTGAATAAAGGTCCATTCTTGAAATGGCAATGGCCATAGGGCCAGTGACAGCGTTTCTGTCCCATTATTCAAAATTTAATTTAAAACATAACTTTCTTACTTTTAGATCATATTATCCCCCCCCCCTCACCTCTTTCCTATAATGAAGTATGTGATTAAATTCATTTCTCAAACCACCCAGAATTTATTCATGTGATTTCTTTCTTCTTTCTAAAATCATCTTTAATTCAAAGCGCTCAAATAATCATTTCCTTTTTTTCCTTTCTTATTTTAATCTGTATCTACTCGTTACCGCTGCTTGTGCAAAGAAATAAATAAGAATTAAATAGCACAGCTGCTAGTCTCATTTCATTTTCTTGCATTGGAATTTTTCCCCGCCGCAGTGATAAGAAATTTTTATCGCTACTAATACGTGAACGTTGAAAATGTATTAACAATAAAAAGTAAAAATGAACGAATCTTATGGGAAGAATGTATTTATCGTGTTTTGTGGTCGGGCTAAAAGCCAGATGTCCTGGATTTTCTGCATTCTTCTCATCGAGCAATCTGCAGTCTGCTATTTCATGTAACAGTTAGTTGGGCAAAGGCTTATCTGCAAGATAAACAATTTCGGTTTGTCTGTTACTTTTCTCATCCTAATTAGAAGCGCTTACTTGCAATACACATTTTTGCGGTAATGTTTATCGTCAAAAGCCTTTGTACACTTTCGCGCAGTCACCAAAAGTTGTAAATTGGCGATGCTGTGCAACGCCAAGATTTCTTGCAAAAACTTCACTTCTATTTCAGCTCTCGAGATGTAAAGTTGTCTAAAAAGAAAAGCCGCTTCGGCGTCCCATGTATTATGGGGTCTCTCTCTCACATTTTGGCTCCACTTGAACCACCATTTATATGATTTTTTAATAAAGAAATAGTTCCTGTAATATGGTTGGAGTTTTTGCATTTAAACGAACCATCCCACTGAACAATAGTACATAAATTTGGCCCATCGGCCGGAGTTTTCTCCAACCTAATATATATATATATATATATATATATAGTTGAGAGAGAGAAATCCCTCCCCCCCACTGTTAAAATGGATGTATGCTCCGCTTTCGACGAATTCCAGTTAGATATTAAAAGGACAGTTGTCTTCTTAAAGTTCCCTGCCAGTTCCTGTGTCTAGTGATGTTGGAAACAAGAGTATGTCATCACCTCTCCACTTAAGCGACAAGCCATGGTTGCCTGTTTGACGTGCCTGTGATGCGCGACGTTTTTTTTTTTTTTTAAATTCAAGACTGCTTACTACTCAGTGCTGTGCTCAATCGCTCCTGGAGTCTTCTACATGTGTGTTATCAGTGATTTGAGTTTTTACAAGTGATCTGTGTTTTCTTCAAAAAAGTGTGTCAAAAAAAAAATAAAAAGAAGAGTAATTGTTCGGAACCAGTGTACTCGACAAAAAAAAAGGGGTACCTAATCATGTCCGTATTCATCACAATTCTTTTTGAGTTGGTTTGTGAAATTGCAAAAAAGAAAAAAGTTAAATCTAGTGATTCCTACAAAAAAAGTGCACCTGACAATGTTAAAAATTCATCGTGCTTCATTCCGAATATTGCCTTTGTAATAGAATTTTTTTTTTCTTTTCAAGATGTGTTTTTACGAAAGGAAATCTAAAAAAAAAGTGTTGCTTACTTAAAATATCAGGGACGCATCATTTAAAAAGTATGTGCTTTTCTGTGACTTAGATGAAAATCTCAAAGTGAACTCAGTGTGACACTAGTTGTGTTAATTACTACAGATAAAAGGTGCATTTTTGTAGTGTTAAAAAAAAATAAATTAAGAATACACTACAAATTTCAACATGAACATTTTTTTCTACTTTTTTTAAAATCTTAATTTTAATTAATACAGTATTTTCCTTTTATATTTTTTTTTCAGTTTCATCTCTTTTCATGCTATGATAAATGTTTCTTTAGTCATACAGGTTTAACATTTTATTACTCCATACTATTCCATAGTGTTTTTATTAAGGCTGGTTATAAAAGGTAATAGCCGGAAGAAAGAAGATATCGGCTTTATAAAGAAAAATTATTGTTTTTTTTTTTAAATCGTTAAACTTGCAGCTATAATTCTAAGCTGCTCTTTGCATGTTAGTGTTTAAAAGGTA
This sequence comes from Maratus speciosus, assembly GCA_963932465.1. Lineage (NCBI taxonomy): Eukaryota > Metazoa > Arthropoda > Arachnida > Araneae > Salticidae > Maratus > Maratus speciosus. The sequence continues at coordinate 137,772,333 of OZ010790.1, forward strand.
AGTGCTATTTAAGTGCAGTTATTTTATGAATGTTTAAATATACTTTATTTTCATGCATGACAAGGATTTTCTGGGTTTAACATTTATCGTGAAAGATATTGCGCTTGCATTCCTTGTCGCTATTGCACAAACAATAGCCTTTTAAAATTTATCTAATTTATCTGTGCACATTTTGTTGTTTTTAATTATAGTTATGAATGACATATTTCTAACGAAAGGTGTGTATATTTTTAATGTAATTTCTATTTTGATTGAAAATAGGTGTATTTGTATTTATCTCTGTTATGAATATTTAATATGTTAGGTAATATTTCATCTGCTTTTAAAAATATAAGTTGTTAATTACAGATCGGCAGTTGATGTGTAAAGTAAAATTTATGAATAATTGGGATACATTTCTAAGGGGATAAAAAAAAAGGGTAGCAATTTTTTTTAAGTGTGTTGCATTTGATTCATATTAGAAACTTCCTGAGTATCTTGCATTGGCACATTGACGCACTTCAGAGATAATATATTCCTTTTATTTTATCTCTAGGCCTTGAAGTTGCCTCTCTGTTGTTTTATCATTTGTTGACATAAATACGCTGGCTCGTATGCTGTCTGTCAACAGTATGATTTAAATAATATGTTGTGTCATATTGCAACTTATTCAGCATAGTGTCTTTTATGAGTCGTTTTCTGGGGATTTTTAAATGTTTTTTTTTATTGTTAGTTAAGATGTTGTCATTCAGCCTTTCTTAAAGATTGTGATAAAAAAAAAAGTCTATAGATATATTTAACTTAGATTGTAAATGACTTACTTTAAAATACCTTTTACACTAGTAGATCTCGGACAAACTTTTGAAATTTCTTTTTAGAGTTAATATAGATATTTTTTTCTATGCGGAAAGTTTTATGTTTTATGACTTTAGTAATTTTTTTTTTTTTTTTGCACTGATTAAGAGTAATGTGAAATATGTTGGGTTTGCATATTTGTGGCAATTTAAAATAAGTATAGAGGAGGTGAGCATAGCATATTTTTCGCAGTTAGATGTGGGCACTTGATTAGAAATTTACATACAGTTAGCGTAGTCATAAGTTAGAAAAAAAAATATTAGATTATTTATCTATCACATAAATATTTTCTTGGAGTGTGAACTTTGGCAAAATATTTAGTAAGCTTAGATTAGTTTATCCTAGCATACATTTTATTTAGGCATATTGCATAGCTCGAGTCATCATGTCGTGGTTACAAAAATATTTTTTCCCTTTTGGCTCTCGTTTGCTTTTGCAAAAATACATAAGATGTACAACATAGGTTTGACGTATAGTTTTAAACAGTTAGTTTTTTGTATGTTTCTCAATGACATGCATTCACATTCATACAGTGCTTTTTTTTTGTGTGTAAGTTTGTTTGCTTGTACTTCTGCCATGGTTTATGTGGGATACAATTTAATGTCATTGCGCTATTTTCCATGGGATAGCAAAATGTCTGAGGTGTGTATTTCGATCTATGGTTAAGCAAGTTGGCCGCTAGCTTAATCAGGGATCGGATATGTTTCCTAACATGATTGATGGAGTTACATTAATATTAATTTTACAATTGGAGTATTGTTTACATTTTAAAAATTATTTTTAGATTGCTAAAATTTCACCTGTAATTGTTTCCTAATGCTAAAGATGGATAACACCTTTACACTAATTTACACTTTATTTCTAACTTGCTATGGGCAGATAGCATTGTTAGGTATTAATCACACATGTTTTTTCCCCCTCTCATGCACATGGTTTGGGATATCATGTTTGGCCTGGTACTTCACACACACACACACATTGACTCGTTCAGTTTTGCTGAATTTTGTTAGATTTCAATTAATACTCACCATGGTTAAAGACATTCATTGCCGTCTGTGCATGTATAGGTTTCTTTTAGCATCATTTGTGTTTAGCTTTAAGATTGCATTTTTTTTTTCACTGCATTCACAACTTCGTAGTTGTTTTTAGATAGACTTTCTTTTAATGTCAAGTGTTTTTTTTTTTTAGTTCGTGTGTTTAAAAGTTTTGCAGAAATTATAACATAATGTAACTATTGTACATTGTTTACACAGTCATCTTAAAGTTTTTTCGCAAGGGATAATTAACCGGGTGTAAAGTTTTACACATGCAGCTAATGTACTGTTAGACTTCATTGTTTACGCGCGGCTGGTGACTCGTTGTTATTTTAAGTTATAACATAAGGTATTTTTTTTATTATAACTGACATGGTATTTGATATCGGTAAGAGTTTTTTTTTTTTTATAAAATGTAGTCACATGCATAATGTGAGCTGTTAGGTACACTTTATTTTTTTAAAGGACTATTCACATATACTCATTAAACTAAATCTTTGGCATTTTTTTTTCCTTTTTCAGATTAAAATTTTTTTTAATTTGTGAGTTCAAGTCTCACTGTTGTCTTGTGACGGATACATACATTCATACCACATAAGGTACATTGCTTGTTATTTTTGGCTATCAATATGTTTTTTTTTTCCCTTTCATTCTTTTCTTGGAACATGTTTGGCTTACATAATTTCTGCAATTTTTAGCGTAGAGTTATACATTTTATGCACGCTTCTGTTAACTCAAGACAGTAATGAATTTGGCAGATGCAGTTTTAGTTTCTTTTTAACCCTTAGTCAACCACTTATTCAACAGTTTTCTTTCACATGTAGTTCATATGTTGGATATTTGTTTGTTTTTCACAGCAGTTTTTTTTTAAATACATGTTGGTACATTCTTATACATACATTACACTAGTTCATGTGTTGATTTACATATTTTGTTCATTTGCTTTTACACATCGTACTTTGCTAGCGATTTATTCGGCAGTATTTCTTTTTGTTTTTTTTTTCTTACAAGTAGTTCATTGAGTTGTACACACTGGCTGGTTTAGAGTTTAACCAGAGTTTACACACACATTACAAGTAGTTCATTTGTTTTATTAACCCTTATTCATTGCGTTTTGATGATAACTCATTAATTATGTAATTGAATCTCACTCGTATGCTAGTGTCTTGGGTTATTACACATATACTGTCTGTTTATTTTGTTGGCAATTACATTACAATTTTAGTTCATTGAGACATTAATACATAGAGTTCATGTGATATTATACAATTTGTTCGTGTGTTTACTTACACGTTGTGTATGCTTGCGTACACTTTTGTTCATGTGTTGCATTACAAGTAGTTCATGAGTTTGGGAGTTTTCCCCCCCCTCCCTCCACACACATACAGTTTCTCCTTTTACTTTTCTATCTTTTAAATTTTACACCATGTTTCAATATTAAAATACTTCTTTTTTTAACAGTTTTTTTTTGTGTTTGCATAATGTCAGAACATATCAATGGCATCTTCACTTTGTATCTATACAAAGATTTTAATGTTTCTAGGAGTTATCCATCACATGACATATTAAACTACACATACATTTCGAAGTTGTTAATTTTAACAGGCAAAATTTTTTTTTACACTTTCATTGGATACTTCTTACTTGGAGGTGGCAGATCGAGTAAGATATCTTGTTACACCATACAAAATTGTATGCAATTTATTATTAATTTTTTTATAAGTTTGCCAGGGGTTAAATTTTGATCAATACACGGAAAGTCAGGATGGCAGTGTAAAAATTCATAAAATGCTAAAGTATACCATACTGTGATTTTTTTTTTTGGAAGCCGGGGAATTAGTTAAATTGCAGGAATCTAAAAAAAAAAAAAAAAAAAAATACCCCTTATTATTTAAGGCAGAAGCCATAAGCTGATGCCACTAGAATTCTCAAAATTTCAATATTTAGGGCTACACTTGTTTGAGCGCGTGCAGATTGCACAATTTTTATCTCTGGTAGTCCTGTGCGTTATGCACAAATTTTTGTAAGTTTCTTATGCCAGTAATGAAGCAACCTAAAATAATACAAATAAGCTTCAATTTTATGAAAGAATTCATCTTTCCTTAAAGTAACAATTTTTTTTACTGGTGTGTTTTTGTCCTTTGTTTTTATTTGCTTGCATTTATTTAATATTATGATCTCAATTAAGATCAAATTTTTGAGAAGTCGTATATACACTAAATGCTTCTCTATATGAATAGATACATGACTAAAATGCTGATACCAGCGCCACAATACAATGCCACAAAGAAAAAAAATTAAATATAGGATCCTGTATTATCAACTAATGTGGCCCTTTTAACTTGTGGAATATTTAATTAAAAAAAAGATTATTTTGAATATTATGAGCGCTCAGTCATGGACATAACACAATTCTTGTGAATTGTTTTGAAAGCAAGCAAATATATTTTTTTCTACTTACTTATAGTCGTATAAAATATTTTACAGGAGCTAAAGAGTAATAGTTTCACAGACAATTTAAAATAGATTTCTTGGTAGATATCAACTTAAATAGTTAATTTTACTTATTTTGCCTTGGTATATATTCTTTAAGTGCGAAGGTGGACAAAGGATTTTATGTACATATAAAGCTGCAACGTACACGTTTCAGCTTTCTTCTGTTGTGGGGGTGAGTTATGTGTCAGCGTTTATGTCCCATAGCTATCATTTTTATTCAAAATTTAATTTAAAACATAACTTTCTTACTTTTAGATCATATTATCCCCCCCCCCCCCTCTTTCCTATAATGAAACATGTGATGAAATTCATTTCTCAAACCACCCAGAGTTTATTAATGTGAATTCTTTCTTCTTTCTAAAATCATCTTTAATTCAAAGCGCTCAAATAATCATTTCCTTTTTTCCCTTTTTTATTTTAATGTGTATCTACCCGTTACCGCTGCTTGTGCAAAGAAATAAATAAGAATTAAATAGCACAGCTGCTAGTCTCATTTCATTTTCTTGCATTGGATTTTTTCCCCGCCGCAGTGATAAGAAATTTTTATCGCTACTAATACGTGAACGTTGAATATGTATTAACAATAAAAAGTAAAAATGAACGAATCTTATGGAAAGCATGTATTTATCGTGTTTTGTGATCGGGCTAAAAGCCAGATGTCCTGGATTTTCTGCATTCTTCTCATCGAGCAATCTGCAGTCTGCTATTCCATGTAACAGTTAGTTGGGCAAAGGGTTATCTGCAAGATAAACAATTTCGGTTCGTCTGTTACTTTTCTCATCCTAATTAGAAGCGCTTACTTGCAATCCACATTTTTGCGGTAATGTTTATCGCCAAAAGCCTTTGTACACTTTCGCGCAGTCACCAAAAGTTGTAAATTGGCGATGCTGTGCAACGCCAAGATTTCTTGATTTCGTGCAAAAACTTCACTTCTATTTCAGCTCTCGAGATGTAAAGTTGTCTAAACAGAAAAGGCGCTTCGGCGTCCCATGTATTATGGGGTCTCTCTCTTCCATTTTGGCTCCACTTGAACCACCTTTTATATGATTTTTTAATAAAGAAATAGTTCCTGTAATATGGTTGGAGTTTTTGCATTTAAACGAACCATCCCACTGAACAATAGTACAGGGCCGTTATTTCTAATTTCACAAAAATAGAGAAATTTTATTTGGCACTACTAAAGTTGGAACTAAAAAGTTGAAATTTTGCTTGGTAGTCACTTTTAAAATGCCAGTGCTTGCTAAATATGTTTTCTGAAAAATTACAAAATCAAAATACTGAAATCCACAAAATGCGTTTTAAAACACCAATTATTCTGAAATTACCGTAGCGATTTGAAAAATTAATTCATTATAATATAGGTTACGGTATATGCGGAAGCATGGACTGCTTTTAAGTGCGTTCGTAATCATATAAATACCTACCACCTATAGCCCTCATCTTGCCCGTATAAACATTTAACATATAACATAAACATATAACAGCGCAAAAGCAAAACAAGCAAATGGTTTGAAATTTAAGATATACAAGGAGTTCCAACCCGCGCTTCCCAGGTTACAGAATACAGGTGGAAACCATAAATATGTTTATTTAATTTAAAATTCAAATAAACTTTTTATATTAAATACATATTTTTAAAAATTTTCACTAACAATATCAACAATCATTTTTACATCATAGCAATAATGCATTCAAATAAAATTTTGAAATTTATTAAAAGCAATACTTTCTCATTTGCTTCGTTCCAGGAATAAACAGTCGCAGAAATCGCCAAAGAGAGCTAGTCTTTTTTTTTAGTCCACACCACTCCAGTGGTGTGGTTCTTTTACATGATTTGTTTATATATATATATATATATATACCGGGTGTCCCAAAAAGGACTGACTGATGTTAAAATTCAATAACTTCCAAACGGTGACAGATATTAAAAAAATTCTTGCAGGAGGGTTATGCATAAAGTCAAAAGTTTTATTACAGTGATTTTCGATTTTAGTTCGAATTACAAACAATAGATGGCGCTGTAAGCAATAGTCGCTAAATACAGGCTCGATTTTTGGTCCTTTCTGTTGTTCCATGCAGAAAAAGGAGATGGAAATGTATTATCCGGGCCACGAAGTACCAAAAATCGAGCCTGAATTTAGACTCTATTGATCGCAGCGCCATCTATTGTTTGTAATTCGAACTAAAATCGAAAATCACTGTAAAAAAAACTTTTGACTTTATGCATAACCCTCCTGCAAGAATTTTTTTAATATCTGTCACCGTTTGGAAGTTATTGAATTTTAAAATCAGTCAGTCCTTTTTGGGACACCCGGTATGTGTGTGTATGTATGTATGTATATACAAGAGGCTGCAAGTGACAGAAATAGATTTAAAAAATCATGCTTGAAAATTATTTTAAAACTAATATTTTGGAGTAAATTGCGATACAGTTTTCAAACAAATTGCAGTTGAAAATGCATTTTTATCTCTATTCGAATGTGCAAAAATTAAAAATGTGCAATATTTAGAAATTTAAAAATCACAATAAAAGTAAATAAAAGTTAAATTTGCTCGTTTACTCTGACCATTCTCAAAATAGTGCTACGTAAATATACATTTCTCCTTTATAATATAGATAACCGTTGCAGAATTTTGACGAGTCATTTCAAATTTTATGAAAATCGGATGTATAATTCAAATACAGGGACAGTCAAAGGTATTCCGTTACATTATGGCCAATCGAAAAAAAAATAGTTTCAAGTGCATTTTAATGATGTAACACCATTTCGAACATAATGAAATTCATATGCATTTATGAAGTGTACCGAAATGTACATTCTGTAGAATATGCGATGCAAAAAATATATATTAATCATTTAAAGGTCCTCACAAAAGAATTCCGTTACATAATGCTGTAGGGGAATACATTATTTGCGACGTATTTTAAATATATTAAACTATTTCATATATAATGAAATTGATAAACTTTGCCGAGGTTACTAAAAGTTACTTCCTGTATAATAGATAGTTCATAGTATTTAAAGAGACACACAAAATATTTCGATTACTATACTGTATCCGATGTACTGTATATTAGCGATGATTGCTGGAAGTGTATTTTTAGTTGTGATATGAGATTTTAAGTTTAGCTAAAATTTTGCATATTACATTGTATGTATAAATGCCGTAGATCATATACAGGGCTACACAAAAGAATTCGTAAGCGTTACGGTGTATGAACGAAAATAATTTAAAATTAGTTTTTAAATGAGCTATGAATTTTTATGTTGAACTACATTTTATACACTAAGATAAGTTTGCAGAATATAGATAAAATTCTATACAGGGACACGCAAATAATTGGATACATGATCGTCTGTGGATGACATTCTCTGGAAGTGTGATTTCAGTAGTTTTATGTGTGTGTTAAAGTATTCAAGTATGCTTCCGTCTATTGGTATAAATTGCTGAAAGAGGATTTTATACCTATTATGCGTTTTTAATTATTTCCAACATAGTTGAACAGTCTTTATGATTTCGGCTTGTCTGTCCGACAAGTCGGTCTCTAATATGCATTAATATAGTTGGAAGGCTCTGACATTGATACATGTTATTCAGGTTTACTATGGCATGTTGGTTATTGAAAATAAAGTATGTAGCGTGCTATAGTTTATTTACAGAGAAACTCAAATGTATTCCTTTACATTTTGGTCTATAGGGAAATGTCATTATATAAATATGTAGCAACTGTAGTTGTCGTCTGTCTGTCCTTCCGTCTGTCTGCTTGTCCGCATACCATAGTGCAAAAACTACCCAATCGAATGGTTAGAAATTTAATATATTTTATAGTAATTTGTCAAGTCAATTTAAATTTTATTAAAATCGAATCAAAACTTAAAAAGATAATACAAGTTTTATCTATTAAATCCTATCATACGTAATTAATTCAACGATATTCCATGATAGGTAATATTTATAGGCTGCCATGGCGATTGCGCCATATTTAAGGTGGAGCCATATTATATCAATTTACTGAATTTAATATTGTTACCGGCCAAACCCGATTTCAGGTGAATCTAGTTTGTCCTACCGCACTTAGGATAAACTAGTTTTTCCTAAGCCAAATTAGTTTGGCCTAACAGCAAATAGGACAAACTAGTTTGGCCTGTTGGTCATAACTATTTAGTCTAGACCAATCTAGATTATCCTAGGCCAATCTAGTTTACCCTAGGCCAATTCAATTTGGCGTACTGTTATTGATTCAAACGACCGCTCCCGCAGCTTTTTCTAGAAGAATCACGTTGAAAACGCTGGCAGTTCTCTCACCAGTCGCCGTAGAACAAAGTAGTCACAGATAGTGTACACTTCAAAAGAGATTTAAATAATAGATATTTTTTTCTACGAAATAACATAAAGGGTTTAAATAAGTTTGAAAAATGGAGGAATTTTATACTTTAAAACTCGTGTGCTGAGGATGGGAAAAGGAAGACATAGCAAAAGGGGGCTATGAATTCGATAATTGATCTTTTATTTATTGTAACATCAACTTAATAAATATTTATGACTTTTTTCTTTTTAATGAGAGTTAAAGACTCTAAACTGTGTGCAAGAGAACCAGAGAATTAGGGAAGTGGGAGAGGTTATCTTAAATTTAAGGTGATACAATAATTTAGAGCATTGATTAATTTTGCATTAGTATTTCAAAGTAAAGTGAAATATAATACAACTCAATATATACAACCCAAAGGGGAGGGCACTCCACCTCCCCTTTGGACCAGTATCGCTCGTGCTGATAATTATCCGTCATAAACACAACCAACCAACCTTGGCATGGCTGGAGCAGCAAAAAGACTGTTATAAGGGTGAACTAATAATATTAAAAAATTCAGTGATAGAGCTGCAAAGTAAAGGCAGTCGAATCTGCGGCAAACAAAGCATTTTTACAAACCCTTCTAATAAATGTAAATGGTACTTAATTTCAAAATTAAAATTCAGGTAATTTCTTATTTTTATTTTGCTATTGCTTTCATTTTATTAGGCACTTGTTACCACATTAAGAAATATTGCATATATTTCTCCTTAATCTTAAAACTAAAACATTCTTTTTTATCCAAAAATGTCGATTTTTCAAAAGATGGCCGGTCTATATTGCTCAGGATAATCTATGTTCTACTGTACTTGGAACGTAGTACTGCGTAATACTGCATTTGGAAAAAACAGTGTAGAAATCTACTATCCAAACAGTGCTGAAAATTTTTATCCCTTAAAAGTGCAACGGTTTTAAAATCCAAACAGTTGATCGCAGCAAAATCTGCGGGATATTTTCAAATTTCAATATAAAAAATCTTATTATTACAGGATCTTACAGTTTTAGAAAATATCCTGCAGATATATGCCGCTGCGATCGGCACTATATCTCCGATATTTATACAATTCTATAATTAAAATGATGTCTCTTTATTAGGGCTATTATAATACAGGTTGATTCGAAAATAATTTTGTTTCCCTTTCAGACGAATCAGCCATTGTTGCCCACGAAGCTAGAAATGTAGTGGACAATATTTCTTGAAGGAACCTTACCTTTTTTGCCCCTTTTCATTCGCGGAAAAAAGTTGCTCGAAGCAAGGCTAGGTGAATAGGTGGCACGGGGCATCAAGTCATTAATAAAAAAAAAAAAAAAAACGGCGTGCTGCATGAGCTGCGTCAGGAGAGAGTTGTCATGGTTGAAAACCAGTCTCCATCTCCACAGATCGGCCACATAACTTCGATATTACTTCAATGATCCGCCGTCGGTGTTTAAGAGCAGTTGCACAAACTTTCTCGACACTTTTTTCCGATATGGACGTTGTATGAGATCCAGAATGAGGTTTGTCATCGATTGAGATTTCACCCTTTTTAAACGAGAAACCTAATCGTGCACTTTTTTTTTCCACTGAGTCATTTTTGTAAGCGGTTTGCAATATTGAAACTGTCTTCGCAGCATTTTTCCGAACAGGAAGGTAAACATCGCAGCCTCACTCTGTTCACTAAAGTCCGGCATTTTAAAAAAGAAGAATTCATTACAGCATTACGGCTAACTATAATTAAAACTTGATGGTATATACATATACATTAATATGGAAACAATGTGGAAAAAATGATTTAACAGTATCTATATTTATAGTTTTAATTAACTAAATATTATTAGCCTCCGGTACGGTATGCTATTTCTTTCTCCCAGCTTATTTTGTGTCCAAAAAATAACGTTACCTTACAGAAGCTCCGTAAAACAAAGCATTACGATTAAATATCCTTTAGCAATTTTTAAAACTTTTAAGCATCGTACATTTTCAATTTTTATACCGTCGCATTGAAAACAAAGTTCTTTTAAATGAATTTTGTTTGAAAACTGTATCTCCATTTATTTTTGAAATATGAATTTTTTGTAGTTTTTGGAGCCATTTGCTTAATATTGGCAACGGAAGTACTCCATTTCTGTAGAAAGTAAAGGAAAAATAGTTTTAAAATAGTAATTATATATTTTTGTTGCCATTTTCTCGTACAAACAAAAGAAATTGTAATTAAAATACGTGCTATTTTGAAAAAAAAATATATAAACGAATGATTTCTTTTAAAACAATGAAGCTATTATATACTACTATATTTAATTGTATCTATCAATCATTAGATAGCTTTTTTTTTTTTTTTTTTTTTTTTTAACCATTTGGAAAAATGGTTATTGTTCTCTGTCAGGGTAGGAAATCAAAAGCATATTTGAAGGTTTTTATTGGTTTAATCCGCATTTTATTGGTTTTTTGATTGGTTTATACAGTAATCTGCATTTCCCTTTACTTTCAACAACGATGGATTCCTTCTGTTACCACTATGACAAAAAAGTAATAAAAACCACAAAAAAAAAAAAAAAATAATAACTCAGAAACGAATTGAGATACAGCTTTAAAAAAAATTGCATTTAAAAGTACATTATTTTCTCTATACGACGGTGTAAAAAGTAATATTGTCGGGTGTTTAGAAGTTTAAGAATGAAATTTCATTTAAAATGTGTCGGAAATCTGACGATGGAAAAGCCTTTTCCCGAACCCGAACAGCCAATTAAATGCTTAGATAATGCGTAAGTTTCAGGTGCATAATGCGTACGAGTCGCAGGCGATTTTTGTCGCTTGGGATTTGTACGTGTAAAAACACTATTTTTTTTTTCTTGAATGACGGAATCTTCTTGCTGCATTTGTGCATTTTTTCGCTATAGTGATGTGCTATGCATGCTTTACTGTAGATGTTTAAGAGTAGATTGTAAATGTGGAATACTTAAGCGGATGCGAATGACGTCATTTTACATAAAATAAAACGTGTGCTTTAACCCCTTGAGGGGCAAGCAAAAATGTCTCTAAATATTGAATTCTCACCGGAAAATTCGAAAATTTTTATTTTTAAATAAGGAAAAGCTATTTTTCAACGATTTTCCTCCAAAGTTAAAAATATAAGATTTAGTTAAAATTTTCAGGTGAGAATCATGTTTAAATTAGGTGGGATATCTTTTATCCCACCGCCCCTCAAGGGGTTAAGTCTTAAAATTGAAATATGTTTTGTTCTGCAGTAGTGTCCCGCTTAACCGAATTATTTTCTTCTGATGGACTAGTGGCTTCTATTATTATGAAACAGCCATTATAAATGAAGTGTTAGGTGAAGATGAAAGAGCAGCCGCAAAAAAAAAAAAAAAAAAAAAAAAAAAAAATGGCCATTTTTCTCCCGTTCTAACTTTTTACGGCTGCTCTTTCATCTTGACCTAACGCTTCATTTATAATGGCTGTTTCATAATAATAGAATCCATCAGTCCATCAGAAGAAAATGAAGTAATGGAAATGCCGGGGGCGACACTGAATTCTGAAAAAGCAGAATTCCTGTTCTCTAGTTCCTGTAAATATTTTTTGACACACCGATTTAAATAACCATAGCGATATTAAAGAAGTGCTTGCCGTATCACTTGTATTTTGTTAACCTTGTATTGTTTCTGGTAGTAATTTCGGGACAACATTAATTTATGATTCTTCCGAGTTATTCGTAATATCGGAAATATCTTTTCAAGTTTATCGATACTTTCAATGTTTAGTAGCATATGGACAGCAGGATTTTTCCGGTAATTTAAGGCCAGTCAGATAATCTACCCTATATATATAAAATCCTAATGAAACGAAATTATGAAACGGATGTATGAAACGAATTTATGAAACGAATATATGAATCGACTGATTAAACAACTGATTATGTTTCAAGCGATTTCTCCTAAAATATGGAATACTTTGCGATGAAATTAACACCAAAAATCAGCATATCTCAAAACTGGTATCAGAATGTTTAAATTCGAATTAGTTTTCAAAATATTATTTTTTTTCTACTTTTACATACATTTTTCTAATGATGGCAACTCAAATTTTAATCAAACAGATATTTTTTTTCATATTTCAGAAAAGGTTGACATGGTAACGCGGCTATTGTTGCTTATTTGATAATAAATGTTTATTTACTTTTATTTCTTTTTATAAATTATATACATTGTTTTGTTCTATAATTATTATTTTTTTATATTTCCTTTAGAAAATAATAGAAAATAATTAAAAAATACGGTACTATTTAGTTATTCCGTCGACCAATTTCGTCAAATTATATAAATCACCAAACAACTCGCCAAATTATACAAATTGAAATAATTTTAATTTTAAATAACGTAAGAACAAATAAATTAGTATAACATTAATAAATATACAAATAAAAAGTCGAAATAAAAATCACTTGATGACGTAAAGACGTGTAACTTGCTTAAAGTCAAGTGAATGTGACATTTATCAACCATTATTGGCATTTAATCTTATAGTTTGGCGATAGATTTTTGGTCATAGGGATATCTAAGGAATACCAAAAATGCATACGTAACTGATGTTTGAAAACAAGGTTTTCGCCAAATTTTCGTAAAAAAATAAAAAAATAAATAAATAAAAAATAAATCACGCCAAACCTGCTGTGCGTATATGACATCTGGCCAAATCTTACCACTCGAAAAAAAAAAATGCTAACTAGTGAGTTGAAATAAAGCTATTGTCGAGATTTGCATCCGGCTAGTGTAACAGTACGAAGAATTCTTTGCAACCCATGGCAAATTTTATGTAGTTTTATTCGAATATTTTTATTTTTTAATATAAATGGAAAACTTATGGTCCCATATTGGCACGATTTTTTACTGACGCCAATGTCATATACGGAACGGGCACTTAACTGTCTCCAAAGTATCGTTACTTTGCTTGATGTGGTAAGCCGGATGTTGTTGCTTATGCTGTTAATGCGTTCTCCAAATTGGCGTTTTAAAAAATCGCGCCAATATGGGACGTATATGACATCTGTGCCAAACATTCATATGAACGGCGCCACAGTGGTCCCAAATCGGGATTATGTGGCCAAAAATCAGAAAATCGAAGTTTCGTATTTCGAAATGAAATAAATTCCACTGTATTTAGAAATATCTGAAGAATTATATTCTTTAATATTTTGGTTTTATAAGCTCGCATGAATTCGCATTGCTTATGTGAAGTTAGGATTTTTGAGCGTTTTTTTGCTGTTGCGTGAATTTCAGACAAATTCGCTGCATTCTAAGACCTTTTCAGATAGTTTGCCTTTTTTTCTTTTCGCTTCTCTGAAACAACATTAAATTACATATGTAATTTGATTTTTCGATTGCAAAATCTCAAAAATTAAAAAAAGAGGATTTTTTAAAAAAATACATAGTTTTAAGGCATTTTTGTACATAAAAAGTGATATATAAAAAAAGTCATTTATAGTACAAAATGTAGAATGAATCTTCTAAAATCATATCCCAAGAGATTTACTGCGACTTTTAGCGACTTTGAGAGAACTACTAGTCTGAAGTTGGACATTGGATATTGCCAGTATTAGTCCAAAATCAGAAATCGGGTTTAAAGTCAAATCTATATTTCGCACCGAACCAAAATTGTCAGTGATTACATAATGCAATATTGCACGTTACATTTTTATTTTATATCGATGTTTATTTTATTTTATTTTCATACTCATTGAGTAGCTCGAGCCATATTTTGGTAAGTGAAACGATGCTGCATCGTTATATATTGAGTTTTTGCGCGTACACAACCACCTACGTATTATTAATAATTAACTCTCTGTCAATTTCAATTTTTAATTCGCGGGGGGAGGGAGGAGCGCTTAAGAGTTGAGGATACTTTTTTTATTTATATATATATACTAGTGGGCTCTGCCCCCTGCAAGCTACGCTCGCCAACCCCCGTTCAGACACCGCATAATCTAAAAACACGCTAATCTGATCGGTTTAAAAAATATTATAGAAGATTGAATTATACTGAAAAAAGCTGTGCAGATCTCCCTGTAAACGGGTTTCCATTCAATTTCCTTTGATTTCAAAAATTTAAGGCCGAATCAGTTGCTGTTAAGACATCCAATGGTTGTTTTCGTGTTTGATTAAAGAGGATCAGTTAAACGTTTGAAAAGAAGGTAAAAATAAAAGAATTAAGTGTACAGAGTCTTTGTCTCCCGGTATTTTAAAACAATTTCTATAACAATAGACTAAGTCATGTGACAATCATCAAGAGTTCCCGGCGAACCACTTCGCTTTTTATATTCCTGGTGCCATTTTGGTACTTTAATATTAGCCAGGCACAGGTGATAAGTCGCCAAATATTATTATATCGCCATCATTTCATCTATATTATAATAGTCCAAGTCATGTAACTGCCATAAATAAATACGCTCTGATCTCTTCGCTTTTCATATGAAAGTTTGGCGCAGATATCATATACGGCCCCATATTGGCGCGATTTTTTTCCGACGCTAATTTGGGGAAAGAATCAACAGCATAAACAACAGCATCCGGCTTATCAAATCAAGCAAAATAACGATATTATGGTGCCAGTTAAGTAACCGTTGCGTATATGACATTGGCGTCAGAAAAAAATAGCGCCAATATGGGACAGCATGTGGCATCTGTGCCGAAAATTTTCCATTTCGATTTAAAAAAATCATTTTTTTTTTCGAATAATACTACATAAAAGCATTGTCGCAAAGAATTCTTGGTACTGTTATGCTAGCCGGGTGCAAATCTCGCCAATAACTATTTTTTAACTCGCCAGTTAGCATTTTTTTTTTCTAGTGGTAAATTAAAACATTGCTTTGAAGTTGAAATTAAATGTCAACGTTTGTTACATCATTTAATATTTTCCCAGATGCCATATACGCACCCGGTTTGACGTGATTTTTTTTAACGAAAATTTCGCGAAATCCTCGTTTTCGAATACCAGTTACATATGTATTTTTGGTACTACTTAGTTATCGCGTCGAACAAAAATCTATCACCAAACTATAAGATAAAATGCCAATAATGGTTGATAAATGTCACATTCACTTGACTTTAAGCATGTTACACGTCTTTACGTCATCAAGTGATTTTTATTTCGACGTTTTATTTGTATATTTATTAACGTTATACTATTTTCTTTGTTCTTTCGTTATTTAAAATAAAAATTACGTCAATTTGTATAATTTGGCGAGTGGTTTGGCGATTTATATAATTTGGCGAAATGGGTCGATGGAATAACTAAGTAGTACCGTATTTTTTAATTAATTTCTATTTTTTTTTATTTTTAAAGGGAAATAACCAAAAAAAATAATTAATTATAGAACAAAACAATTTATGTAATTTAAAAAAAGGTAAATAAACACTTATTATTAAATAAACAACAATAGCCGGGTGACCATGTCAACCAAAATAATGCCATTTTGGCGCCAATTAGGTACCCTGGTGCGTATATGACATCTGTGTCTAATATGTTTCTTTTCATTTCGTTTAAAAAAAAATAAAGAAGTGAAAGCCATTTATTTTAATGTTTATGTTTGTATTAAATAAAATGATAATGAAATACAAATTGAATTATGAATAAAAGTAACCTGATACATTTCTTAGCATAGATTTAAGGGAGGCCAAACTTCTCTCCAAATTAGTTTAAAATAGTAACCTTTTCAAAAATCTGAAATAAAAATATCTGTTTGATTCAAATTTGAGTTGCCATCATTAGAAAAATGTATATAAAATTAGAAAAAAAAATAATATTTCAAAAACTAATTCGAATTTAAAAATTCTAATACCAGTTTTGAAATCTGCGGATCAATATTGATTTTTGGTGTTAATTTCATCGCAATGTATTCCATATTTTAGGAGAAATCGCCGTGAAACATAATCAGTTTTTTAAAAAGTCGATTCAAAGAATCATTACATTTCAGCCGTTTCATATATTCGTTTCATAAATTCCTTTCATTAGGATTTTATATATACGAGTTGGAACCCATCGAAATTTGACGAATTAAAATGTTTAGAATGGAACTGTTAGATCGAATTTATTATAAACTTACAAAAATAATTACAATAAAAAATTCGTCTTGCATTGTTTGTCTAACTCTCAAAACAAATAATGTTTTTAACCTAAAATTACCAAAATAGTATTTCCACAAACTTCAACTGCTTAAATTATTGAAAAATTAAACTGAATTGGAATACGTAATCAAGATCAGTAATTATGTTGAAGTTATCGATTGAGGCTCTTGTGTTTGTTTTTACGGGATGAAAAATCAGTAAGAAGGATTTCGCTTTGTCACATCATAAAATTTCTCCCCGTAAAATCTAAACTGTGTGTTATTTTCACATTCTCAAAATTTACATACGCACCACTCAAATCACAATTTAAAAGTATTTTAACGCACAATACATTATTAGTGAATGTATTTCTAAACTTAAAGTCACGTTTATCCGATGCAACTTTTCATGTGAACATTCGCACAAACTTTAAGTTCTAATCTCAGTACTCGCAAAAACGTACCATTCAGAAATTTGCCTTTAGTTGCCATAGTATTGGCCATTTAGTATTGGTCAAATATTTAGTTTTATCAAAGAAAATTATCGTTTTGTTTTAAATATGAAATCATTTTTACTCAGTGAATCATTTTGCCCAGCGTCTCAAACACAGTATCAGCGTAATGAAAAATATTGAAATATCTTCTTAAATCTTTTGATTTATGAAGAAGAATGCGTTTTTTTTTATGGATTACGTCATTTTCTGTTCAAAAATTAGAAAAAAAGTTACTTTCATTTGTAATATGAAAATGGCATCAATAAGGATATAATCAATAAAAGTAAATAAACCATGACTAATTTCCCTTTACTTTTAATAGAAATGGGGTACTTCAGTTGCCACAATTACAAATTTGGTACTAAAAACTATAAAAAAATTAATATCTCAAAAATAAATTGAGATAGAACTTTCAAACAAATTGCATTTAAAAGTACATATTTTTCCCTATACGACGGTGTAAAAATTGAAACTGTGCGATGTTTAGAAGTTTAAAAATTTGCCGTAGCGAAAATTGCAAAATCGAAATTTCATTTTAAAATTCAAAGTGTTGCCATTCGCAGAATGATGTATGCGTTACGAACAGATATGTTTGTCCTTTATAATATAGATAGGGTAGATTTTATTTGTTTTTACAATTTTTTCCTTGTTTTTTCCCGAAATTTTTGAAAGTAATCTAATAAATGAATTGAATGATTTTATCATTAATTCATAGTAAATAGATGTCGAAAACTTAAAAAATAGTAATAATGTTTTTAGATTTTCCTTGCTATAGGGGTAAATTGAAAAAAAAAGGGGGAGATTTCACGTATGTGTGTGTGGGAGGTGGCAAAATTTAGCTGATTGATTATTTATGTATTCATTTAAAATCCTAAAAAGGTGTAAATTAAAACTATAAAACCAGTAAAATTACGTTTATTTCGACTGTTGACATGTTTCGACTCACCCCGAGTCATTTTCAAAAACTAATAAATAAAGCTATTCTTAATTTGCACGGTCTATGACACGTCATCATTCAGTTTTCCACGTATTCTTTCGTATTATGTAAGTTTCATTTTTATTTTATATGGATGTTTATTATATTTTATTTTCATACTCATTGAGTAGCTCGAGCCATATTATTGGTAAGTGAAATGATGCTGCATCGTTACATATTGAGTTTTTACGCGTTACAATCTCTACGGTTTCTCTCATAATGGATGTATAATATAGAGTGGACGGGAAAATTATTTTTTACTTTTATTGAAATTTACTTGGATGTTTCTTTTTGATAAAATCTTGCTAGGGCTGTAGTTTTTCTATTATATTTAATATCAGCTATAAGCTACTTTTTTTCTATACATAAATTTCCTGCTAGTCATACCAATATAGTAATTCTTTGATCCGTCTGCTCTAATAAATGTTATTTCACACACCCCAGAGTAATTCTCAAGACTAATTGGGTCAACATTAGCGCAAATGATGATCTTAAAATTCGGAGGTGGTTTTTCTACTAACCAGATATTGAAACCTTTAAGGCTATATTTTAATTTCTCAAAAAAGCTTGGAATATATTGAATAGTATAAAGTTTGTATTTTTGCGAATCAAATTTATGTTCAGGCTTCTTATTATTGGCAATCATATTTATTCATATCATATCATATCCTATTCATATTATATCATATCATATATCATATCATCTTTATATCATATCATATCATATCATGTCATATTCATATCATATTATTTATGTATGTTATTGATTGCTTATACTCTTTATTGTTTCTTTTCAATAACATTAAAAACAGAAAAAAAATAAGATTTTAACATGTATATTTTCAGGGAAGGGGGGGAGAGGGGGGGTGTTAAAATTTCAGGGAAGACTGAATTAGATGAGTTGTCTTAAAAAAGAGAAATTATTCACCACAATCAAAAGTGGAAAATTCTCATTCCTCTAAAAAAAAATCCTGTGTAAAACAAAAATTTAAATTTTACGAAAATTTGCCCCCCTCTATTGCGCCTCCCAATCTCCTCCCCCGGAACCCCAATTACATTCAGTTTAAATTCACAATGTAATATCATTTAGAATGTTATAAAATTATAAATGAATCCTATACAACCACTGGGAAGCCAGAAATGATTTTTGGACACTTTATCGCGATTTGGGACCACCGTGCGGCGAAGGGATCAGACCGTATTTGTTTATGGCAGTTGATGACTTGAACTATTATAATATAGATGAAATGATGGCGATAGAATAATATTTGGCGACTTATCACCTGTGTCTGGCTAACATTAAAGTTCCAAAATGGCACCTAGAGTATAGAAAATGAAGTGGTGCCCTGGAACTGTTGATGATAGTGACATGACTTAGGCTATTGTTATAGAGGTTGTTTTAAAATACCGGGAGACAAAGACTCTGTATACTTAATTTCTTTTATTTTAACTTCTTTTCAAATGTTTAACTGATCCTCTTTAATCAAAAACGAAACAACCATTGGATGTCTTAACAACAACTGACTTGCCCTTAATTTTTTGCAATCAAAGGGAATTAAATGGAAACCCCTTTACAGGGAGATCTGCACAGCTTTTTTCAGTATAATTCAATTTTCTCTAGTATTTTTAAAACCCATCAGATTAGCGTGTTTTTAGATTCTGCGGTGTCTGAACGGGGGTTGGCAAGCGTAGCTTGCAGGAGGCAGAGCCCCCTAGTACGATATAAAGTCCAAATGTTGATAGCGGTAACGATTTTAAGCAATAATTAAAAAACCTAACAAAAAGGTTCTATAATTAAATGCTTCTAAAATTATAAAAGTCTATACCTTTATATGATATTTTTATTAATTAGAACTTCCTTCAGAAAAATTGCTTTAAAAAAACATATTTTCAGATATTTTACTAAAAATAATTGTTACTATAAACCTTAAATCACAATTTAAGATGAGAAATTACTACTAATTCAAAAAAAGAAAAAAAAAAAAAAAGAATTTCTTATTTATGTTTCTTGAAATAAATCCACACTGTAAAACCCACGTAAATACATTTCGAGATCTAGATAAATTTTTCCAATAAAATTCAGTTCTCCTAATACCCGCATAACTTTAGATAATCTAGCTTTTCTTCACTTACAGTTGCCTACGATATATTTTATAAGAATTTTTCTTTATAAAATTTGTATTTTCAGGAAAATGTACTTGATAAAGTCTGAAGATTCCGTTCATAATAATAAAGGGTTTTTAAATATATTTTTTTAATTTTATTTATAAATAAGGAGTGTTTTTTTTCAGCTTTTATTTTATTCGAGATAAAATAAAAAGTTCGTAATGCATTTTTGTTTAATTACTGAGAAATGTATTTTATTGCTATTTGTTATGAAGCATCGATAACATACACAGATATCATCTAAACTTATTTGTTCCGCTCAGCAGGATTTCCTGGAAATAAAGATTATTACCACAAATTTCAAAATAGCAATATTTATTTTGTTTAATGAGATAATTTTGAAATTAATTAGAGTGATGTTTTCTTTTTTATAACAGCGGTAGTCAAAACTTATAATCCATGCGGTTCCTGTTTGCTTAGTATGTGTAGGATATATAGAATGAAAAACCAACAACAATCAGTTTAGCTATTTATTAAAAAATAAAAAAACATGTTTGCTTTTAATCTTACAAGGAAGGTCTCCATACTGGGCATATTGAGAATATGTTGAAAAATAATGCTAGTGAAAGTACTCATGTATGTAATAAAGGATCAGTTAAAATTAGCGGCGGAATTACAGTAGAAAATCTGTAAAAAAATAAAATACTTTCGAATAATTGGCGTGAAAAGACGAAAGCGGCACGCAATTTGGCGAGCAGCACTTTTCCTCGCCAAAAGCAAACGGTTTTAATGAATCTGAAAATTGTTTGATTTTGAGAATATGCGGTATTTAATGAACTTAAACGTAAACCATGAAATAATTTATTATTACTATTATTATTATTATTATTATTATTATTATTATTATTACATTTTGTATTATACTTGTTGCTTGTTGCCGATTTGAACGAAATTTTGCCATTGTTTTATTCTCCAATCCACAATTTTTTTTATTTAAACGGCTTTATCGGTTATAAAAATAACTTTTAACGCCAGATGAATAATGCTGCCGTAATACATTTCCATACCGAAGAAGTTGTTTCCATAGCAACAAAGTTGAATCGGCAGTGCTCGATGGGGCATATTTTTGAGTTTGGAACAATTTTAATCAATTTAAATTTTGTTTTAAATCGTAAAATATGATAGTTAAAATTCGTTATAAGTACATATAAATATATATGACAAAACTATAGTTAAAACAAACTAAAAATGACAAAGCTAAAGTTATTTAAATTAAACGTATTTAAACAAATTCAACATAAAAAGTTTTTTTCCTTAAAGAGTATTCGACAAGCGTATTTATTTTTTTTAATTTAATTTCTTCGCCAAACGGTGATAAGTCGCCAAATAAGCGACATTTTCATTATTTTTTTACGGACGTTGTACCGAGGTTCCGCCAAAAATATTTTTTATAAACATATATACCCATGGGAGAAGAACATTCTGTATTTTTTTTTTAAGATTTTTCTGAGTATGCCCCTATGGAGACCTTCCTTGTTAGTTTTCTGGATAAAGTATAAGTTCGAGATATGACTTTGTCCAATGAAAATTCGCGTCATTAGACTGCGCTACTTCCAGCCGCCGGCAAGTTCCCTTGCAATGAATGAAATGAGCATGTTAAATCTGTCAGTTCCGATTTATTTACCAAAATGAAGATATATGCAAAGTTTTTAACTTAATTGAGAATACAGACAAACAGATCTGTAGAAACTGTTGCTTCAAATTACAGCAGTCATAAAACACTTCAATCAGCTAAAAGATATTCACATAAAAAAAGACAACGTTGATGTACAACAACTACGTTTTATTCAGGAGTATAATTCTGGAATTGGAGGTGTAAACATATTAGATAAAATGATGAGTAGTTATCGACCTAAACTTCGTAATAAGAAATGGTGAATTTATTTTAAATTCACTTTATATGGCTACAATAGCTATTATATAAAGCTATTCGCCTTCAGAATAGCGAAAATAGCGAAAATAGCGAAGATATTCACCTAGAGCTTCGAAGAGAAGTTACATTTGCCTTTTACGAATTAAGCCAAGAAAAGATAGCGTTCGACCAGGGTCCCACCCCTGTAACACTTCACTGAAAAAAAGACAATTTTTTCTTAATCTACGAAAGCGTACAATAATCACGGATGCAAATATATAATAATCTCTTCCGTGTCACCCAAGATTCAGAAAAGTGTTTCTTTATCTTTAGAAACCTCGGAAAACAATTTACTTCCGAAATTTAAAGAAAATTAAAAAAAATAATAATTTTTAATCAGCTGCCTGTACTTTTCAGAAACGTTTCCTAGTAGCTTTTACGATGCATTAATTAGTTCTATGTACCCGGAAAATCATTTTTTTTTTTTAGATTCTATTAATTCTGAAGTAAACATTTTTAGTTACATAACTGAATTTGTGTGCGTATAATTATAACAAAACAATGTTATTTTTTTATATTAATGTTAATGCTGTTAATTTAGTAATTTTGTCTGTTAAACATGTTTTCTGAATATCAAAATATCTACCTGAGAATTGAGAGCATCCAAAAATTGTGATATTCCGATTGGGAAAAAAAAATATTTCACTGTAAAAGGATTATGAAAATAACGGAAATCTAATAATAATTTATTTTTATAAATTATTCTTTTAAATTTCGAAAATAAATAGTTTTCTAAGATTTTTAAAGGTAAAGGAACGTTTTTCGGAATTTGCGGTGAGGAAAAGGTTATTGTATATTTCCGTTCTTGATTGTAGTACATTTTTGTAGATTAAGAAACATCCGTCTTTTTTTTTTTTTTTTTTTTTTTTTTTTTTTTTTTTGCAGTGTAAGAAAGGCAGATGGGCAACCTTAACGGAACTTCTCAGGGTAGATTTGCAAAATGTGGAATAAATGCAAGATTGGAATACAAAAAATGCAAGAAACCGATACATTTGCATTGTTTCGCTGTATAACATTGAATATCATAACATCAAGTAGTGTGTAGCATAGTGTGTCCATATTTCACAAATTGTATATTTTTTATTAGTGCCTAATTTTAAAGAAAAAAATTGTATTTTTGTTCCTTTCTTGTCATTATACCGTGCTGTACATTTTGGACCAACGTATAGTAATATGTGTTCAATATTCCTAAATGAGAACAATCCCCCCAAAAAAGCGTACATATGTTTTTCTCGTTATCTGAATTGATATGTCTACAGTAAATCATTAGGTATAATATAATATAGGTGTGTGTGTGTGTGTATGGGGGGGAGGGGGTGCATACTTACTTTGAGATCTGAATTCGATTTGTAAACGGATTTAAGAGCAATAACACATCAAAATATAGTATTCGTTGCAAAAATATTTTCCGAGCAACTTGTCTATTTCTGTGACGTTACAGTGACGTCACTGCCAGTAACGTAGTGCCTGTCACGTAGTACCAGTTATGAGAGTTATGTTACTTTTATTATTGGAAATTACAAAGTTTGCAAAAATTTCAATGTCAAAAACCAAAGCATATTTTTAAAGATAAAAAAAATAAACTCAAATTACTATTTTTGTTTTATCTGTAACAGTTTTGTGAATAAAATGTAGCGTCACTTTTTTTCTTTGTCTGTATGTATATTTTGTTACTTTAATTCTGTTTTCATATTATGCAATTTAGAGCAAAAATTTTATGTTTAACTTCCGTATATTTAATTAGAAAGATTCCATAAAATACACGCATATCAGCATAGTAATATATATATATATATATATATATATATATATCTTAATCAACATTTTCTGATATTTTTGGAGGCAGTTTGCTTAACTGTAGAATACTAAACATTTTCCGATACGAAAGGAAGAAATTTAATTTGTTTCAAGCAAATTCAATTTCAGATAATTAATATTTTCACTGGAGAAATTAAAGATATTTTTTATTCTTTATAAAATGTCATTTTTAACACGAAATGTTTTTAAAGCATTCTTATGTTATGCATTCACATACGAGATACAGATAAACTTAAACAATATGTGATGATGTTTTGAAAGTTTTATTTATTAAATATAGAAATAAAAATATAATGTTCTTCGTAACTGAAGAGCTTAGTGGGAGATCATGTTAAGTAACAAAATTACATTGGAAGAAATTTGATGTGAAAGTTTCTGTTGTTAATTTTAATGATTTTTTTTTTCTGTTTGATACCATGTGTTTAAAATATTAACAGGTGTGGTACTAAACCCTATCAAAAAACTTATTCATAATTAATTTTTAAATATTAAAAAAATATTAATATTTTTTGCATTTTTTATATATTAAAATATTAAATATTAATGAATAATATCTTAAACCTTCAAGGATAAATATAACTTTGGTATTTTAGCTTTACCATGTGATAAAATACCTGATAACACCTTCGTCCAAAAGATGAAATAATTTTTAAGAAAATGTAGCATAACATGTTCTTCCACTCAGCTCTTCAATTATTTCATGATGATTAGTTTCATATCATAAAATGTTCGCAAGTTAAGTTTTGTAAATACACTATAAAAAATTATGTATCGTTACTCCATAAAATTAGTGACAGCCATGCTGCCTCAATTTTACTAAAAAAATTAACATATATAAAAAGTGTTGTATGCTACACTAATATGTTATATCAGTTTAAATTACACCATTATATAAATTAAAGTTCTCCATATAATTGCAGGTAGCATGCTGCCACCAATTTTATGGGATAATGTTACATAAATTTTTTGCAGTGTATAAAAAAGTTTGTAAACATACATTCGAGTACATACCGTAAAGTTTAAAAAAAAGTGTGAGTGAAAAACATTTAGTTATTTAGAAGTTATTATTTATAAAGTATTAAATGATATTTTGAAAAAATTTCAGTGTTTCTTTTTTTTTTTTTTTTTTTTTTTTTTAATTTAATAAATGAACACTCTATTAAAATATTAGTTCTGGTGCACTGATATAATTTTATAAATAAACGAAAATAGTTTTAATTTAATGGAATGCTCTTTAAAGGAGGTATTTTTTAAAATCTCAATGAAGTATGACTTGGATAGATTTTTTTTTTTTTTTATGTCAACTATTTGAAACTTATTCCGCCTTTTTCATGATGTGGAACCTAATGCCATTGCTTATGAATTATTCCTGTTGATATTAAACGCTTTCTGATGGTCATCCATAAATATTAATGGACTCTACTATATCGTTCAATCATACATATGGATTGTGATCCAATAATTCATTGACCTCTAAGTTTTATTACTTTTTAAAAGGTCAAACATTCTTTGTCTCTTATATCAAGATCTTTTGAATAATCAAAACAGTTCTTTACAAGTATTTTCTGGCTAAACACACTAGCGAGACTTTTCTAGTACTTCTTCTGGCATTTTCTAATGCATATTATTGTTTAATTTAGGTAACGTGTCTCCTCGCAATTGTTTTATCATATGTAATATACTTAATTTTATCCACAAAGCAATAAGTCAGAGTGTTTCACATATGACCAATTAATACATGCTTAATTTGTCACATAATGAACAATATTTTAACCAGTATAAGTGAAGATACATAAGTGACCGTAAATTTACACTACTTTCACCAACTATACTAAGAAGCGGGGGGAATTGATTCAACTTGAAAAGAAGAATAAAAATGTCTTAAAGTAACAAAAACCTAAGAAACATTGTTTGGTTTTGAGAATTAAAATTTAAATAGGTGAATTTAAATAGGTTTAGCTTAATAAGATGTGCATAAATAGCCAACGTATCGATATTATTTTTATATGATGTATACTTTTTAATTTTCTTTTTGAGAATTAACTTAAAAATATGTGTTAAAGCATTATTTCCAATTGGCTTAAAAAAAATCGGAGAAGTATTTTAATTTCAGCAATATAAGGGGTCTCAGGACTCTTAAAATTGGAAAAAATGAAAAAAAAGACCATTTTCAACGTTTAATATCTTAAAATTTATTTGATTTTTAAGACACAATTTTAATTGGAATAAAATATATTAGTATGTTCTTTCATTTCATGTATTTAAAAAATTATAAAATACAGAATTAGAATTTACAGGGGGCTCCAAACTGTTAGACATTTCACGAGCAAAAAATCGGCATAACAGCTTACGCGCACGATTACAAAATAAGTATTGCAACTAGAATAAAAATTTTGGTGCCTACTTATACTTCTGATTTTAATAATTACCCTGAACCTAAACAAATTTGTATTTAAAGCTTTTTTTTATATTTTTATTACAAAGTTGTATTTAGCTAATGCAAAATGAAGAAAATTTCAACAGTATAATGACCTAAAAAAATATTGTTTTGAGTAATAAAAAGGAAATTTTAGGTTCAGTTCATACAGACTAACATGAAACACATGGTTTGAAAAATTCATGAAAAAATATTCATATGTTTTTGAGATATCGTGCGCGTTATGCCCAAAAACGTCATTTGGAGATAAATTGCTTCAAAGTTTCCGAAACGACGCTTCAGCTATTGAACGTGTATAAATGTAAAAGCCATAACTTCAGTTCTAATAGGAATTTCAAGGAAACAACTATATCAAAATGTTCAGAAAAGATGGGAGTTTAACATCTAAAAAAATTAAAATTTCGAAAATTTTAAAGCTTTAAGAGTCCCGAGACCCCATAAATGAGAAAAACGCAAAATAGACCATGGGACGAGTGGCGAAATTGTTCAAGTCCGTTTACGAACTCCGGGAACTAAGAAATTTTGCATGCAATACAATTATACAATACTTATTAACTAAAAAACGCAAAGTTCACCAAAAAATATTTGCACATTAATTTTTTATACCAATTTAAAGTGGTACCCTAAAGCTGACATTATAAAGGTAATTTCAGTGTTTTGGTTAGTATTTTCATTTTTAAATAAGAATGAAGATAAAATTTATTGAACTGTCATCATTTACTAATAAATATTAAATACTGACAATAAAATATTATCTTTAATATTAGTATTGTATTTAATATTTGCTGTTTAAGAAGTTGAATATTTTTTTAATATATGTTACACGAATGTAGCTTAAATAATAGATTAAAGGAAATTTGAAAGTTAAAATAATAGAATTAAAATACTCTACATTCAGAATGTATATTTTAACCCTAATGAAGTAATAAATATAAAATTTAAGGATTTGCCCTCATATGTCGACACCTATATCAATTGCTGAAAAGAGCAATTTTGACTCTTAAACTCGACATTCCCTTTAACTATTAAATTTTTGAGGTAAAAACATTTCTATTAAAACTAATAATTTTTTTTAGTACTTCTAATAAAACGATAAAAGGTTTAAGTAACACAAGGCTCTTTTTAACATAAAATTAAATATTCAAAAATTGCTCAACTAAAGCTGCTACCTTTTCTGATACTAGCAGGCAGCTTTTCCAAAAACTAAATTGGAAACTGGGATCTTGAAAGATACAAGCAACATTCTTGCTCACATAATTGTAATGGGGCAAACATCATAACCTGATATAAAAAATGTCATGACATATAATTTAAGTGCCTATCCCCCACCTATAGCAAACCCTGATTGTTCTATCGTAAAAACAAATAACGCAGCATTGACTCATCCTGTGCTGAAATCAGTGGATCAGTATCAAATTCCGAGTGAGATCCCTGAAAAGAATGCCTTAATTTTGGACGGTATGGGAGTTTTGCAACAAATGCAGAATATTCCAAATACTTTTGGAGATCTTGCTTTACAAGTATTGGAATATATTATTGGTATGGGTGTTGGCTACAAATCTAAAGCAATTCACTTTGTGACTGACACATATCCTATTTTCAACATTTAGTGCAGCGAGTGACAAAGGATGGCTACAGGAGGTGAAACTGTTGTTAAAATATGAAGTTCAGCGCAAAAAAAAAAAAAAAAAAAAAAAAAAAAAAAACCCTCATCAGTTAAAATTTCTAGCAAATGGGTCAAATAAGGCAGCTTTGATTGAATTTCTTTTTAAAAAATGGTCCTCAGTAGATCCCCCAATTCTGAAAAGTGTATTGTTGATTGTTGCACATGGGGGAAAAGTGTCATATCATAAGCGGTGAAAACAGTCATCTGATAGTAAGGGATATGCCCGAACTGCATTCTGATCACGAGGAAATACAAGAATGCTGTTGCATGTAGAAAATGCTTCGATATGTTTCATACATGTTATTATTAAAAGTTCGGACACATGTTTTCATCCTCTCACTTTGTATGAGTAGATTTTTAACAACAGAATTATATTTGCTTCTGGGTACTGCGAGTAATTTAGAATTTCATAATGTTTTATCTATCGCTACTATTTTAGGTCCAGACATTTGTGATAGTTTAATAGGCCTTCGCAGTTTTACAGGTTGCCACAGTTGTAGTGCCTTTAAAGACAAGAGCAAAATTAAACCATTGACTATAATGAATAGTAAAATTGACTATAATGAAAAGTAAAATTGACTATAATGAAAAGCAAAATTGTTTATATTGATGCATTTAAAGGGTTTGGAACTTCTTGGACTTTATCAAGTGCTCTTATTCAAACCCTTGAACTATTTGTTTGCGAACTTTATGGCCAACCTACTAAAACCTCAGTAAATGATTCAAGATACACATTGTTCAAACTGAAGTTTAAAATTGATGTTACTTTACCACCAAATTATGATGCTTTAGTATGCCATATTAAAAGGGCAAACTATCAAGCATATATTCATCGTCGGTGTTTCCAAAGCATAATGAGTGTCCCTAATCCTGCTGAACATGGATGGATCATTAATGGGATAAATATAAGGATTTGTTGGAACACAAATCTTTGTATTCCATATAGTTTACTAAAAAACATTTTGTGCAAGTGCCAGAAGACCGTTTGTTTATCAAGTAAATGCTCATGTAAATCAAATGGAATTTCTTGCTACAAATTATGTTCATGTACTAATTGGAAAATTCCAATGAACAAAATGAATTTTTCAGTGATACTTTTGAAGTTGATTCAGACATATGAAGATATTGATAGTTTGCATAATGTAGATGATATTTTCTAAAAAATGTACCAAAATAAATAATATTATACATAAAACATGCCTAAAGTAAAGTTTTTATTTAAGACAAGTATTTAAGCATGAAACAATGTGATCTTATTGATGGACTTCCTAGTTGCGTGGCAACCTAACATCCAGTTGAAGAGGTGATCGTGTTGCAAAGGCATTAGGGAGCCTTAAAAAATGAATGTTTAAACGTGGATGGTAGCCACAATGAGAGAAATCATTAGAAAAGTTAAGAAAAGAATAACTTAAAGTGAGAACTTGAAGTACTAAAAGTTTAACAATGTAAGAGAAAAAAGAAAATTTAGATAAAAAAAAGAGAAAGAAATCCCATTAGTTCCAAAAAGGACAGGCGAAAAAGCTACCAAGGGATATCCTATCTAAAAAAGGGGGACTCTTTTCAGTGACCATACATTAAATTTAAGTTGGTTAAAAATGCTATTTATATAGCAGATAAGCAGTACTATATTTAAGCATTACCAATTTTCTAAAATCCTTTAGATATTGTTTGTCCAATTTTTCCTGTAACTTCTTAAGCATTTTATTAAGAGGTAAGTGCATTATATCAAAGTCTCTTTACTGTTATTATGTTGCTTAAAGAGCCTTGTGTTACTTAAACCTTTTATTTATTAATTAGAAGTATTCGAAAAAAATTGTTAGTTGCATTAGATATGTTTTTACCTCAAAAGTTTAATAGTTAAAGGGATTGTCAAGTTTAAG
The DNA here is from genome assembly GCA_963932465.1 of Maratus speciosus. NCBI lineage: Eukaryota > Metazoa > Arthropoda > Arachnida > Araneae > Salticidae > Maratus > Maratus speciosus. The sequence continues at coordinate 137,802,472 of OZ010790.1, forward strand.
ATTCAAAATTGCTCTTTTCAGCAGATGATATAGGTGTCGACATATGAGGGCAAATCCTTAAATTTTATATTTATTACTTCATTAGGTGTTAAAACATACGTTCTGAAAGTATGGAGTATTTTTATTTTATTATTTTAACTTTCAAGTTTCACTTAAACTATTATTTAAGCTACATTCGTGTAAAATATATTAAAAAATATTCAACTTCTTAAACAGCAAATATTAAATACAATACTAATATTAAAGAAAATATTTTATTGTCAGTATTTAATATTTATTAGTAAATGATGACAATTCAATAAATTTTATCTTCATTCTTATTTAAAAGGGAAAATACTAACCAAAACACTGAACATTACCTTTATAACGTCAGCTTTAGGGTACCACTTTAAATTGGTATAAAAAATTAATGTGCCAATATTTTTTGGTGAACTTTGCGTTTTTTAGTTAATAAGTATTGTATAATTGTATTGCATGCAAAATTTCTTAGTTCCCGGAGTTGGTAAACGAAAACTGGTTTTTAGCCACTTTTGATGTTCTTTTGCAGTTCTGCCTTATACAGTGGTAAAATGAAACAAATAGCTACTTATCCATTTCAGTCTGTATAAATTGAAGATTTATTTTTATTTATTTATTTTCTTATGGATGCATATAAAAGTGACACTTAAAATTTCAGAAAAAACAAAATGAAATTTTTTTTATTTATATTTTTGGTGCAAATATTTTTTGGTGAACTTTGCGTTTTTTAGTTAATAAGTATTGTATAATTGTATTGCATGCGAAATTTCTTAGTTCCCGGAGTTGGTAAACGAAAACTGGTTTTTAGCCACTTTTGATGCTTCGTCCCATGGCCTAAAATAGATGTTTACTAGCTGATGAGCCCGGCGTTGTCCGGGACCGTGATGAATATCCTTTTAATGACCTCAAATGTGTATGATTTTATAACTTTAACTGTATTTTGTTGATTTTATATTTTTTAATTCAAAAATCGCGAAAAAAATATTAGATTGAATGTATATGCTAATTATTATTTTATTTTTTGTGCAATTTTATTTTTGGAGTCTATGCGTACAGACATAGGCGAAACCCCATAGAAACACTCAGGTTTTTACTGATTGCGTCGAAATTTTCGCACATTTTATTTTGTAAAAAATATTTGTACTCGTTCGAACGTTTCAAAATTTTTGTAGGTGATGTAAATCTGGTATATTCAGATTGTGTTAAAATACGTACGTTTCGCTACTTTTAAAGTATGAACATTATCGCTTCCGTGACGCACGAAATCACCTAAGTTTATAAATATATTTAAAAGTTTTTTTTAACCGATAGCACCATCAATTAGAAGAATATTTCAGCTTTAAGGGCAAATTTTTCGTTTATGGGTACCTCTAAATTTGCTTGCCGTACGTAAAACGCGAAAAGTTTTTACCGATTTCTTCGAAATTTTCACATACTTTTGCAGTTCTGCCTTATACAGTGGTAAAATGAAACAAATAGCTACTTATCCATTTCAGTCTGTATAAATTGAAGATTTATTTTTATTTATTTATTTTCTTATGGATGCATATAAAAGTGACACTTAAAATTTCAGAAAAAACAAAATGAAATTTTTTTTTATTTATATTTTTGGTGCAAATATTTTTTGGTGAACTTTGCGTTTTTTAGTTAATAAGTATTGTATAATTGTATTGCATGCGAAATTTCTTAGTTCCCGGAGTTGGTAAACGAAAACTGGTTTTTAGCCACTTTTGATGCTTCGTCCCATGGCCTAAAATAGATGTTTACTAGCTGATGAGCCCGGCGTTGTCCGGGACCGTGATGAATATCCTTTTAATGACCTCAAATGTGTATGATTTTATAACTTTAACTGTATTTTGTTGATTTTATATTTTTTAATTCAAAAATCGCGAAAAAAATATTAGATTGAATGTATATGCTAATTATTATTTTATTTTTTGTGCAATTTTATTTTTGGAGTCTATGCGTACAGACATAGGCGAAACCCCATAGAAACACTCAGGTTTTTACTGATTGCGTCGAAATTTTCGCACATTTTATTTTGTAAAAAATATTTGTACTCGTTCGAACGTTTCAAAATTTTTGTAGGTGATGTAAATCTGGTATATTCAGATTGTGTTAAAATACGTACGTTTCGCTACTTTTAAAGTATGAACATTATCGCTTCCGTGACGCACGAAATCACCTAAGTTTATAAATATATTTAAAAGTTTTTTTTTAACCGATAGCACCATCAATTAGAAGAATATTTCAGCTTTAAGGGCAAATTTTTCGTTTATGGGTACCTCTAAATTTGCTTGCCGTACGTAAAACGCGAAAAGTTTTTACCGATTTCTTCGAAATTTTCACATACTTTTGCAGTTCTGCCTTATACAGTGGTAAAATGAAACAAATAGCTACTTATCCATTTCAGTCTGTATAAATTGAAGATTTATTTTTATTTATTTATTTTCTTATGGATGCATATAAAAGTGACACTTAAAATTTCAGAAAAAACAAAATGAAATTTTTTTTATTTATATTTTTGGTGCAAATATTTTTTGGTGAACTTTGCGTTTTTTAGTTAATAAGTATTGTATAATTGTATTGCATGCGAAATTTCTTAGTTCCCGGAGTTGGTAAACGAAAACTGGTTTTTAGCCACTTTTGATGCTTCGTCCCATGGCCTAAAATAGATGTTTACTAGCTGATGAGCCCGGCGTTGTCCGGGACCGTGATGAATATCCTTTTAATGACCTCAAATGTGTATGATTTTATAACTTTAACTGTATTTTGTTGATTTTATATTTTTTAATTCAAAAATCGCGAAAAAAATATTAGATTGAATGTATATGCTAATTATTATTTTATTTTTTGTGCAATTTTATTTTTGGAGTCTATGCGTACAGACATAGGCGAAACCCCATAGAAACACTCAGGTTTTTACTGATTGCGTCGAAATTTTCGCACATTTTATTTTGTAAAAAATATTTGTACTCGTTCGAACGTTTCAAAATTTTTGTAGGTGATGTAAATCTGGTATATTCAGATTGTGTTAAAATACGTACGTTTCGCTACTTTTAAAGTATGAACATTATCGCTTCCGTGACGCACGAAATCACCTAAGTTTATAAATATATTTAAAAGTTTTTTTTAACCGATAGCACCATCAATTAGAAGAATATTTCAGCTTTAAGGGCAAATTTTTCGTTTATGGGTACCTCTAAATTTGCTTGCCGTACGTAAAACGCGAAAAGTTTTTACCGATTTCTTCGAAATTTTCACATACTTTTGCAGTTCTGCCTTATACAGTGGTAAAATGAAACAAATAGCTACTTATCCATTTCAGTCTGTATAAATTGAAGATTTATTTTTATTTATTTATTTTCTTATGGATGCATATAAAAGTGACACTTAAAATTTCAGAAAAAACAAAATGAAATTTTTTTTTATTTATATTTTTGGTGCAAATATTTTTTGGTGAACTTTGCGTTTTTTAGTTAATAAGTATTGTATAATTGTATTGCATGCGAAATTTTTTAGTTCCCGGAGTTGGTAAACGAAAACTGGTTTTTAGCCACTTTTGATGCTTCGTCCCATGGCCTAAAATAGATGTTTACTAGCTGATGAGCCCGGCGTTGTCCGGGACCGTGATGAATATCCTTTTAATGACCTCAAATGTGTATGATTTTATAACTTTAACTGTATTTTGTTGATTTTATATTTTTTAATTCAAAAATCGCGAAAAAAATATTAGATTGAATGTATATGCTAATTATTATTTTATTTTTTGTGCAATTTTATTTTTGGAGTCTATGCGTACAGACATAGGCGAAACCCCATAGAAACACTCAGGTTTTTACTGATTGCGTCGAAATTTTCGCACATTTTATTTTGTAAAAAATATTTGTACTCGTTCGAACGTTTCAAAATTTTTGTAGGTGATGTAAATCTGGTATATTCAGATTGTGTTAAAATACGTACGTTTCGCTACTTTTAAAGTATGAACATTATCGCTTCCGTGACGCACGAAATCACCTAAGTTTATAAATATATTTAAAAGTTTTTTTTAACCGATAGCACCATCAATTAGAAGAATATTTCAGCTTTAAGGGCAAATTTTTCGTTTATGGGTACCTCTAAATTTGCTTGCCGTACGTAAAACGCGAAAAGTTTTTACCGATTTCTTCGAAATTTTCACATACTTTTGCAGTTCTGCCTTATACAGTGGTAAAATGAAACAAATAGCTACTTATCCATTTCAGTCTGTATAAATTGAAGATTTATTTTTATTTATTTATTTTCTTATGGATGCATATAAAAGTGACACTTAAAATTTCAGAAAAAACAAAATGAAATTTTTTTTATTTATAAACGGAAAATTTCACCTTTGGTCCTTCGAGTGTCAACCCAGGGACCTACAGTTCAGCAATCCGACGATTTATCCACTGGACCAAGATAAATGCAGAAAAACTGCTGAAATTTAGGTTATTATTCATTGCGATGCGTACTGAGCATGCGGTTTGATGACTGGGAATGGAATAGCTAACTCTTTATGATAGTGTTTTCTGATTTTAATTAATTACTCATCTAATAATTAGAATTTTAAAATTCTAAAACTTAGGTGCATCTGGAGAGACATTGGGCTATTCTCAGAAAATGTTTGAGCCTCATACGTGCCGTAGATTTCGCTAGCCATCGCAGACAGATACACAGAGCGATGTGTTATTTTATTAGTATAGATTAATCAATACAAAAAAACCCTTAGCGGGTTAAAAGTTTGTGACGCAGCACTTTATCTTATTGCTATAAGAATTTAAAATATGGAACATAAAAATAATGATGTAAAATTTTAAGTTACGTTATGCTATTAATTAATGTACGTATATTTATATTATTTATTTCATCATTTTACTTTTGTTTTATTTATAATTGCATGAGTAAAAATTATGTTAAATTTAAAAGGATGTATACAAATTTATTTATTGATGCTTTATAATTCCCATCTGTCATAAATTCAAAATGTGAGTTTTAAAAGATATGACTTCAAAATTTACGTAACGCCTTGATGGAGCTTTAAACAATTTGTTTCCAAATTCAATTTTAATTGTTTTCGTTTTGGCTAAATATATTTACACATCTAACCAAAACTTATAATTTTCCAATGCACTGTTAAAAATATCACTCTTACTGAAACTATACAAAGCACTGTAATGTATTTATATAAATAAATTGATTTATCTTTTGTGCCACGCTACCCAAAATGAAAAGTAAAATTTATGTAAATGATTTCTGTGTGTCATATTATCCATTTGCATACATTTCGTTTAGTTTGGATACAATGACGCACAGAAATCATTAACATAAATTTTACTTTTGATTTTGTATAGCGTGGCACAAAAGATAAATCAATGTATTCGTATAAATACATTACAGTACAACCTGTACTGTAACTAGTACAACTAGTACCTATATAAGTGGCTGAGAGGTTCTACCCTCTAAGCCCGTAGACGGGATTCGCTGGTTTCGAACCTAATCGTACCCGTCGGCCTAACAGATCGGAGTTTTCGTGGTTTTATTCTAACCTTGAGAAACCTTGCGTAAATACGGGTTAGATCCCCTCAGAAAGACCCCCACGGAGGGCACTCCTTCTAGGGCCTATATTCGTCGTGCAGATATTGGGGGCGCCATACATAACACCAACACACCAATTGTAAAAAAGTGTATAAATCAAGATTTTGTTTTAAAAGGGGCTGAATATATATATTTAAATATGATTTTTTATATGGCCCCTGGGTCCTAGTACCAATATTTACAGAAACGTTGTTCTACATCTAAGAAGGAAATTTAAAAAAAATCATCACTTGCCATATTATGACACTTTTAGTTTTATGAAATTTCAATGTTTACCTGCACTAAAAGTATTTCTATCCTTATTCAGTACCAGATAACACTGAAATATATCGTTTTGAAGGAAAAGCGATTAACGACATTTTACGGTGATAAAAAATAGCTTATATAAATTTAAAAATTTATTATTGAAATTTATTTAAAAGTTTTATTTCATTTAGCTTAGTTATAATTGTAATTTAATTTTGTTTAACTTAATAACAATTAAAAAAATATTAAAATTTTATTTAATGATCTAATTGGCAATAAAAAATTACAAAGGAACTCATAGTAAGGGGCATTTTTTTTTTTTTTTTTTATTAACTGACTTTTAAAAAAAAGTTCAAAAGCATGTGAAAATAAACTAAAGCACGTGAAAATGAACTAAGCATCACTGCGAAATGAACCCGAGACCTCGGGTATACGAGAAGATCGTTCATAACAACTCGACTAATCTCCCGACATCCATCCTCCCCCCCCCCCCCCCAAAAAAAAAAAAAAGTGAAAAAAAAGAAAATATGCGCTGCAATACATTAGTAATTTGTTGCTCATTTGCGGTAAATTGTGATAGAATGGCGAAAAAATGTAGTCCCATATTTCATACCGATTATATAACAAACAACAGTTATCCTGCAAATAATTAATATCTTATTCTTTTCATCTAAATCAGATTCATATTATATATTAATTTTAATAAAATCGCGCAGGTCATTTTCGAGGGGATAAATGCGAATTGTATAAAAACAAGAGTTTTCCCGGAGACAAGTGTTATCTAATTAATTCCCTTCATATAAAACAGATTCATATTATATATCAAATTAAAGAAAATCGCCCAGGCCGTTTTACAGAAACAGAAATTAGGAATTTGTACCATCGAATTTACTTTAAAAATGGGCCTCGAGATCTCAAAATATACTGCACGTAGAAATGTAAAAATTTCAGAATAAGTTTAGATTGCAGATACAAGAATGTTTTAAAAAAATAAGAACAATATGAACTCTATTTGTTGAGTTATGAAGTGGCGGCTTTTCTTTTTTCCTTTGATCTCGAGTTAGGTGCATATATGCAGTTCCGTCATTCTTACGGTTTTAGACTTAAGGCTGCGTCACTTCGGAATACTATCGTCTTCCATGATACATAATTTAATTTTTTATGAATTATTTTGTTGCAATTATAGTTAATCTCAGTGGGATAGTGCACACTTATGTAAAACGTTTATTTTTGCTTCTTGCATTTTAAATTCCATAAGATTACTTTTGAACTTATGTTACTTGTTCATCAAAAATAATAAGGGTTATTTTTTCTAAATTCTATGGAAATAAAGAATTTTTTAATTGTGTATATTATTTAATTAATTATTTTTAGTAATCTTGTATGAATGTGTAATTTTGGTTAATATAAATTTATATGAAATATATGCGTTCCATTTTCAGATTTTTTTTTAAATTTTTGATGTGGTGGAATGGTCATGGATAATTGTCAAAATTAATAAAGGTCCTATTCCCACAGTAATGCAAGTTCGAACCTAATTATACAAAGTTTCATTAACGAAGGTTTGAGAATTTAAAAGACAGTAACTTTGTAAAGAAAATCGCGAAAAGTAAAAAAGGCTTTTTTTTTATATTTCAAGAAGTTTTTCGAATTAGACTACCACAATGGGAAAAAACTGATATGTCTGACATGGGAAAAGATTTTTGCTGTTCTAACGTATAATTTTTTGCACAAAAGTGCAATTGTAATTAATAGAATTTGTACATATAGTGCTATACAGTACAGTAATGCTGTACCAATAGTAGTAGTAACAGGCATATAAGTGGGCTGATACGTACGCATGTATACAGTGTGTCCGTAATGTCATGCTGCATGTTTGACAGGTGACGAGAAATAATCAAAACATGATGGAAATGTAAAATCTTCTCCAAATAAAACAGAAACTTTCCATGTTTCATACCAGTTCAATGCACTTCGATGTGGTCCAAATTTTTTGCCCTGCACACATCTAAACTATATTCAAGTTCTTCCCACACACAGTTATGGAGGTCTGGTGATTCTCTGTTTGAAATGGAGTCACATCGAACAGCACTGAACTGATATGAAACTTCGAGAGTTTTTATTTTATTTGATGAAGATTTCACATTTGCATCTTGTTCCGTTTACTTCCCGTGAACGGTCAAAAGTGCACCATGACTTTACGGACACTGTGTATATCTATATACGTCTGCTACAGCTTTTCGAGCCAATTATTTTACAAATTTTTTGCATATATATATTTACAATTTTTTGTTAGACCCTTAATTGCACTCGAGAAAAAACATTCGTTGTAAAATATGAGGTCAATTATGTTGCTCAAATTATCAAAGAATTCGTGAAATATTTCACTAGATATTCAGCATAAATTATAAAGAACTGAATGTATACTTGAAAATTAGCTTCCTAAAGGATGCTTCTACGTTGTATATAAAGGGTAGAATTAAAAATAATATAATTACGGTATAAGGTGAGGTTCCACAGTGTTTTAAAGAATTTACTAGAAATGTTATATTTTAATTTCAATTGAAAATTATATTCTTTAAAATGAAAACTCACAGATTTATGTAAAATTTTGATAACTATATGTTGACATACTTAATTACAATCAAATGTTTCTAAGTATCATGTAAAATTTATATTTTGTTATATAATTAAAAGATTGCTTTTTAAGTAGTGTTGACTGTCATTTTATATTACACTTATGTCCAAAATTAAGGTCACAAACATAAAATATGTGAAAATTGATGAACTATTCACTGTATTGCCACGAAATTTGGCAAAGAGGTATTTTACAATGGGAGAAAGAATATAGCAACATAAAAATATGGAAAAAAAATAATTCTGAATTAAGATACAGGGTATATCAAAAAGTGGTAAATCAGAGATAAAGCATTTAGCTCGAGAAAAATCAGTCTAACATGGAGTGTGACCACTGTGCGCTGCTATACAAGCCTCACAACGAGCTCTTATACTGTTTATGAGGGTGTCAATAAACGTTTGTGGCAACAAATCCTATTCTTATAAAAGCGTGGCTTTTAACTCCTGGCGGGTCTTGGGAGGCTGGTTACGCTGTGCAGTGGCTCTTCCTAGACCATTTCAAACATGTTCAATAGTATTGAGCTCCGGAGACCTCGAGGGCCAATTCATACGGTGAATATACTCTTCTTCAAGAAAATCGTCAACAATGTGAGCTCTGTGTGGCTTCGCATTTCCCACCATAAGCATAAGACGGGCCTACAGCATCCCGGAACAACCTAACATAGGCTTCAAGGACTTCATACCTACAGCGATGTGCATTGACAGTACCCGCATCAAAGACGAGCAGTGGTGTACGACTGTCAAACATTACGCCGCCCCATACAAGGATTCATTTGCCAACAAATCTGTCGATTTCTTTTACGTAGGGGGGGGGGGGGGATGATAGCGAGCTCCATGTTATCTCCAGATGAAGATTCGACGAGAATCACTCTGCATGGTGAATCTCTACTCATCACTGAAAAGTACACACCCCCATTCCTGCTGCGTTCAAGACTGAGGTCTTCGGCTCCACAACAACTGGCTCTCCTGTTGGATCCAGTGAAAGGGACACACACGACTGGACACTGGGCGTTAGGGATGAGGTCCTTGAAGCCTATGTGAGGTTGTTCTGGGGTGCTATAGGCCTGGACGTCATGTTTATGGATGATAATGCGAAGCCAAACAGAGCTCACATTGTTGATGATTTTCTTGAAGAAGAGGATATTCGCCGTATGAATTGGCCCTCGAGGTCTCCGGACCTCAATCCTATTGAACATGTTTGGGATGATCTAAGAATAGCGACTGCACAGTGTAACCCCCCTCCCAAGACCTGCCAAGAGTTAAAAGCCACGCTTTTGGAAGAATGGGCTTTGTTGCCACAAACATTTATTGACACCCTCACAAACAGTATGAGAGCTCGTTGTGAGGCTTGTATAAAAGTGCACAGTGGTCATACTCCATGTTAGACAGACTTCCCGAGATAAATGCTTTATCTCTGATTCCTGATTTACAACTTTTTGATATACCCTGTATCTTAATTCACAATTAAAATCTTTTCCAACTTTTTATGTAGCTATATTCTTTTTCCTATTGTAATATATATCTGTGTCAAATTTCGTGGCAACATAGTGAATAATTCATCAGTTTTCCCATATTTTATGTTTGTGACCTTAATTTTGGACATGAGTGTATTATGTTGTGTATCTGAGAGAGACTATTTAGCAATAATTTACTTGCAGTATTATTATATACATTTCAATGAATTGTTACAGTACGAAAATTGATCATGATTTTACCGCATTTTGGTATAATAGTAGGATATATATAATTAAATATTTACATTTAAGTTTTAATAATTTATTTAAATTTGAAAATTTCTATCATCAATTCGAATTTTTAATGATTCATTTTTTTTATTTTATTAGAATGAATTCCTGAGTAATTCTCTATATTATTCTTCAGAAATGGTGCTATACGTTTTAGTGATTTATCTAAGATAATCTGTATATATATATAAAATCCAAACGGAAATTTCGTTCCGAACGCCTAGATTTCGAGTTCTACCGCATGCGAGTTCTACTTATACCGTTAGATAGGTATCGTTTCAGGGAAGGTTTTAAGCTATAACACATCATTCTACCTAGATTAGTTATAAAATTATGACGGAAAGTTCTGTTATTTTGGACGATAAGGTTTACCATTTTATTTCTTGGCGAAATTTATCGTTGAAAAAAAAATTGCTCCTATTGCAGCTATTACACCTCGAAACAAAAAAGAAAAAACTGTTACTAATTTTAATTTTAAAAAAAGGAAGAAAAAAATCCGTTTTAATGAGTGATAATAGTAAAAAACGAAAATATTTAATTTAAACATGAAAGGGAATATTCGTAATGCTTAAAAAATTACTCAGTTAAAATATTGCAATTGAAATAAGATTTGGCGCTTTATCTTTTGCATCAAGTTAAGAAAAATGCATCTGAAAAATTGATAGGATGATATCAAGGAAGTTTCGATAATTGCATGCTCAGAAATATTTGAAAAAAATATATAATATTCTTCTCATGAGGAATGTATAGAATATTCTTCTCATGACATATAATACGTTTAAAAAAAAAAAATCCGCAGAACCTCGATTTAGCGTTTGTAAAAATATAATGAAAATTTAATTTTTTAGGCGATTTAATGCTGGTTGGCGGCACAATAAATTTTTCAATGATACTTTTTTTTATGATAAATAATTTTTAAGTAAAACCTTTTTCTACTCTTCATAGGAAGATAGTTAAATTAAGTTTAACTTAAATAAATAATTTTTTATTACTAAAGTTTTGTCATATACCTTTATATGTGTATATATTAAAATTTTATTATGGTAATTATACGGTTTAAAACAAAATTTCAGTTTATTACATTTTTTCCAAATTCAAAATTAATGTCCGATTCGGAACAATGGCCATTTGACTTCGATATCGTTAGTGTCAGAAACAAGAAATGAAGGTTTTCGTTGCCATGGAAACAAGTATTTATATAAAAAAATTAATGGTAGCATTTTTAATTAGACAGCTACTTTTAAAACAAATTAAAACGATAGTACTTGATTATTCCGTCGACAAATTAACTATCGCCAAACTATAAGATTAAATGCCAATAATAGCTGATCGTAATTTTTTTACATTCACTTGACATTAAACACGGTACACTTGTTTGTTGAGTCATCAAGTGATTTTTAATTTCACTTCTATTTGTAATTTTATTAATGTTTAAAATTTATTTATTCTTTCGTTGGTTAAAATCAAAATTTTGTCAATTTGTATAATTTGGCGAGTAGTTTGGCAATTTATATAATTTGGCGAATAGTTTGGCAATTTATATAATTTGGCAAAATTGGTTGAATGAATAATCAAATAGTACCCTTAAAACATTTCCAGCCGGTGAAGCGATGTAAAATTAAATAACTACTGCAACACGCAATTTGTATATATTATATACGCTTAAAGATAAAAAATAATAATACGCTAATCCTTCGTTTAAGTTTAAATTCATTGCGTTTTAGGCATTTAACACTTATTTAAAAAGCAATTTTCAAATGAATTTAAATATCTTGCATTTGGGATGGAAATGTGTTGGCTAGCCAAATAACGTGGAACGTTCGTCTTTTTTGCGCCAAATACTCGAATATATATATATATATATATATATATATATATATATATTTAGATTTTTACTGAGATTCCGCCGCCAAATTTGACTGATGTTTTACTACATACATGAGTAGTTTTAAAAGAATTCTTCTTTTCAAAATAAATTGAGTATGCTCTTTAAGGAGACCTTCCTTGTGGTAACAATTTTGTTTTTGATTTGTCCTTTTTTATTTCTAACTCTTCCATGATGTGACTCACAGACGAAACTAGCAGATGTAATTGTAAAAATGATGGTAATTATGATTTACATGTTATATGTTTATTTGTGATTTTTGAGTTCACTTTTGTCGCCAAACAATTTGATTTTAAACCAAAAAGACGTAAGCGTGAATTGGGTTCAAGCGATGTTTACAATAAAGGTGATTTTGCAAGTGTACAAAAGCATTTTTGAGTATTTTTAAAATTCAAATGTACAATATATAAACAGTAATTAATATTTAAAAAATGGAGTCGAATATTTTAATTTTAGCATAAATGTCTCCCACACACGCACATACATATTGTAAAATAATTTAATTTTAGACATTTAAAAAATTTCTCATCATACTTTATTGCGAAAGCATGTCGGTTTGTTTTCCCCAAATGTGTGACTTTTATAACCTCGAAACCAGATTAGCTATTATTGTCCAGTCTTTTTTTAATAAAAACATATCGCCAATTTCCCTTATACAAACGTTCAATGTTAGGCAGTAAAGATTATTCTTAAGAAAATGTAAGCAATTATGCGTTATTTCTATCACGGAAAAAGACATTTTGCAATAAAAATTGCATTCTGAAATCACTTTTCGATATTCCACACCATTCGTCATTTCTTTTTTTTTTCATATCTTCCCTTCTTTTAGAAATGTTATAAAAGGATATTTGAAGTATCTTCCATAATCAGTCACCTTAAAATTGGCGAATTTACTATGTAGTGTTGGAAGATTCGTTTATATTTGAAAGGAACCGCGGACGGTAAATCTGATTTCAGAAGATTACGCGAAATTTGTACTTTTAGTAATTCGCAATTAGTAAATTTATATTTTTTTATTATGGAGCAAACAGACAAAAAAAGATTTACTAATAGATATTTTTCATGAGCAGTTATTTTACTATCACTAAAAAAGCATTACATTGAATGTACAAAAACTTTCAAATGCCAAAGGTGGCCAATGAAACAATATTTGTTCATTTACCCTATGTTTTAAAAAAAAAGTACCTCAGATTCAAATAAATTTCAATCATTATAAAGAAATTTTGGCTGATGCACAGCCCGAGCAGCTGATCATAGTCACGAATTAACATTTTTAGTTTTATTTAGGCAACAAACTGATGAATAATGATGTCTTGAAAATAAAAGCATGTTTATTTCTCCGTCTTATACGCTCATTAGAGAAATACAAAAAAAAAAAATCTTCGGTTTGCCAAAAAGATCACTACTAAAAATTTTGCATAACTAACTTTATTTATCATTTGCAAAGAGTTTTGATAGTGAAAGATCTAAAATTCAATCAACAGCAATTTGACATTATTTAATGGAATGTAGTTTGGAGCATAACAAAAATGTTTTGTGGGTATATTTTTAGCCATACCGTTACGAACATTTCTAACGTTCCACATCAAACTTGGTTGTGGATCCGATTATGGATGATTGGGGAGATTTTATTAAATGAAAACTAGAGGTTTAACTTAAATTCTATTTGAATTAGTTATCGAGGTTATTTTCCCAGGTTAATAGTTGCATGATTAAAACTGGTATGTAAAAAGATACGGCAGTTAAAATGACACTATTTTAATTTTATTCACACAATTCCGCTATAAATATCCACTTTTACCTGATTCACATATTTTAAAATATAAAAGTTAAATACTGTTTTGATTATATTTACTCTACTGGTAATCGAAGATAAGAAACTGTAGAGAAAATCTAACAAAATAAGACGTATATTACCAAATATAATGTAACGTAGCGAGAGATTGTATTTATGTTATCAGATCCGCACAAAGTACCAAGCTGAGAAGCTCGGAGTAAAAGAACTAACACACGAAAGTGAATAACCCGAACATTCTTTAAGTTAAATGGTCAATTTCTGCAGTCATTGTAATTCTCTCTTTTTTAGTAGTGTGGTGATATGATCTTAATGGCCGCATTTCCCTCCCAAACTCTACATGATGTACTAAAGAGTTGCTTCTGAATTTCCCATATTTCGTCTAACCGCATCAGATAATATAATAGCGCAATTGCGTCCGATGCGTATTCAGAAAATACGGAAGGTCCATATTAATTTAAAATACAGGGTCGGATTTTCCATTTCGTTTGATTGAAGGTTTATTTGAAAAATGGTCCAGCGCAGCGGGCTCAGCCTGCTAGTTGAAAATAAATTTGTTTTTTAGATTCTCTACGTAGTTTATTATGTTTTGAATATCTACATTTTTAATATGTTATATACATTTCCTAAGTTAATTTTTTTAGTGATTAATAACTACAAATTTCTATACATTAAAAAACAAAATTAATTTATCATAGTTTATTTCTCTTTTACATAAAAAAATAAATCTTTATCTTGAATAATCTTTAACTTTGTCTTTTTTTTTTTTTATTATATGTATGATAGAACTAGCAGTTTTGTTAAAATTCGATTTATTTTTTTCCCTTAAATGTAGTTTAATACCCCTAGATATCCTCCGTGCGTGGTTCCAATTAAAACAATAATGATATATTACAAGATCTCATTAGTTTTATAAATAAAGTGTTTTTGATATATGACTTTAAAAAAAAATCAATAAGGCCTAAAAAAAAATTGCGAAAAGAAAATCGAAACATTATTAAGACATTATTAAATACCATTGCAGTTCTTAAATATATTTTACTTTTAATAGTATGAAATTTCGTCCATTCTTTGGGGAAAAAAGCGACCTTGTTACAAAGCTTTAAAAGACGTTTTTATCCCACCATGTAAGACTTCATAGTAACTTCGTCAACGAAATTACACAGATTTTGTTTATGATTCTCGCTGTAAATTACTTCATAAAGTTCAGCACGAAGGATAACATCTGACTTTTTCGTAATCATTTATTACTTGACAGTGTTATGAGAAGCATTTTGATCTCACTGAATTACAGATCACGAAAATGAAAATCTGGTATTAATGTAATGCTTCTTTTTGTTGTTGTTGTTCTTAAATGCATTTCGAAAGATAAGAAATGTATATATAAATCTGTTAAAAAAAGAAATACAACTACGCACTTTTGTTTTGTTTTTTTATCATTCCCTTGCTTTAGTGTACACTATTACAAATATCAGTAAAAACACAAAATAAAACATGGGAGTTTCTGAGCATTTACAATAGTTCTCAGTTAAATATATTTGATTGAGTTTCTCGGTCATCGTTTTACAGAACTTTTCCTTTTTCACATAATAAATTTCCTGTAGGTATTTCCATAAGATATTTTTATGTTTTTTATAAGCTTTAATTTAAAGTACACTCTGATAAAAGTCTTTTACATTTTTATTAGACATATAAAGAAAGAAACTGGTGTTTAAAACACGTCTTATTAAAAATTAGAATATTTTAAAAAGGGAAAATTCGCCGCTAAATAGTGAGCAGGTATTTATATCGATTATCACTTTGCAGTTGCTTCATTCATCGTGTGCATCGAACTTGGTAATATTAACAGTAAATTAAAAGTGAATTAAAAGTAATTTCTTGCTGAATCATTCATAAAACAAATTAGTTGCAACCAGTGATAACAGCTCATATAGGTCAGTCAGTAGGTTATCGTCTCAAATGCAGGGGACTCAGGGTCAAATGCGGTGCCTGCTACAAACAAACATCGTAAAAATTAAATTGCACAGCCGAAAAATTTCTAATTCTTCGAAATTTACTAATTTATAAAAATAAAATAAATTAAATTATTGTCATTACAAATAAACAAACTTAATAAATTTTCTGAAAAATATCTCTGTAATTTTCCATAAGACTTAAGATAATGCATTAGCAGTAGATTCTCTGTAATTTTACAGAAAAAATTCTAAAAGTATACGTTATTGTTTTTTATAGCCTTTTTTTACATAATTATGGATTGCCGAGACGGTTAAAATTCCTTAAAAAAACTAAAACTTACTACGTTTAGCTTAAATTAATTAGTAAAATTAACATATTGGTAAATATGACAAAAATCGTTAAATTGTTCTTATCGTAAGTATTTATATATATATTTTTTTTTAATTTAAAGTTGAGAATTTAGTTTTGAAAATATTAATACATTTCGGAGTTATGTAAAGCCAGTTTAGTAAGTCGTACCAAACATTTTCGCAAAATAAGGTTTCATAAACTGAAAGTATCAAAAGTTTCATTAAGTAAAATCAAAGTGTAATGCGCTATCTTAATTCACCAACGTCTCACTTTTTATTGTCAGTTTCATTTTCCATTAAAATACATTTGCTACTCATTATTAATATGTTAGTCTTGAGTTAAGGGGTAAAGAAAATTTATAATGATTGACAAAATCAGTAGCACTGTTAAGGGATTGTTGGGTAGCTGTACCTGTTGCGCTGGAAATAGCTTAACACCCCGGATATTCTTCTGTCTGCCATGTACACGAATTCTACACTTTTTTTTTTTTTTTTTTTTTTTTTTTTTTTTTAATGTTCGTGTATCATCGATAAGAACCGGTTGTTCACGAATACGACCATCAAACACTTGATATTTCGAATTAGAAGTAAATTGAAATTATTAACGTATGCTTGATTAAAAACAATGTAATATTAATAATTTATGTTCATGTATCTGACAAAGTGGCCAATCAATTGTAACATGTGCGTTTCTCAGAGTCTGTCATTGTGTATTTCAAATAATTAGACCAACAAATCTTATTTGAAAAATAAATACTGCATTCAGGAATAGTTATTTTAAGACATCCATAATATGATTACCCTATTTGAAAGAAATAATGTGTTATAAAAATAAAGTCTAAAGTAATCGCTCAATTTACACCAAATATTCACATAATATGCAATATTTCATTTTCTTGATGCTAAGAAATTGAAAATACAAAGATTTTTTTTCTACAGTAGTATTTAAAATTGAATGAACATTTTTTATAACATTGTTAAATATGAAGACGCGTTTTGATATCCCAATAAAAAAAAGCTATTTAAACATAACAGAAAAGTTCTAACTAACAAATGTTTTCATGTTTAAAGTTTAACAAAATTTAATATCTGCTCAATTATTGTAAAAAATGATTACAATCAAATGAGTTATTACGCTTGATATATTTCACAAGAATTCCAGAAATATTTTCCTTGTTACTACAATAATATATATATATCATGGAAGACGGTAGTATTCCGAGAGACGCAGCCTTAAGCCTAAATATATATATATACCGTATGTCCTAAAATGAACTGACTGATTTTAAAATTCAATAACTCGAAGACGGTGACAGATATTTAAAAAAATCTCAGGAGTTTTTTTAGCGTGATTCTCAAATTTAGCTCGGATTACAAACAATAAATGGCGCTGCAAGTAATAGGCGCTAAATTCAAGCTGGATTTTTGGCCTTTCTCTTCTCCCGTGCCAAAAAAAAAAATAAAATAAAATAAAAAAAAAAGAGATTAAAATGTATTGAGTGGGTCCGGAATTATCAAACCTCGGACTTTAATTTAGTGCATGTTGCTTGCAGCGCCATCTATTGTTCATAATTCGAACTAAATTCGAGAATCACAGTAAAAAAAAACTCCTGACATCATACTTAACGCTTCTGCATGATTTTTTTTTTAAATATCTGTCACCGTTTGGAAGTTATTGGATTTTAAAATTAGCCAGTCCTTTTTAAGACACCCGGTATATATATAAATAAACTTCTGACGATAAAACTTTTAAAGTGAAAAAAATTATTAAATATTAAAGAAATAAAAGAAGATTGTATAATATTATTCTAAGTGTAAATATGATAACAAACTCATAATGTATATATTCGCGAAAATGAGCACAAACATTGCTTTTCTGAATTTGTCAGCAGATACCATATAATAAAACACACATAAAAATTCATAGTATCAAATGTTGAAATGAGATCTAATAAAACAGCATTGATATCGAAAATGAAATTTTATACAGCTCTTACTTAAGAAAAATCAAAATTTATGTAGGTTTTGCTATAAAAATTTTAGCATAAAGCGTAGCGAACACCGTTTTCCTGTAACATACTGCTTCTTATTGTGGTACTTATTGAAATAATAGTGATAAAAATAAGCGAAAGAAATATCAGTTCATATTTCGGTCCAATATTTTACACCGCACTATTAGGAGAAAAGAAACACCTTATTTCTAGTATATTTTCAGTTAAAGAGTTTCGCCAATACCATAAATCTCTTTTTCAGTTCATGTTCATTTTTAAACCTCAAGAAATTAATAGAAAACTTTATAAAAATCTATATTAAATTTAATATAAAATATATCGTTTCTACAAATTATTTCCATAACAGAAATAATAAATATCACACGGAAAAATGCCATACAAAAATTATTCATACGATTATTCTACTAATACAGTTGGAAATATATATTCTTTTTTATAACAAAACGTTTGTTTGGTTATATAAACATGCATTGAACACATTTTAATTTCATTGTAAGAAAACTTATTTTTGCAATGTTTGAATTTTTAATTTGTAACTAGCAATTTTCAATTAAATTGGTAATTATGGATATTTTTATTTTTATAAGGTAATACAATAAAAAGCTTTTTAAAATATTTATTGTATAAATCCAATAAATAAAATTTGAATTTATATTTTTTTTCTAAAAAGTTTTGGAGATATATCATTGATTTGAGATATTTAAAAATTTTACTTAAGATATATCAACTGTACAGTAATATACTTTTCACATCCTTTGTACTTCATGCAAAAAAGCTCCTAATAAATGCGTTTAAACACGTAAATTTCTTAAAACTATTATATGTAGAACTTAAAATAGTCTGATACATAAGTGCACCTTACAGTCATTACTGTTTGAGTACTGCGTATACTGTTGAAGTTTCTCAATTTTTAATTTCTTCTATCTTTACAAGAAGAAATAATTGGATTCATGAAAATTTTCGAATTCCGGTTTTCGACGGATTTACACGTTTTAGGCGTCAGAGATTCCAAAAAACATGTTTTTAAAAAATTTCTGTCTGTGAGTATGTGAGTCTGTCTGTCTGTCTGTGTGTATGTGTCACAAATCTCTATCTCAAGAACTAATGCACGGAATTAAAAAATGTATATATTCAGTTAGTCCCTAATACAAATTGATGCTGAATAGTTTTTGGTGTAAATCGCTCAACAGGTGGCGCTACTATGCTGCATTTTCACGATTTTTTTTAATATCTTAAGAACTAACTCACGGATTTTCATCAAACTTCAGATTCAGTTAGTCCTTGATATGACTTGCTACTGATTATGTGTTGGTGTAAATCGCCCAACAGGTGGAGCCTCTGTGCTGCCTTTTTCACGATTGCCTCAATAGCTCTATCTATAGAACTAATTGACGAATTTTCATCTAACTTCAGATTTAGTTATATGTTGACACAAGTTGTTATTAATTAGGTTTTTGTGTTAATCACTCAATAGGTGGCACTGTTATGCAGGAATTTTCACGATTTTCGCAATAGCTCTATCTCAAAAACTAATGCACTGATTTTCTTCAAACTTCAGATTCAGTCAGCGGTTGACATAAATCGTTGCTGATTAGGATTTGGTGTAAATCACCCAATAGGTGACGCTCCTAAGCAGCATTTTACTGGATTTAGACGATTTCAGTGATAGTCATATCTCAAGTACTAATGCTCGGAATTTCATAATTTTAGAATCCTCATGAAATGCATAGATTGCCATTTAATTTTGGCAGTATGATAGCGAATTTTGAAGTATTAACATGTACAAGATAGAAGAAAGTTTTTGGATTGGTACATCGGGCTAGTTCAATTTGCCACCGAATATTGCTTCTTCCACATATAATGATGGCTCAGAAATTTGCATGCCGATACAAGACGTTTTGAGACGCAATGGAGGACGCTAACCGTCTGCGACATGCTAGAATATAAAGCAACACAAGCGACGAAATAGGCTCATGATGTTCGTAGGTGTATCAAAAACATTTTAAAAGAGTAGATAAAGAAGCAAGAGGGTCCACAGTATAGCGCAGGAATAGCAAATTAAGTTTAACTATGAAAACTCAGTACATTTTTTTTTTCAAAAACTTTAAACGCAATTTTATTAAACTACATTTTTCAACATGGGCAGGCAGCATCATATTTTGAACAATTTTGAACATTTTGGATAAAACGCGCCCTTCTCTATGCATAATTAAATTGTCTAAAGGCTATCTAGGCGTTTTTTGAAAAGTTTATATTTGTTAATTTTCCAATAAGTTTAAATGTCAAAATTTTAGAAGAAAAATAAAAAAAAAATGAAAATAGCGCAATTTTCTTATTTTTCAAAAATTCAAAAAATTGAGAAGACGGTCTATATCTGCAACCTTATTTTATAAGAAGAAACTGAGGTTATTTGTTTCAACGGCGAGTTAGAATGCTGCCGATCGAGTCCGGATATTTTGTACAGTTCAACGCAGTTGCTGGTTTCCTGCGTAATATGTGACCAAATTTAACAAAAGAAAATATTTATAAAGATTTCAAACAAGAAACAGAAACCCTGGAATTATCTCTCTTTCAATTGATTTTATTCCCTCCTAACAAACAGATTCCTAAATTTGTCAATTACACTGTAACGATTGAATTTCATCATCACGAATTTATATAGGAAACAAATTCATGCTAAAAGTTAGACATTAATATAGTATATTTAACTACGTAATAAATAATTGGAAGTATCAGTAAGTACAAGTTCACTTTTTATAATTCATATAACGAAAACTTTCAAAATATGGAATTTGTAATTTTGAGAAAGCTGATATCAAACTTATACTTGAGGATAAATTTTATTTAAATATCAATATATTCGAATGTCTTAATCAAAGGAACATGTCTGTGGCATTTCATGAATGGTGTGCTTCATTAACGCAATCTGACAATTAGTTACATAATGTGTAGATATGTTGGAACCATTATATTGAACATAAATCATTATGTTAAACGCATTTCTCTGACAAATGATGAACAAGGCAAACAAATGGAATTTCCCGACTTCAGCATTTGAGAGAAATAATTATGGAGATTATGTTTCTTAGAGGATACGTAGTTAAAATTTCTTTAAAAATAAATAAATAAATAAATCTTTTTTGGTAAAACCAGGATATTTTTTTCTATATAAATAAAATTTTAATGAATAAAATTTTTCAATGTATCTTGTATGTTAAACAGAATTACATCTTCATGAGAACAAAGAAATTCCATTTACTACTTAAAAAATATATGGTAAAAAAAGTAAATATGAGATCACTTTTTTTTAAAAATAATTAATATAATTAAAATGTCAATATATTCGAATGTCTTAATCAAGTGAACATGTTTGCGGCATTTCATGAATCGCGTGCTTCCTTAATGCAATCTGAAAATTAGTTACAGAATATGTAGATCTGTTCGAAGCATTATATTGAACATAAATCAGTATGTTAAACGCACTCCACTGTTAAATGATGTACGTGACAAATAATTGTAATTTTCTGATTTCAGCATTTGAGAGAAATAATTATGGAGTTTGAAACATTTCATAGAGGATACGTAGTTATTTTTTTAAATAAAAAATAATATATTATTTAAATCTTTTTTGGTAAAAACAGGATATTTTTCCTTTATAAATAAAATGTTAATGAATCAAAATTTCAATCTATACAGGCATTCCGCGACTTACGCAAGTAATGCGTTCTGTAAACTTTTGCGTAAATCGAGTTTTACGTAAGTCAAATTTGTAAATTCCTTAGGCAAAATTTCGTCAGAAACTGAAATATTTATCATATATATATATATATATATATATATATATATAATATTTACACCATTTACACAGTATTATTTTACAAATAAACTAGCATGCAGCAGTATTTAATTGGATATAAACTATAAAAGTATGAAGAAATATAAAAACAAACTGAAAGAACACTTTTCACACACATAAAAGAACACAAATAAAAAGTATCTTGTGGAATATGGGATTTATAAATTTAACATTAATGAATTAATTTATATCAATTTTGAATCTACATCAAATGAACTGATCTGAAGCTGGAAGAAAACATACACTCGTTCCTTTTCACCGAAACATCAAAATTAGGTCTCATTATGGTTTGAATTCAGCTAACAAAATTTTAACGGTTAAACAGAGTTTTTTTTTTTTTTTTTTTTTTTTTTTTGGCTCATTTTAATCAGATTTGTGTTTGTTTTGTTAAAGATTTGTTTGTATATCCCAATAAAAAAATAACTTTATCTAATATATAAAACTATATTATTCATGTGGTTTTTATCTGCATATTTTATTTATAACAATTATCAAAAGTATGCAAATGAGTATCAAACGCGCTAGTATGTTTTTGAGGTAATTTTTGAAATTTCTTACGTAAGTGCGAATTTACCTAGGGTAGAGTATTACGTAAGTCGGGGGATGCCTGTATTGTATGTTCAACATAATTACATCTTTATGATAACAAAACATTTCCATTTAATTACTTAAAAAATATATGGAAACAACAATAATTACGAGTGTACTTTTTTTAATAATTCACATAATGTAAGTTTTCAAAATATAGAATCCGTAATTTTGAAATAGCGGATATCAAACTTATATTTGAGGGTAAATTTCATTTAAATATCAATATACTAGGGGACTCTGCCCCCTGCTCACTAACGCTTGCCAACCCCCGTGAATTGAGACATAATTCACTTGGGACAGCTACGCGTCCCGAGCTCGCTTCGCCTGCTCGGCACTTTTTGCAGCAACTCTAGACATAATGAGTACTATCATAAATCCTTTTAACTTATGAAATTTTCAGAAAAATTTGTTTGAAAAAATCAGAAGTATTGAAATCTTCGTTGAAATCACAATTAAAAATGCATTTAGTTGGTGCTACCAATAGGCATAAATCCTTTTAATATGATAAAATTTACCAAATTTTAAAATGTAAAATAATTAACTGAAAAAATTACTTTGGAACACAATTAATTTAAAATGTATTGCGCATAATATTGCACAGACCGACTTAAATTTATTTCGAAAAACACTATCAGATACCAAGATAGTTCAATATAAATTAACAAACACTACCTAAATTTCGTTCGATGTGAAAAATACAATATCCCTAAGACACTTGGCAAGTTAACAAAACGTAAACAACACGTTTTCTGATACGTTTAAAATGAACTTTTGATCAAAAAACTTATTTTCAGAATGCATCACGTGACTGTAGAACTAACCAATGGCCGTTGCTATTCTTACATCTGCCAAAAGATCCTATTGTGCTTAAAAATAGCCTCTGTTCTGAATTTTAATTTGGTGAATTAGATGTAAAGGCCAGTGAATATGGTGTCATATTGCGAAAATAGTACTAAAATATTTCAGTTTTATATAGATTTTAAAACTCGTGACGTCATTGCCAGTTCCTAACAAACCGTTCCAGTAAATTTTCTTTTTTTTCTATGCTTTTTTCCGGGAAGTAACTCCATCACACGATGGAAAACTTTCCCAGATATCGGTTGATTGTTTAAAATAATTCTACCCTGTACCGTAATACTTTTGGAGCCCATCTGAGAGTGAATCCTTTCTTTAAAATATAACATCATTTTCACTATCAGAACCATTCATCCCTTCCGAGATTAAAGCGTCAATTACGGAATTGTTTTAAAATTCCAGAATTTCAATAAATATTAATTTTAATTATTGGAAATTATGCAATTTTCAGAAATATTTTATTTCGTGTATACCAAGAATATTTAAATAAACAGATAGAGTCCAGTCTGTGTATGTGTAGGGATTAGAATCAGAAATATGACGTCATCACTCACACAATTATCTATACTAATATTATAAAGAAGTAAAAATTGTTTGTGGTGTAGAGGAGCTACCAAACCGAATTCAAAAGTAATGGTATCACAATGATGGTGTTATTCCAACTTAGAGCATAGGCTATATTTTATGTCGGTACCACTACAACAAAGGGGGTGCAGGAGCAAAAAACTTTCTAGAAATGCAATTTTTGTGTAATGGAAGGGCCTAGAATCATGAAATTTGGAATGGTAGTTACCTATAATATATAATTGATATCTAAGAATATTTTCAAAACAATTCAAAATTTAAAAGGTGTGAAAATGCACAAAAAGCGTTCTAAAAACGTTCGAAATGGTGGTTTCTACACAATCTCAGGAAATACCAAACCGATTTAAAAAATAATGGTGTCAAAATGATGGCGACAACCCTTGCTCCAACATAGGTGATATTTTATGTCGTTGCCACTACCCCAAAGGGGTGCAGGAGCAAAAAATGTTCTAAATTACGGTTTTGGCGTTACTGAAGTGCGTAGAAATATGAAATTTGAAATATTAGTTATTTATTAGATATAAATTTCTAAGAACAGTTCTTAAAAAAAATCGAAGTTTAAAAGGGGTCAAAATGCAAAAAAAGCGTTCTAAAAAGCGTTCTAAATGGTGGTTTCTGCACAATCTCAGGAAATACCAAACCGATTTAAAAAATACGTTGTCAAATTGGTGATGACAGCCCTTGCTCAAAGATAGGCTATATTTCATATCGTTGCCACAACCCCAAAGGAGGTGCAGGAGCAAAAAACCTTCTAAAAATGCAATTTTTGCGTTATTGAAGGGCCTAGAAATATGAAATTTGAAATATTAGTTACTTATTAGATATAAAGGATTTCCAAGAACTGTTCTTAAAAAATTCGAAATTTAAAAGGGGTGATAATGCGTGAAGAGGGTTCTAAAAACATTCTAAATGGTGATTTCTACTCAATTTTGGGAAGTATCAAATCGATTTCAAAAGTAATGGTTGCAAACTGATGGTGAAAGACCTTGCTCTAACATGGCTATGTTTTATATTTGTATCGCTACCACCTTGGGATTGCTGGAGAAAAAAAAAACGTTCTAAATTGCGGTTTTGTGTTATGGAAGGGCCTAGAATCATGAAATTTGGAATGGAAGTAACTTATAAGATATCAATGATCTCTAAGAACATTTCCTAAAAAAAATATTCTAAATTGCGATTTCTATGCAACCTCAGGAAGTACTGAACCGATTTCAAATATAACGGTGTAAAATGATTGTGATAGCTCTTTCTCCAAGTTAGGCTATATTTTATGTCTGTTTCCACTACCTCAGAGGAGATTCAGGAACTAAAAACGTTCTAAAAATTCGATTATAGAATTACAGAGGGAGCTACATTCATGAAATTTTGCATGGTATATATTTATTACATATAAATGATCTATCATATAAAAAGCGTTCTAAAAATGTTTTAAATGCCGATTTGTGAGCAATCTCAGGAAGGATAAAACCGATTTCAAAAGTAATGGTAGGCAAATTGATGTTGACGGCCTCTGCTGTAACATAGACGCTATTTCATCTCGGTGTCACTATCACCTGGAGGTTGCAGGAGCAAAAAATGTTCGAAATTTTGATTTTTGTGATCGGTAGGGTCTAGCAACTTTAAATTAGGCAAGGCACATATTTATTAGATATAAATGATCTTAAAGAACAGTTTTGAAAAAAATGGAAATTTAAAAGGGGTGAAAATGCGCGAAAAGCGTTCTAAAAACGTTGTAAAAGCGTACTAAATTGCGATTTCTACTCAATCTCAGGAAATACCAAACCCATTTCAAAAGTAATGGCTTCAAATTGATGGTGACAGTTGCTACTCCAACATAGGCTATATTTTATATTGCTGTCTCCACCATCTGGGGATGCAAGAGCAAAACATGTTCTAATTTGCGTTTTTTGCATAACTGATGAGTCTAACATTTTGAAATATGGCATGTTATTTACTTACAAGATGCAACTGCTTTCTATGAACAGCCGAAAGAAAATTCCAAAAATTAAAAGGATGAAGTGAGCGAAAAGTGTTATAAAAACGTTCTAAATTACAATTTTTATGCAATCTTATCGAATACCAAGCCGATTTAAAAAATAATGGTATCAAATTGTTGGGGATAGAACGTGCTCAAACATAAGCTATATTTTATGTATGTGCCACTACCACCAGAGGGTTGCAGAAGCAAAAAGAAATTCTAAATTGCGATTTCTGTGATACTGAAGAACCTAGAAACTTTAAATATGGCATGGTAGTTACTTATAAAGTATAAATGCCCTCGAACGACTGTCAAAAATAAATTCGAATTAAAATGTGGTGAAGCGAAGTGTAGTCTAAAAAAGACCTTAATTACGATTTCTATGCAATTTCAGGGAATATAAACTGATTATAAAAGTAATAATTGCGAATTAATGTTAACAGTCTCCGATCCTAAACTGGCTATATTTTATGCGGATGATTCTACCACCTCGGGGAACAACAAACGTTCTAAAAAAGGCTTTTAGAAGCTTTCTAAATTACGTTTATTTGGAATAATAGGAAATAACAAACAGATTTCAAAATTAATGTTGGGAAATTAATGGTGACATTTCCTATTTCAACATAGCCCTTCATGTTGATAGAGGTGGTAAGACTTGGAATTTGATATGATGGTTAATTTTAAACCGTGAGAAGATGGTTTCTAAAAAATTCAAAACTTCTAATGAATACGAAATAAGCGTATTAATTGAGCATAAAAGTTTCAAAATATTTTCTAAATTATCATTTATTTAGTTTTATTTCTTTTTATTAATTTAAATCTAATTTTTGCCTAATGCAATGTAATAATGAAGTTTAGTCAAACTATGTTTTAAATATTAATTTTTGAATTATTCTTAAAGTATAATTTCTTTTAATAAAATTTAGACATATAATATTACTTGGCATATTTCAAATATTATGCACGCAAAGCATTGGGGGTTGCTAGTAGTAAAATATTTTAATTCATGAATGAAAATGCATCTTTTGTTTTCCGAATGACGTCATTATCGTCATCGTAAGCATTTCGTTTTCCATACTGCTTAATATGAATGATTATTCACTGTAATTTTATTTAACAAATTACTTAATATTATTTAACAAAAAATAATCTGTGTTCTGCTCTTACGCAATTTGTGCATAATTAAGCGGAATCGTTGCAACATATTTAAATTTTATGAAAACCATTGAAATTTTTATGTTAACTCTTTTGATTGGTAGAATGTAATAAGTCAAATTAATTGTGTTACTGCGGTTGTTGCCAAACTCCAAACTACAAATTCAGCCCTATTTTAGCGCCACGCAAATGAAATATATATAGAGATTAGAATTTACAAATCAAAGGAACCTGTTTGTGGCATTTCATGAATCGCGTGCTTAATTGACGCAATTTAATAATTAGTTACATAATATTTAGATATATTAGAAGCATTATAATGAACATTAATCATTATGTTAAACGCACTTCTATGTCAAATGAAAACAAGGCAAATATTTGGAATTTTATGATATCAGCATTTTCGAGAATTAATTATGGAGTTAGAAATAATTTACAGAGGATAAATTTCTTTAAAAAGAGAAAAAAAAAGAATATAAATTATTTAAATCTTTGTTGGTAATCCAAGAATATTTTTTCTTTGTAAGTAAACTTTTCATAAATAAAAATTTCGATCTTTCCTGTATGCCAGGCCAGTACAACCTTTCAGTAAACAGGGATGCCCCTCGCCTAGTTACAAACAATGAAGGGTGCCATTACTCATATCGTCGCTACCATGTCAAACTATCCAATGTGAAAAAAAAAAGCATTTTTCATATTTTGTGCCATTTTGTTGTATTGTGCATGATACGTACCAAGGAAAATCGTCAAGTCTCTAGCTTGCTTAGAAACTTAGATAATGACTATTTCAAAGTATCCAATATGCCCCTTTTTATAAAATTTACAATGTCAAACTGTCCAATATGGCATATTCGATACTTTGCCGCAAATGTTTGGATATTTTTCTTTTTCTAAGCATCCGTACCATGTCAAACTATCCAATATGGAAATATCCTTTTTATCTGAAAGACAAAAACTGTTTTATTTATGGATTGAAATGTAAAGCAATTGGCATATGTTTTTGACGTTTACGTATGTTTTCTATTGAAAATGGAATGTGAGAATTTTTATTCATTTACAGGGACACTCAAAAGAATCCTGTTACATTAGACTCAATAGGGAAAAAGAGCGGTGTCTTTTAATGGTGTCATGATATTTAAAATATAATGGAATTTATATGGATTTATCAAGTGTATTATATCATGTTTTATGCAGAATATGGTGTGCAAGTCATTCATTATTATTTACAGGTTCATACAAACGAGTTTTGTTCTATAATGATTTATGGTTAAAAAAAAAAAAAATGTTTGAAACATATTTTAATAATGTTAAAATATTCCAAACAAAGTGAAATTCACATTCGTAAGTGATTTGCATTATATGTTGCTTACTGTATAATATGACAGTTATCGTTAATTTACAAAGACACACAAAATAATTCGGTTACACTGCTGTCTATTAGCGATAGTTGTTTGAAGTGTGTTTTCAATTATAATATCTGTTTTTAACTATTTGAATATTACGCGGAGTGTAGAAATTCTATAGATCATATGCAGAGTTATACAAAAGAATTTGCAAGCATTACTTTGTATGGACGTGAATTTCTTAAATGAGGTTTTTTATTGAGTTATGCAATTTCGGTCTATTATTTCTTTTTACTATACTAAAATATATCAGTAGAAAATCCTAATAAAAATTCCCAACATGCAGGGCTACGCAAAGAACTGAAAACATTGCCGGCTATGACTGGTAATTTTTCTGGATTTGTGTTTATAATAATTTTTTGCCTGAATTAAATTTTACCATATTGCGTAACATGTATAAAAATCTTTAGATAATATACAGGGCTATACAAGAAGTTCGAGTATATTTCTATTTATTAGCGGAAATTTCTAAAGGTTGAAAGTGTAAATTGCGTTACGCGTTTTCTAATTAAACTAAATTGTCGTGTACTATCTAAGTTATATACAGATCTATAGATCATTTACAGGGCTTCACAAACTGATTCGAGTACTTTTTCATGTATACGATGTATAGAGTTTTTATACAGCATGCCAAAAAAAAAATGGTTAAATTTAAAAGTGCATACAGAAATTCAAACGCACGTTTCCAGCAATTATTGCTCAAAGACAGTACTGTAACCGATTTATTTCGTGTGCCCCTGTAAAAGAACGACAAATGCTATGAATGCGGGCCCTGTTCTGTCGTAATCTTCTTGTAATGAAATTAAGTGATTTATATCAGTTTTAATACATTTGAAATAGCGTAATGTCATTAAAATACTCTCCAAACGATTTTTCCCCGCATACCATAATGTAATGGAAATCTTTTGAGTGGCCCTGTAAATGATCTATTAATGTTACACACTTCATATGCAATACCGAACATGTCATTGTAAGCACCATTAACATTTTTCAATTTCATGAAAATCCGAGTATATTTACGTGAGTTAAAGCATGTACAGACAAACCGAATTCATAAATACTTTTCAACCGTTTTGGAAAGTGTTAAAAAGTATAACAGGTTGAAAATTCACATTCAGTAATTTCTACCAATAAACGAGAATAATTGAATTATTTTGTGCAACCCTGTATATTACCTATAGATTTTTATACATGCCCCATAATACGCTAAAAAATTAATGCAGGCTAAAAGAAGCTTAAAACTACTAAAATGATACTTACAGAAATTATTATCCATAATTTTTTATGTTTCTTGTTTTTTGCGTGGCCCTGTATATGATTTTACTTATATTCCACAAACATCTCATATACTAACTATAGTTCAGCTTTGAAATGTAGAACACAATTAAAAACTACGTTTAAGCAATTCAGAATCATACTTATTAATGCTAACGAATTATTTTGTATAGTCATGTATACAATCTATAGAATTTATACATATCACATTGTATGCACATAGTTTTAAAACGCATACCATAATAAAAGCCGCATTTCCAGCAATTATCGCTAATAGACTGCACTATAACCGAAATATTTTGTGTATCCCTGTAAATGAACGATAACTGCAATGCACATCATATTCTAACGTAGACATGTTGCTGTGCACCTCAATAATGTACATAAATTTCATTATGTTTAAAATAGTGTAACATAATTAAACTAAAACACAAACATTTCTTTCCCCATTAAGCGTAATGCAACGGGATTCTTTTGAGTGTCCCTGTAAACGATCTATAAATGCTACACGCTTCATTTTCAGTACCTTTCATACCATAGTAAACGTCAAAAACATAAATAAGTTATATGGCAATCCGAGTATATTTACGAGAGATAGAGCACGCGGAGATGACAGAAAAATAAACCAAAAGTCATAAAAGCTTTTTAACGATCAAGAATGTCTAGAGAAATAGGGATTACACATTTATCAGTCCCAACGTTCGGAACAACATTTGCAATTATTTTATTAAAAGAACCTATTATGAATTTCTTGCAAATTTTCTTCGAAGTCATTTGTTCCAACTTTTTTTTTAAAGAGGGAATAAATAAATAAAAGATTTCTATTCGAAAATAGCGGTAGAAAGCTGCCCATGTGTTTCTTAGAATAAATAGCGCAAAGATTACTATTTATAATTATGGGTAGTAAATGCTCGTTGTTGACCACCCTTTTATTTGAGATATTTTTGTTTTCGTATATTTTATAAAATTTACAGAATGTTTAACAATAAGCTTATCTATTCGTTATTAAAATTATTAAAGAAAAGTCTTGGGAATTTTATATTGAATACGTAAATGCCAAAATTTTTGCAAATTAAACTATTGAATGCGACACTTTTTCTACTGTCAAACGGCCAATCGGAGAAAACCACAAAATTTTTACAAGTCAAACTATCCAATACGCCATATTCGCTACTATGGAATGGTGAACCTGGGAAAAGCACACAATTTTTACAAGTCAAACTATCCAATGTGGCATATTGGATAGTTTGAAGCTGAAAAAGTACAAATAAACATATCATATCAAACTATCCAATGTGATTTTTTAGTGAGTAAAATTATTCAAATGATTTATCTCAATAGCATGCTTAAATAGGATATAAAACAGCACCCTA
Source organism: Maratus speciosus (assembly GCA_963932465.1). Classification (NCBI taxonomy): domain Eukaryota; kingdom Metazoa; phylum Arthropoda; class Arachnida; order Araneae; family Salticidae; genus Maratus; species Maratus speciosus. The sequence goes on from OZ010790.1 coordinate 137,833,800, forward strand.
AAAACATAATAATTGTTTACTGCTGCTTGATGCTGATTTTGAATCCACAATTAAAACAGTTTTTTTGCCCTCCTGAAAAGTGGCTATTTTCACATTGGATAGTTTGGCATGATACCGACGATATGACTTAATTCATGCAACAATACTCGTGTTATTTCTCGGTTGTATTCGGCAAAGTTTGATTATCGCAGCGGATAACATCCACCAGTATTTTTGTAAAGTGATCGTTGGTCCATTTAAATGAAGAAATTATGTGATAAATATGGAGACCATTTACTATTCGGAAATATTGATAAAGTTTGCTCCTGTAGTAATTCCAACCTGAGCACTAATTTTCTTATACGTCAGACACGTCTTATACGTTCAACATATATTTCATTGTGGTAGACATAAGGTCACTACGATTGATACATTCTATGTAAAAATAATTTGGAGGTATAACATAAAGTAGTAAATTTAGAACGACATTTTTTAAAGCGAGTAAGGGATAAACGGAGTGGGAGCCATGTAAAAGGTTTCGTAGGGGAAGGAGCCAAGAAAACATTTAATAATAAAAAAAATATATATAAGCAAATATTATTTATTTAAAAAAAAGGAATTTTTTTTTAAATTGATCTTTATCCTTACAAAAACTTAGTGACACACAAAAGGGCACCAATAAATATTTCAAAGTGCGCCGTGGTGCGCCGCTATGGAAAGCTCTTCTATATGTTAAACAGAATTACATCTGCATGATAACAAGAAAAATTAGTCGGATGTAGCAATCCCAAAACTTTCTTCTATCTTATACATGTTTATACTTGAAAATTCTCTATCACACTGTCGAAATTAAACGGCAATCTATGCCCATCATGAGGATTCTAAAGATATGAAATTCCGTGCATTGGTTCTTGAGATATGGCTATTTCTGAAATCGTGTAAATCCAGCAAAATTCAGCCTAGCAGCGCCACCTATTGGGTGCTTTACACCAAAACACCAAACAACCGCTTATGTCAAAGTCTAACTGAATCTGAAGTTTGCGGAAAATCCGTGCATTAGTTTTTGAGATAGAGTTATTGCGAAAATCATGAAAATTCCAGCAAAACAGCGCCACCTATTGGACGATTAACATCAAAACCCAATCAATAACAACTTGTGTTAACATCTAACTAAATCTGAAGTTAGATGAAAATTCGTGCATTAGTTTTTGAGATAGAGCTATTGCGGGAATCGCGCAAAATGCACCACAACAGCGCCACCTTTTGAGCGATTTACACCAATACGTAATCAGCATCAAGTCATATCAAGGACTAACTGAACTGAAGTTTCATGAAAATCCGTGCATTAGTTCTTGAGATAGAGCCATTGCGGTAATCGCAAACAATGCAGCATAGCAGCGCCACCTATTGCGCGATTTACACTAGCACGTAACCAGATTCAAATCATATCAAGGAATAACTGAATCTGTAGTTTCATAAAAATCCTTGCATTAGTTCTTGAGATAGATCCATTGCGGAAATCGTAAAAAATGCAGCATAGTAGCGCCACCTGTTGAGCGATTTACACCAGCACGTAATCATCATCAAGTCATATCAAAGACTAACTGAATCTGAATTTCCATGAAATTCCGTGCATTAATTCTTGAGATAGAGCCATTGCGAAAATCGTAAATAATGCAGCATAGCAGCGCCACCTGTTGATCGATTTGCACCAAAAAATAATCAACATCAATTTGTATCAGTGACTAAATCAATATCAATGTTTATTAAATTCCGTGCATTAGTTATTGAGATAGAGCGCCCACAAAATTTGTGTCGCACACCGACAGACAGACTCACAGTATCATAGACAGACATTTTGTAAAAACATGTTTTTCGGGTTCTCTGACCCCTAAAACGCGTAAATCCGTCTAAATCCGGAGTTCGAAAATTTTCATGAATCCAATACGTTCTTATAAAGATAGAAAAAGGTAAAAATCCCATTCTGCTATTTAACGGTTGAATTCGGTCTTAATGAATTTATACAGGAAACAAACTCATGTTTAAACTAGTATGTTGTGACCATCACAAAACTTTCTTCTATCTCATACATGTCAATACTTCAAAATTCACTATCTCAATGCCAAATTAAATGGCAATTCCTGTTCATCATGAGAATTCTAAAAATATGAAATTCCGTGCATTAGTTCTCGAGGTATGACTGTCGCTGAAATCTTGTAAATCCTGCACAATGCTGCATAGCAGCGCGACCTGTTGGGTTATTTACACCAGAACCCAATTATCACCAACTTACGTCAGCGTCTAACTGAATATGAAGTTTGAGGAAAATTCGTGCATTAGTTCTTGAGATAAAGGCAAATCATGACAAATGCGGCATAGAAGCGCCACCTTTTGAGCGATTTGCAACAACACATAATCAGCAGCAATATTAATCAAGTTATACTGAAATCTGAAGTTTGATAAAATTCATGCATTAGTTCTTGAGATAGAGCTATTGAGGAAATAGTTCAAAATGCAGCACAGCAGCGCCATCTATTGGGCGATTTACACCAGCACGACATCATTTCATATGAAGAACGAACTAAATACGAAGTTCAATGAAAATGTGTGCATTAGTTCTTGAGATAGAGCTACTGCAAAAGTAGTGTAAATCCTGCAAAATGCAGCATAGCAGCGCCACCTATTGGGCAATTTACACCAAAACGTAAACAGCATACATTCATGTCAAGGACTAACGGAATCTCAAGTTTTATAAAAATCCGTGCATTAGTTCTTGTGATAGGGCTTTTGCGGAAATCCTGCAAAATGCTACATAGCAGCGCCACTTGCAGGGCGATTTACACCAAAAACTAATCAGCACCAACCTATATCAGGGACTACGTGAATAAAAATTTTTATTAAATTCCGTTGCATTAGTTCTTGAGATAGATCGCCCACAAAATTTGTGTCACATACAGACAGACAGAGAGACAGACTCACAGACAGACATTTTGTAAAAAATTGTTTTTTGCAATCTCTGACCCATAAAACGTGTAAATCCGTCGAAAGCTGGAATTCGAAAATTTTCATGAAACCAATACTTCCTTCTTGTAAAGATAGAAGAAAGTAAAAATAGCTATAACAATATAAAATTTAACTACTTAAAAAAATGTATGGCACATATACCGGGTGTCCCAAAAAGGACTGGCTGATTTTAAAATTCAATAACTTCCAAACGGTGACAGATATTTAAAAAATTCTTGCAGGAGGGTTATGCATAAAGTCAAAAGTTTTATTACAGTGATTTTCGATTTTAGTTCGAATTACAAACAATAGATGGCGCTGCGATCAATAGTCGCCAAATACAGGCTCGATTCTTGGACCTTTTTGTTGTTCAATGCAGAAAAAAAGGATGAAAATGTATTATCCGGGACACGAAGTACCAAAAATTGAGCCTGAATTTAGCCTCTATTGATCGCGGTGCCATCTATTGTATGTAATCCGAACTAAAATCGAAAATCACTGTAAAAAAACTTTATACTTTATGCATAACCCTCCTGCAAGAATTTTTTAAATATCTGTCACCGTTTGGAAGTTATTGAATTTTAAAATCAGTCAGTCCTTTTTGGGACACCCGGTATCTACCCTATCTATCTATATTATAAAGGACAAACATATCTGTGCGTAGCTCATACGTCATTTTGCGAATGGCAACACTTTGAAATTTGAAATAAAATTTTGGTTTTGCAATTTTCTCTACTGCAAATTTTTAAACTTCTAAACATCGCACATTTAAAATTTTTACATCGTCGTATAAGGAAAAAAAATTCTCTTTTAAATGCAATTTGTTTGAAAGCTGTATCTCAATTTATTTTTGAGATATTAATTTTTTGTAGTTTTTAATACCATTTTTCTTATCGTGGCAAAAAAAGTGCCTCTCTATTGAAAGTCATTGAAATTAAACGGTAAAAAAAAGGGATCTCTCATGTCAAGCACACAATTCGCATGTTTGTTGTATAATAAATAAACAAATAAAACGGAAAATAGTCAAAAATAGGAGATACTGTATCTTTTAGTTGCCATTTTCTCATAAAACATGAAAAAAAAGTTGAAATTAAAATATGAGCTATGTCAAGAATATTGTGTGTTATTCCGTGATAATGACGTAATATGGACAATGTTCTATAGACGAAGTTTAAGGCTGAATTGTAAAAGTGGATTACTTTAGCGGATGCAAATGACGTCATTTTATAAAAAAGTGTAAATTTTAATTCTTAAACCTGAATTATGTTTTGTAGGGAAGTGCGTCATTTTCACAGCCCAAATGCTTTGAAATTCTTCTCAGGTGAAAATGCTTCACTTTTAAAAATAATGTAATCGAAATCACGCAGTGATAAAACGCAATGTTTAAAAAAAATTTAGAGTGTCTTTATAAAAGAGAGGTGACATGCAATAATAGCGATTTATATTACAGAAATTGATGATTCTCGCCTGGATGGATTTGCTTTGCCGAGTTAGACAAGTAAACAAGTAATTCGTGGTTTCAAATAAAATCGTGTTCCTGAAGTTTTCGTCGAAAATTATCTCGAATAATAAAATTTTAATGCTATTCTTTAGGACATTCTACTATAATTTTTTCAAAATGACACAATTTGCTTAATTTAATTTTTTCTAATTTTATATAATATTTATATTTAAAACACAAGTGTGTTTTTTAGTCATCTGCCCTGATCTTTCTGCTGAACCAATTTTACTAATATTTTTCTTTAACTGAAACTTTCTTTAACTTGCTCTTCCTTTGTAGATGTGATCGCACTATCTGTTTTATTTTAAATATCCCCATTTTTATATCTTATTTTAAAAGCATTTTATGAAATTTCTGCAAAATGATGAAAATTAGACAGCTTTTATTACTGCAGACAAGAGAGAAATAATGAGGTACTTTTAACTTTATTCATGTTATTTTCTGATAAAAAGTCAAAATTGTTGATTAAAATTGTTTTATAGGGTTTAGTGGCGCAAAATCCCATTAGGAGCAGAATATTATAGTAGGGGCATAATACCGGAAAATGACGTACTGCCTTTTAAAACACGCATTTTTCCTCTTAAATTTTCTATATTGTTTTTCCTTCTGCATGTGTACTGATACTAAGTTTCAGACACTAGGCGAAATGCTTATTTAAGTGAAAATGAAGTCACATTGAAAACGACAATTTTATTAGATAAAAGTAAACATTTATACACAAATGCGTCTAAAAAACATAAATTACGGAAATTTTTACTTTCCGGAATTGAGATTAGAATCTCAAGTAAAGAGTGCGTCTGTTCACATAAAACATGTTGCTGACAATCGGGACTTCAAGTTTTGAGTTAAAATGATTTTTAAATGATCATACAAAATACAATTTTTTTTTTTTTAATGATGAATATGGATATGAGAAGTGTGTATGCAAATTTTGAGAAGGTGAAAATTGCTGTTTTCATTCTGGAAATCCAAGCAATCAATCCTCAATTAATAACCACATGCTAATAACTGATCTTTATTATATTTTACTGATTAAGTATCTATATTATATAGAACAAACGTATCTGAGCGTAACGCTGACGTAATTTTGCGAATGACACTTCACGATCAAATTTCGATCTTGAAATTTTCACTACTGCATTTTTTTAATCTTCTGACCTTCGTACATTTTCAATTTTCGTCACATAGGGAAAAAAAATTACTTTTAAATGCAATTTGTTTAAAAACTGTACACATTGGACTTTTTTTAAAGGTTTGTATTTTAGACGTGCCTTATGTTTTTATGTACAATCATCATAACATAATACAAAATTTTGACATACAAATATTTACAACTAATAAATGGAAAAAGCCTATGATTTATTTCGCTTTCATTTGAACGGAATCCAAGTTTTTAAGGTGTTTAAAGTATCATATTGTTTGAATTTCATTTTTATTTTTTAATATTCAATTGGTTTAACTTATTTGTTAAAAATATGTAACATTAAATGTAGAGCTAACTGAATGAAACATTTTAATACCTGTCCCTTCTGGGGCTTAAACAATGCAGGAAATAAATTGTTTTCTTTTTTAATTTGTTCTGCAAATTATGTTTTTGTTTAATATGTCAAGTTTTTTAATAACTACTGCATTCAGACAAACTCTCAGATGAACTCATTTCAAAATTAACTGAATGAACCACCATTATGGTTTGATTATCGCATCACAATTTGTGGTGTAATTTACCAATAATTAGTCCAAAATGGTTCATGAAAGCAATAATACAAATTGTCGTTGTCTGGACAAAAACGTCCAATCTGAGCATAAAATACCAAAACTTACTTAAATTTGATTACCACCATTTTCCACTTGGGAACGCCATGAATGCAGAAATAGTGTTATATCTTTAATGCTAATATTTAACAACAATATAGCTGTTATGCAGTAAGACATAAAAAAAGCCAGTTTTACTTTTAAAATATTTACCCTTTTTGCTCGCAGGGAACGTTGTAAACTCAAAAGGAAACTGTTACCTAAGTTAAACTTCTGATATTTATTTTGCTGCAACACCAGTAATTTCTGTGCCAGGCAAAAAAATGCCAAAAAAAAGACATTGAGGGAAAATTTTAGATAAAAAATGCCATAGACATAGCGTTAAAAGTCCCCATCTTTTTAAAATTTACAAATAATGAACGCCATCAGTGGTGACGTTAAAGGCCACTCAATTCCGCGTACCAACAATGAATTGCATCCAAATAAACCACAGATTTCAGAGACAAATAGGGAGGAAACGTGATGGTTCCGCATGAAGCTAAAATGTAACCTTGAAATCAATTAAAAGCTGTCACAATTCGGTCCAAACAATTGAGGGTACATTTAAAAATCTCTCCCATTCCAAATAATTCAACACTGGTTCCCCGTGCTCGTCTTGTTTGGGCCGGATAATTTCATTGATATCTGACTTCATATTCAATCCTTTTTCACGCATAGTGCATTTCTTATACACTCTTAACTTTCTGGGTTTGTTTGGATCCAATTTGCGGTTCATACGCGGAGTTGAGTTGCCTGTGACGTCACACTGATGGGATCCATTATTTTTTATCTCTTGTTGATACAAAAAAGAAATTGCCTATGAACAATACATATATTACACAGCAAAAATGTTCGTGTGTAACACTGACATAAATATTGACGATGAAACCGGCAAAATAAATTTCATTTATTTGAAAATTTATTAACTTCTAAACGTCTGAAAATTTTAATTAATATGCCGTCTTAAAACAATAGAAACAGTCCAGAATTGGTTTCCAGCTAATATTACTTAACGAAATTAAAATTTCATCTATAAATAAATAAAAGAAAACATAAATAAATCACATAATTAACGTCTTTTTAGTCGAACTACGCGCTCGTCTGTACGTAACTAATAGCCACGTTTAAAAATCTGTATCGGTAAAATTTATTTAATTTTTTTGACGTCATATTCACCTACTTTCTGTATTTACTCATATTAATGTTTCTTGTATTACTTTTATTTTCACTATGACACCATATTCATCTTATTTTTAATTCTTAAAAGAATTATTTTAATTCTGTTTTTCACGTGGAAATATTTCAACTGAAAATGAATTGCTGGAGACAAAAATTTATCACGGCATTTGAATTTTTTGCAAGAATAAGAAATAATGTTAAATTTTATGGCAAAAGGTCCATTGATTCTCAATGAAATAGCGAAATTTGTAAGAAGAAAAATGTTTGAATAATTTAAATAAAACATAGCCTGTAGTACTTTCTGGGTTATAATCCACCCATATGCAAAGACATTTTGTCATCCATTTTCTGTCTGATAACAGGCAAATATTTTTAGACTTTAAATTTATAAGACTATTAAAATTTAAAATGAATAAAAAATGAGTGGCATCAAAGACAAAAAGGTGGGAAGAAAAAATCAAAAAGGTATGATCTCCATAGGCTTTTCTATGTTAAATTAACATTGAGAACTGACATTGGAAATAAATAAGTATTGCGCTGGCGCGCAATACTTAAATATTTTTAAGACAATGCTGTTTTTTTAGTCATGAGCTCCTTAACTATTCTTATTAATTTTAGCGATACTTAAAATTCGTGTTCTAAAATCAGTATGGTTAAGATATATTTCAATTTTTTGGTTAACATCTGACGTCATTTTCACTTGATTTCTGTATTTAATAATGTTAATACTCTTTGTATTATTTAGAAATGTTTGAAAATATCCTTATTATTTCCACTATGACGCCATATTTTTTAATTCATAAAAAAAAAAAAAAAAAAAAAAAAAAAAAAAAAAAAAAAAACTATTTCAATTAAAATTTTTCACGTGGGAATCTTTCTACTAAAACCAAATAGATTATTATTACGGCTTTTGAAATTTTTGCAACAATGAAGAAAAAATTTTACATTTTCTATTAACCCGGGAGAACTCGCTAGTGAGAATGCCCAATTGCTTTTATTTTACTTTATATTCATATAATATCAACTTTTTTTGGTTGGCTTAGTACTTTTATTCACAAAATAGGTAAAATAATTGTAAAACATTTTGAACCTTTAATTAAAAGGAAAAATGATTTAAATAAGAGTCTTAAAAAAGTACGACTGTGAGAGAAAATCTCATGCAGCGAGTTCTCCCGGGTTAAAAATATCCGTTGACTCTCAATGAAAAAAGTGAAATTTGGAATTATTAAGAAAAATATTTGAATAATATACAAAAAAATTGGCCCTTGTTTCTCTCTGGGTTATAATTCACCCATATACGAAGGTATTTTGTCATTCGTTTTGACGCTGACGTCAGGCAAACGTTTTTAAACTTTAAATTTATAATATTATTAGAATTAGTAAAGATTAAAAAATGAGTGGCATCAAGGACAAAAAGGTGGGAAGAAAAAATTAAAAAGTTATCATCTCCATAGGCTTTTCTATGTTAAATTAACATTGAGAAGCGACACTGGAAATAAATATGTATTGCGCTGCCGCGCAATACTTAAATAAACATTTTGCACATAAAGCAACAAACATTTTTCAGCATTTGTTTCTGACTATTTTTGCATATCGAAATTAATACTTTCTTTATCTATACTCCTATTATAAAGAGGAAAAAAATGTTTATTTGTCGGAGATAAGCTCAGGAACTACCGAACCGATTCCAAAAGTAATGGTATCAAAATGTTGGTGTTCGCCCAACTTAGAACATAGGCTATATCTTATGTCGGTGCCATTACCCCAAAGGGGGTGCAGGAGCAAAAAACGTTCTAAAAATGCGATTTTTGCGTTACTGAAGGGCCTAGAAATATGAAATTTGGAATATTAGTTACTTATAAGATATAAATGATGTCTAAGAACAGTTCTTAAACAATTCGAAATTTAAAACGGGTGAGAATGCACAAAAAGCGTTCTAAAAAACGTTCTAAATGGTAGTTTCTACATAATATCAGGAAATACCAAAACCGATTTCAAAAGTAATGGTATCAAAATGATAGTGTTAGTCCAACTTAGAACATAGGCTATATTTTATGTCGGTGCCACTACCCCAAAGGGGGTGCAGGAGCGAAGAACGTTCTAAAAATGCGATTTTTGCGTTACTGAAGGACCTAGGAATATGAAATTTGGAATATTAGTTACTTATAAGATATAAATGGTGTCTAAGAACAGTTCTTAAATAATTCGAAATTTAAAAGGGGTGAAAATGCACAAAAAGCGTTCTAAAAAACGTTCTAAATGGTAGTTTCTAAATAATCTCAGGAAATACCAAACCGATTTAAAAAATATTGGTGTCAAAATGATAGTGACAACGTTTGCTCCGAGATAGGCTATGTTTTATGTCGGTGCACTACCCCAAAGAGGATGTAGGAGCAAAAAAACGTTCTAAAAATGCGATTTATGTGTTACTGAAGGGCCTAGAAATATGAAATTTGAAGTATCAGCTACTTATTAGATATAAAGGATTTCTAAGAACAGTTCTTAAACGATTCGAAATTTAAAAGGGGTGAAAATGCGCGAAAAGCGTTCTAAAAAACCTTCTAAATGGTAGTTTCTACACAATCTCAGGAAATACCAAACCGATTCAAAAAATAATGGCGTCAAAATGATGGTGAAAATCCTTGCTCCAACATAGGCTATGTTTTATGTCGGTGCCACTTCCCCAAACGGGGTGCAGGAGAAGAACGTTCTAAATTGCGGTTTCTGCGTGACGGAAGGGCCTTGAATCGTGAGATTTAGAATGGTAGTTAGTTATAAGATATCAATGATCTTTAAGGACATTTCCTAAAAAAATCGAATTTTAAAAGGGGGGTAAAAATGCGCAAAAAGCGTTGTAAAAAACGTTCTAAATTGCAATTTCTATGCAATCTCAGGAAATACTGAACCGATTTCAAATATAATGGTGACAGATCTTGCTCCAAGATAGGATATAATTTATATATGTTTCCACTAAGCCAGAGGAGATGCAGGTACAAAAGGAGCGAAAAGCGTTCTAAAAACGTTCTAAATGCCGATTTGTCACCAATATCTCAGGAAGAATCAAACTGATTTCAAAAGTAATGTTAAGAAATTGATGCTGACAGTCTCTGCTCTAACATAGATGCTACTTTAAGCCGATATCACTATCACCTAGACGTTGCAGGAGCAAAAAAGCGTTCCAAATTTCGATTTTTGTGATCGGTAGGGGCTAGCAACTTAAAATTAGGCAAGGTACATATGTATTACATATAAATGATCTTTAAGAACAGTTTCGAAAACATTGGAAATTTAAAAATGGGTGAAAATGCGCGAAAAGCGTTCAAAAAACGTTCTAAATTGCGATTTCTACTCAATCTTTGGAAATTCCAAAGCTATTTCAAAAGTAATGGTTGCAAATCAATGGTGACAGTCCCTGCTATAACATAGGTTATATTTTATGTTGCTGTCACTACCATCTGAGGATTGCAAAAGCAAAACATGTTCTAATTTGCGTTTTTTGCATAACTGAAGGGTCTAACACTTTGAAGTATGGCATGTTATTTACTTACAAGATGCAACTGCTTTCTATGAACTGTCGAAAGAAAATTTCAAATTTAAAAAGATGAAGTGAGCGAAAAGCGTTATAAATTACAATTTTTATGTAATCTTTTGAAATACCAAACCGATTAAAAAAATAATGATAACAAATTTTTGGTGATAGAACCTGCTCAAACTTAAGCTATATTTTATGTCTGTGCCACTACCACCAGAGGGTTGCAGGAGCTAAAAACTTTCTAAATTGCGATTTCTGTGATACTGAAAAGGCTAGAAACTTTAAATATGGCATGGTAGTTACTTATAAAATATAAATGCCCTCGAAGGACTGTTGAAAATAAATTTGAATTAAAAAAAGGTGAAGTGAAGGGGAGGTGCGAAAATCATTCTAAAAAAGTTATAAATTACGATTTCTACTCTATTTCAGGAAATATAAACCAAATATAAAAGTAATAGTTGCGAATCAATGGTAACAGTCTCTGATCCTACAGAGGCTATATTTTATGCCGCTGATTCTACCACCTGGGATTCAAAGGAACAACAAACACTATAAAAAAGGCCTTTAAAAGCTTTCTAAATTACGTTTCTGTGGAATATTAGGAAATAACAAACCAATTTCAAAATTAATGTTGGCAAATTAATGGTGACAGTTCCTATTTCAACATAGCTCTTTATGTTGAGAGAGGTGGTAGAACTTGGAATTTGACATGATGGTTAATTTTAAGATGTAAGAAGATGGTTTCTAAAAAATTCAAAACTTCAAATGAATACTGAAATGAGCGTATTAATTGAGCATAAAAGTTTCAAAATATTTTCTAAATTATTATTTATTTAGTTTTATTTCGTTTTATTAATTTAAGTCTCATTTCTGCCTTATGCAGTGTAACAATGATGTGAATCAAACTGTGTTTTAAATAGTAATTTTTTAAAATAATTCCTAAAAGTAATAAGTACCTTTTAATAAAATAAAATATTACCTTTTAATAAAATAAAAATTTAGTTAGTATCTTTTAATAAAAATTAGACGTATAAATATCACTTGGCATATTTCAAATATTACGCGAGCAAAGCCGCGGGGTTTGCTAGTAATATTATAAAGCGGTAAAAATTGTTTATTTGGTGGAGGTGAGCTCTGGAACTACCGAACCGATTACAAAAGTAATGGTATCAAAATGATGGTGTTAGTCCAACTTAGAACATAGGCTATATCTTATGTCCGTGTCACTGGCCAAAAGGGGGTGCGGGAGCAAAAAACGTTCTAAAAATGAGATGTTTTTGTTACTGAAGGGCCTAGAAACATGAAATTTGGAATGGTAGTTATTTATAAGATACTAATGATATTTAAGGACATTTCTTAAAAAAATCGAAATTAAAAATGGGTGAAAATGCGCGAAAAGCGCTCTAAAAAACGTTCCAAATGGCGATTTTTACGCAATTTTAGGAAGTACCAAACTCATTTAAAAAATAATGGTGACAACCCTTACTACAACATAGGCTACATTTTATGTCGCCGCCGCATCCCCTAAGGTGCAGGAGCAAAAAAAACTTCGAAATTGTCATTTTTGGTGTTACTGAAGGGCCTAGATACATGGAATTTGGCATGGTAGTTACGTATTAGACATAAATGATCTCTAAGAACATTTTTTTAAAAATTCGAAACTTAAAAGGGTTGAAAATGCGCAAAAGGGCGTTCTAAAAAACGTTCCAAATGGCGATTTTTATGCAATCTCAAGAAGTACCCAACCGATTTCAAAAATAATGGTGTCAAAATGATGGTGATAACCCTTGCTCCAACATAGGCTACATTTTATGTCGGTGCCTCTACATTTAAAGGGGTACAGGAGCCAAAAAAAAACCTTCAAAATTGCGATTTTTGTGTTACTGAAGGGCCTAGATACATGGAATTTGGCATGGTAGTTACTTATTAGATATAATTGGTCTCTAAGAACATTTCTTAAAAAATTCGAAATTTGAAAGGGATGAAAATGCGCGAAAAGCGTTCTAGAAAGGGTTCTAAATGGCGATTTGTACGCAATCTCAGAAAGTACCCAACCGATATCAAATGTAATGGTTGGAAATTGATGATGACAGTCCTTGCGCTAATATAGGATCTACTTCATGTCGGCGTCGCTACCACCATGCGGTTGCATTTAAAAAAATGTTCTAAATTGTGACTTTTGTGATACTGAAGGGGCTAGCAACTTGAAATTTGGCATGGTAATTACTTATGAGATGTAAATGCTCTCTGAGAGGAGTTCCTTAAAAATTTGAAATTTAAATGGGGTGAAAATAAACGAAAAGTGTTCTAAAAATGTTCTAAATAGCGATTCCTACGCAATCTCAGGAAATATACACCGAAATTTCAGAAGTAATGGTTTCAAATTGATAGTGCCACAACCCCTACAGGGTTGCAGGAGCAAACCACCTTCTAAATTGCGATTTCTGCGGTACTGGAGAGGCTATAAATTTTAAATGTATAGCACGGTAGTTACTTATAAAATATAAATGTCCTCTAAGAATAGTCGAAATTAAAAAGGGGTGAAGCGAGGGGAATGAGCGAAAAGCATTCTAAAAGAGTCCTAAATTACGATTTCTAAGGAATCTCAGGAAATAATAAACCGATTACAGAAGTTATTGGTTGCGAATCAAGAGTGATAGTCCCTGATCCTATACGGGCTATATTTTATGCCGGTGTCACTACCACCTGGTTGGCAGGAACAGCAATAAAGCCTTTAAAAACATCTAAATCCCGTTTTCTATAGAATATTAGGAAAATACCAAACGATTTCAAGATTAATGTTGGCAAATTGATGGTGACAGTCTCTGTTTCAACATTTTTCGAGACATTCTATTTCAACTCTGTTTTGGCATATTATGTTGGTGCCTCTAACATCAAAGCGATGGTAGACTGTTAGACAAGAAGCTTAGAATTTGACATGATGGTTAATTTTAAGATGTAAATGTGTTAAGATGGCTTCTAAAAAATTCAAAAATTCAAATGAATACTGAAATGAGCGTATGAAATGTGCATAAATGTCTCAAAATACTTTCTAAATTATCATTTATTTGGAATTAGTTTTAGTTCTTTTTATTAATTAAAATCTCATTTCTATTGCACTTTTATAATGAAGTTTAGTCAAACTGTGGCTTAATTTGTAATTTTTGAATTATTCCAAAAAGTGTTCTTGTATTAAAAAATGCTCATGCAAATATCACTTGGCATATTTCAACTATTACGCGAGCAAAGCCGCGGGGTTTGCTAGTAATCAAATAAAAAAATAATATTAAAAAAACACCAATCTAACATATTTGTGAAAGACAAATTAACGAAATTAATACTTCTTTTATAAAAAAATAAAAGAATAATATTGAAAAACACAAATCTAACATATTTGTAATAGTACAATTTAAATTTTTAGATCACCAAATAGTATTTGTTTTTTCAAATGTAATTTGTTTGCAAAGCTCATCTCAGTTTACTAACTGTCTATGGTTTTAAAAACAGTTTTAAAGCATGAAATATTTTTTCATTTATCTATATCGCTCGGGGCTCAATTACGAAAGATTAATCCGTTTGCTCTTAAAACAAAATAAAGAGTTCATCATTTTCTTACGGATAATATCCATTAAAAAAACTTCCCTATGAATAAATAAATAAAAAACAAATTTACCAGACATGTATAAGATCTGAAATTATCAGAATATAAAAGGATGCCATAAGTAGCAAAATCTTGGCAAATAGCTCTTAGCATGTGGCTAATAAGAAAATATCACTTTTGATAAATTTAAAAAATTTATTTGATTGTATAATTCGTATTTTCCATATGAAAAATGCTTTTTTAATGTAAGTGGTTAATCTAAAAAATTTATTGCATGTAAAAAAATTATTAGTTTTCGATTAGAAAAAATATTTTCACCTACATTCTTTAACCCGGGAAGCCCGGGTACGATCCCCTAAATATATAAAATCCTAATGAAACGAATTTATGAAACGAATATATGAAACGCCTGAAATGTAACGGTTCTTTGAATCGACTAATTAAACAACTGATTACGTTTCACGGTGATTTCTCCCTAAAAAAATGAATACTTTGAGATGAAATTAACACCAAATATCAACATTGATCCGCAAATTTCAAAACTGGTATTAGAATTTTTAAATTCGAATTAGTTTTCGAAATATTAATTTTTTTCTAATTTTATATACATTTTTCTAATGATGGCAACTCAAATTTAAATCAAACAGATATATTTTTTTTCAGATTTTAGAAAAGGTTACTATTTTAAACTAATTTGGCGAGATGTCTGGCCTCCCTTAAATGGATGCTAAGAAATGTATCATGTTACTTTTATTCATAATTCAATTTGTATTTCATTATCATTTTATTTAATACAAGCAGAAAAATTTAAAATAAATGGCTTTCACTTCTTTATTTTTTTTAAACGAAATGAAAAGAAAAATATTAGGCACAGATGTCATATACGCAACGGTGTACCTAATTGGCGCCAAAATGGCATTATTTTGGTTGACATATCCATAGGGCCATCCCTTAACGGGAAAACACGACCCAAATATTTTAGTACTTCATGATATAGGAGCTTGTATCAATATATATAAGACTTCCGAATCAATCTCCTTTTTAGTCTTCATGGTATAGAGATTTTCAATCGATCTCATTTTATGTCATCAACTGACATCGATCTGACATTTTTACGTCTTCATGGTATAGAAACTTTTATCAATCTACTTTTTAGTCTTCATGGTATAGAGATTCGAATCGATCTGATTGTAACTTCTCCCTTTAGTTACGACATCACCTCGTGATGACAATGTGGAGGAAGGTCCTTCGCCCCCTCCGTCAAATGATCGGTCAGCCTTGCTGACCCCCATTTCTTCCTTCAACCTGCAAGCCTCTGATTCGGTCTTGCACTTTTTCCCGGGGTATACCATCTCCGCCCCTTGAGCGTCAGCGATCTTGGTTTCTGGGACCCGAGTCTTCGCCTGTGTGGCTTTTTTTATTAGGTATCATAAATAAAGTAGTATCCCGTCATAAATACTACTTGGCATTTTATGTCAAGCTATTGTCAGGCTTGCAGACTTCGTGACTCGCTGAAAAAATCCCCTCTACAGATAGGACTCCTTGTGTGGCCCTACTCTTATTAAGACCTTATAGCATAAATACATATATGAGTATACTTATATTAAATAATAATAATAATAATCAAAATACCTATATGTAATACACACTCTAAATATATATATGCATTTTATAAAATAATAATAATAATCAAAATATGTAAATAATAGTATTTTTTTATGACAATAAAATAAAATAATAACCTGCTGAAGTGGTATCAAGGGTATTTATGTAAGTTACATGAAACACTTCCAGCAACATGACTTGGACTATTATAATATAGATGAAATGATGGCGATAGAATAATATTTCGCGACTTATCACCTGTACCTGACTAATTACCAAAATGGCACCAGGAATATAAAAAGCGAAGTGGTTCGCCCGGAACTCTTGATGAATAATAAAGATGAAATGATGGCGATAGAATAATATTTGGCGACTTATCACCTGTACCTGACTAATTACCAAAATGGCACCAGGAATATAAAAAGCGAAGTTGTTCGCACGGAACTCTTGATGATAGTCACATGACTTAGGCTATTGTTATAGAAATTGTTTTAAAATACCGGGAGACAAAGACACCGTACACTTAATTCCTTTTATTTTTGGCTTCTTTTCAAATGTTTAACTGATCCCCTTTAATCAAACACGAAAACAACATTAGATGTCTTAACAGCAACTGATTCGGCCTTAAACTTTTGAAATCAAAGGAAATTGAATAGAAACCCGTGTACAGGGAGATCTGCACAGCTTTTTTCCGTATAATTCAATCTTCTATAATATTTTTTAAACCGATCAGATTAGCGTGTTTTTAGATTCTGCGGTGTCTGAACGGGGGTTGGCGAGCGTAGCTTGCAGGGGGCAGAGCCCCTTAGTATATATATAAACAGTAAATACGAGTTCACTTTTTTAATCATTCATATAGTGAAAACATCAAATTAAAGAATCTGTAATATTGAGTAAGCTGATATCAAACTTCTATTTAAGGGTAAATTTTATTTAAATGTCAGTAAATTAGAATGTCTTAATCAAAAGAACATGTTTGTGGCATTTCATGAATCGCGTTCTTCATTAACGCAATCTGGCAATTAGTCACAGAATATGTAGATATGTTCGGAGCATTATGATGAACATTAATCATTATGTTAAACGCACTTTGCTTTCAAAAGATGAACGAGACAAATAATTGGAATTTTCTGATTTCAGCATTTGGGCAAAATAATTAAGGAGTTACAAACATTTGATAGACGATATGTAGTTAAAATTTGTTATAAAAAAACTCATAAATTATTTAAATGTTTAATCGCAAAACAAGGAAACGTGGAATTTTATACAATTTCGAATATATTTTTTGTCTTTTTTAATCGATTTTTTAATCCTGCTATTAATCACTCTTTTTTTTTTTTTTTTTTCAAAGAAAAATATTAGGCAAATATTTCTAATTTTAAAAAAGGTGTGCCGTACTTCTTGAAAATTCTAACACGTAAACATTTTTTCAAAATCTGTTGTTAACTTTATATAATTACTTATTAAATTAATATTACACTATACGATAGTATGATGATTGATTATAATAAAAATCTTGTACGTTTACCTTAGAAAGTAGCGTATAAAGGAAGGGTCTTCAATAATGATTTTTTCAAAGTGCCTCCAAAATTTATATTAACATTAATTGTTTGGAAATTATTCACCCTTAATTTATAAAGACTTTTATCGAACTTTCACACTTGCGTAAGTCATGCCGTAAGTTTTAACATTTTTATACAGCCGCTTTGTGCACTTGTACTAAAGTGCGATTTAAAGTCATTAGATACCTGTTGAGTTCACTATCCCATTCTGACCGATTGTGCTATGCACAAATATTAGATCAATATATGTGTGCTATCTTGTAAACAATGTGTATGTCATCCTGTGTACAATATAGCACAATTGTAAATACATTTCTGCAGTATTCACTTTTTCCATTTAATTATTAGCAAAATAATTACATCTGTGCTATATTCACTTTTTCCATTTATTTATTAACAAAATAATTACTTGGCATATTTATTTTTCGGGTTTCTTTTAAAGAAACTCTTTTCAAAAATCCCAATATTCAGAAAAAAGTGTCTGAAAAAATAAAGTTTTTAATTAATTATTTCTTATTTGTATACATTTCATTTTTTTTTCTAAAAGTTTATCTATAATTTAACTGCTTTCTTTTCGATTAAAAGCAGGATTTTTTTTTTTTCTCGTGAATTTAAAATGTAGGTGGCTTAAAGAATCGAACAAAGTATAGACCCGCATGTCATTCATCTCAAAGGAAATTCTGAAAGTAATTTACTAAATGGAAGATTCTTTCAGACACCATTCCCTCTTTTCTGTAAAAAAAAAAAGTAAAAAAGTAAAAATACCATAGTACAATCTCTGTGGTATTCTAAGAAAATGAAAAATAATGTAGATAATAAAGAATATTTAAAACACTGTTTCTACAGAGATTTTTATGAATATTTTGGAATATTCATTTAATTATAGCATATTAACATACGTATTATATAGTACAGGGTGTTTGATTTTGAAAGGCAAAAAATAAAATATATAATTTTGGGGGACTTTGCTTACTCCCTGAGTCTAAGTGATATGTATATATATATGCTAAATTTCAAGAAGATTGGATAATATTTAGAGGTTGCACACTTTGATCAGTTTTGTCAAAGTAGGCAAAAAATATGGTACGAGGGCTGTATGATAAGTACCTGGCCTTGACAAGAAAAACAAAATTTTATGTCAAAAATGTACTTTATTTTTCAACAAAATCTCCTTTCAGTTAGATTCACTTAGCCCAATGTTTTTCTATTTTTTCCATTCCCTCTAAAAAATACGATTTCCCCAACCCTTCAAAATTGGCGTTTTTTTTCAGCAATAACCTCATCGTTAGAGCGAATTTTTTTTTTCACCGAGCCGCTTTTTCATATTTGGATATAGAAAATATTTGCAGGGGCTAAATCAGGCGAATATGTCGGATGCAGAAGCAGTTCGTATCCTAATTCATAGAATTTTGCCTTGGCGATGACACAGGTGTGCACGCATGCATTGTCTTGATGAAAGAGAATTATTTTCTTCGCCAAATGCGGATGTTTTTCTTTCACAACATGATTGAAACTATCCAATAAGTTGGAATAATATTCTCCATTAATCGTTTTACCTTTTTCAAGGTAATCGACGAGAAATATGCCGCATGAATCCCAAATTACTGTAGCCATGACTCTGTTTGCAGATAAAGTCGCTTTATCATTTTTTGACGCAAATTGGCCACAAAACCCCCACTGTTTGGACTGTACTTTATTTCCTGGGGTACAGTGATAAATCCATGTTTCGTTAACAGTTATGAATCGATGCCAAAAATCATTTGGATTTCACTTTAATTTCGCCAAACATTATTTTGAAATTGGCTTACGAGTGTGTTTAACGTCAATAGTGAGCAATTGCGGCATCCATTTTTTGGAAAGCATTTTCATATCCAAATTTGTTGGTAAAATTTTGTACACCCATTCAGTTGAGATGCCCACAGTCTCAGCAATTTCGTGCACTTTCAATCTCCGATCGTTTATCACAATATCATGGATATTTTCAATCGTTTCTGATGTCGTAACCTCAGTTGGGTGACCTGGACGTTCTTCATCAAAAATGCTTGTACGGCGCGTTTGAATTCGGCTGTCCAATATTTTATGGTTGGTAGCGAAGGTGCAGAGCCCCTATAAACTTTTCTGAGTTCCGTTTCAATCTCATCAATTGTTTTCTTTTTCAAGTTTTTTATCACTGCTCAATATTCAATTTTTTTCATTTTTCAAATATTACCAAAGTTGTTTTATTCAAATGGCTTCCACTCACAAACTAAACAACTTAGTGACTTGGTAAATGGCCAGATTTGATGTGAAAGATCACTTTTGCAAAATAAATCCTTTTCTAAATTCTAGTAGCAACATCTCTGGCCGAGGCCAGGTACTTATCATACTGCCTCGTATTTAAATGTTAATTACTTTTATTGGGAAAACTAGAAATCACAAACTTAAAATAATACTAAAACTAGACACGAAGATTAATAAGTAATATGATAAGCAAAAAGTGTTATATTAATCCACTTTGAGCGATACCTTCTTTTATTCGCTTAATGACTGCTTTTCTCTGGTGCTCTGCTACCCTCATTAAGGATTGTTTTTGTTGTTCGAACCTGACAAATCGTTAAACTTATTCGTTATCACAGCAATTCCTCTTTCTGCTGTATCACTGACCACCTTCAGAGAGTTCACGTGGCTTTTTAAAGAATCGCTGCAGTATTCTGTCACGTCGTGATTACCAAATTATTCAAAGAGCATCTCTTTTTTATTAGTAACGTTATGTCTCTGGTGTTTTCCTTCAAAAACTAGGTTTTTACCCTCTAATATATATATATATATTTTTTTTTTTTAATTTTTAGTGATATTTTTCTTATCAACCTGAGTAATACATTCGTCCAAAAAATCCAATCCTACGTTTGTTTTTGACAGATACCAAAGGTTTTTCTTAGCAAATATGAGATTATTTTTTTTACTTCTGCATCTGGGTAGGTGCTCAGAATCTATAATATATCCAAATCATTATTTTGAGCCCATCGACTTAAATTGCCTCATTAGACCAGGCAATAGAGACCGTATAGGGACTCTAGATAGCAAAATTCATGGTAATTCTGGAAAATGGCTTACTATATGTTTTTTGAGTCACCAAATCCGAATTTTTAACTTCCCACCAAAATTTCCCTCAGCAACCCACCCAAATGTTGGTAAAATGCCCTCCGAAAGAGACTTTTATTGAAAAAAAAATATTTTTTAAAATTCTTTTAGGGAAAAAAATATCTAGAAATTCAAAAAGTAGACAGAATTTGCAACAAATAAGATATATGACATTATGACGTAAGATGAATGGGGAGGGGGTTTCTGTCTTGAAACATGCGCCGCGGAGCTGCGTAGACAAAGTTGCGGAATTTCCCTTATCCACTCACATCGTTTACATTCGCCCTCCCGTCTCCCCTCCAAACTTTCCCTATAAGGTTCATTTTAAGTTTTTTGGGTTTCTGAATCCAAATTTTTAACTTCCCCCCAAAATTTCTCCCTCGCAAACACCCCCCCCCCCCCAAATAGTTGTTTTTAAATTAATATTTTTATTGTTTTAGGGGAAATTATGTAGAAATTCAGAAAGTAGGCAAAATTTGCAACAATAGGATAGATAACGTTATGACGTAGGATGAACGGGGAAGGAGAGTGTTGCCTCTGAACATGCACTGCCGAGCTACGTGCACTAAGGTATGCAAATCCAGGCAATAAGGGATTTTACCAGGAAAAATTAATACTAGTTCTGGATTTCAACTCACTTTATGTTTGTTTGGTCGATGAATCGGAATTTGTAACTTCCCGCCAAAATTTCACCCGACAACCCCCCCCCCCCCCCCAAAAAAAAAAAAAATCTTTTTTGAAAAAATTTGGTTTTTGAGAACAGCGCGCAGGGAATGTTCCGAGGAAGCCTCGCCTCTCCCCGCTTGTCCTACGTGATAATGTCATGTATCCTATCTGTTGCAAATTTTGTCTACTTTCTGAATTTCTACATACTTTTCCCGTAAAGCAATACAAATTTTAATTTAAAAACAACTATTTTGGGGGGTTTGCGGGGAGGAGGATTTTGTGGGGAAGTTAAAAATTCGGATTCAGCGACCCAAAAGACTTGAAATAAACCTTATAGGGAAAGTTCGGAGGGAAGACGGGAGGGCGAATGTAAAGGATGTGAGTGGTTAAGTGAAACTGCTCAACTTTGCCTACATGTTCCGAGGGAGATCCCCATCGACATTCATCCTACGTCATAATGTCTTATATCCTATTTGTTGCAAATTTTGTCTACTTTCTCAATTTCTAGATACTTTTCCCCTAAAATAATGTAATAATAAAGACCTTTTTGGTGGCAATTTACCAAAATTTCGGAGGGGGGGGGTTGCCGGGGGAAATTGTGGTGGGAAGTTACAAATTCGGATTCAGCAATCCGATTTCCAGAACTACCAGTAATTTTGCCAGGTAAAATCCCTGGTTTATTCACAAATCCAGTAAAATTTTCCATTTTAAATGGGTTAAAGGGCACTCAGGAGTCACAGGGGACGAATTAGCTGATACCGTGGCAAAAAAGGCAGTAGAAGACACTAATGGCACATCATACTTCCTTCCACATCCGGCTTCTCATTCTTCGCTTAAAATATAAATTACAATAGAAAAAAAAATGAATGGCAGCAAAGATGGGGCAATGAAGGCAAAGGCCGCTACACACATAACTTATTACCAAGCGTTCCCATTCAATTTACCGTAAATAATCGTTACCTTTTTCTTTTTTTCACAAATCACGGCCTTTTCTATAAATATCTTTACGACATAGGTAAACGTGATTACCCTCTTTGTGTATGTTGTCTCTCCTCCACCTCACGTATTGGATTGTCCTCTAACAACATATTATCACGTTAAAAAAACATAGAGCTATGGCGATTCCGGATTGGATTAATTATATTAGTGAAAGACATGTTCTCATGAACAGAATATCAACACTAATGAGATTTATAGAGGAAAGTGAAGTCATTTTTAGAAATAATTATCCATACCTCTCGGACATTTCTTCAGACGATGATTTATGATTTTTTTTTCATCGTAAATAGATTTCATATATATTCATTAAATATTATTATTAATAATTTTATTATTATTGGTATTATAGTTATTACAAGTAGTGTTTTTGTTATTAATATTTTGTATTTTGTATATTTCGTAATGTTTTGAACCAAGCAGCTATATTGAGAATCTTACAGTTTTTTTTTCACTACTGCATAAATCTAAACATTGAACATTTATTTTTAACTGCTGCCAAAAGAATGGACTAATAAATGGTTACGGCCATCCGTAGGAAAACACTCCCTCAGGCTTGCAGCTTGGAGCTAAGGTTTGGATTACCCTCACCCCCCCTTGCCTGGACTACATGCCAAACGCGAACATATGAGGCTGACAAAATATGCAACGCTTCATTCTTTTCAATTCTCATTGAAGTGTAGAGGACAATTTTTAGTGCATATATTGCTTTTGCCATCCACATTATTTGATGCAACCTCCTAGGTACAGGAGTGAGAGTTGTAATAACACTTTTTAGTCTTCTCTTGGATGATCTCCGTGTTTCAGGACATTTTGGAGGTAGTTAACCATTTTCACAATTTCTTCTAGAAAGCCTTGACCTGGCATTGTCGTATATAACTTTTTATCAAGTGAAGTCTATAGACTTTGAAACATCAGAAAAAATATGGATCTCAGGACTACTTGATCGTATGCCACAACACACCTCAAAAACTGCTTTCAATATTAGTTCATGGGTGTGATGACGGCAAACTAACCGCGGCATTGTTCGTCCGAATTCCCTTTCAATTCAGGTACATGCCTCGTGAATCTGTCCTGCATTAAATGCTGTAATATCAAAAGCCATACCGATGATATTGTAACGTAGCTCAAAAAGGTCCAATTCTCGAATAACTACTTCACCCATCTTCTCACCAGCGCCTTTCAGGCAACAAGTGGGCCAAGAAATGTTCAAAGTCTTTGCCAGTCACCAGAACTGAAACTCTATCTTCCTAAGTTTTGACACTCCCATGGTTAACTGAAGGGCAACATTTTATTATCCCGATGCAAGACCAAATGTGGAGAATTTTCAAAGAGTAACCCTTCGATATCCTTTGCCATTTCACTTCTATTGATTGCTCGAATACAGTAAATGGTAGCTGGATATGCGGAAATGTTTTAAATATCATGGTTAAGGCTCTTTGCAGTTTCTATAAATGAAGTACTGGCTTGATGAATAGAGAGCCGGTTGTTCTGGTTACCAGGTAGACATGAGTGTCTGATAAAGAGGTTTTAATCTAGGACTTAAACGTAATTTTTTCGTTGCTGGAGGCTAAAAGTGAACCTCTTCGTCACTAGGTAAAGATTATAGAAAATTGAGTTTTCAGTATAGCTTCTCATTGATTTCAGCGATAGATTTGTAATGTTTCTTTCATGAATAATTTTTGTCTTCTTTTGTACACTGACTTCTTATTCTCAAGGCAAAAACCTTGTCATCTACTCCATTCATTGACAAACTCATTCGCACTTCTCTTTGTGGCATAAGAAATTCTTTATCTTCTAGTGATATGCTAGTAATGTCCATCACATTTTGACGGTAAATGTCAAATAACTCGCCGAGATCACCTTTCCAAATCTCCCGTTTCAAGTTTTATCAGTGTTTCTTGATCTCTCTTTACCAAGATTTTAGTATTATTTGTCCAGATTCTGCATACCAGCACGGATATTCTCCTCCGTCTTAACAGGAATATTTGCTTTCCTCCACACTTCCTGTAGTTTAGTACTTGTAGATTTAGCAGCATCAGAAAGTGTTTATTTCATTAGGCACCTTTACCAGCAGCCAAATTCCACTTTTGGTTCCAATTTTAAACTTCTATTACCTACAAAATATGAAAGAAGCAGAAAAGAAGTGCAAAGCACTTAAATATTAGAAATTTCACTCGTTTGAAATAAAAGTGATCAATGTGTGCAATTCCTAAATATCATCCAATCTTCTTAAAATTTGACATATATATCAGTTACATCCCTCAGACTTGGGACATAAGCAAAGTCATATGAAAATCACATCTTTGGAATGACGAAACACCCCAATATACTATCCCAAATAAAACTATAGTAAGGACTTTTATCCATTTATTTACTTAATGTGCAATTATATTATACATTTAAAATGAAAAATAGTAAATTTCACCTTATATCAACTTTAAAGCGTTGTTAAATTAAAACATGATCTTTGACAATATAAGAAAATTACTAAATAGTTAGGAATTATGAATGGATATGGGATTAAAAACACCGAAAAAAAATACAAATGAATTTGATCAGTGTTAATACCGGTTGTTTCACAACTTTATAAACAAATTCACACAGATGAGGCGTACTTTTTAAATGCAGCTGAGTAAGAAAATACGCCGTGGATGCAGAATGCATTGCAAAACTATAAAATAAGAAGTTACTTATTAATACTTACTATAATACTGTCAATATTGACTATTCATTTCTTTATGTTCTTAAAAGTTTGATGCATCTGAACAATCGTTTAGTTTTGAAAATATTTAAAAAAACAAGAATCGTTTTTTTACGAAATGTGGGAATTTAATTTAGTTTTCAGGATTTTTTGCTGTTTGATTAATTTAAGAATATTTTGTAATATCGAACTTACCTGAAAATAAATCCTTATAGAAAATAAAGCCAGAATATTATTTTAGGATTTTTTTTTATATCTTCCATACTCGCATATTAATCCCGTCTCACTTTTTTAAACATGCCATTACATAAGAAAATGCTCTAAATTTAAAAATGAATATAATTTTAATGAAAATTTCAAACAGTTAATAAAGTATCTTAGCTCATCAAACATAACGCATAAAATTAATTGAGTTTCTATACATTTATAAAGTACACAAGATAAATCTATTATAAAACAATTGGAATATTTTTAATAACAGTGACGATTTAAAATACGTTATAAGATTTTTCCGTACAAGTAGCGTTGGCGTTTAATGGGGGTTAAAAAGTTTTCTGGATTGGAAAAGAATGCGTTACATTTTTTCCCTACATAAATGCAATTGGGATTAAATAATTGTTATTTAAACATTTATCTTTCGCCATGCTGCAATAAGTTTATAAAAAAATCTAACTAATTACAAAAAACTCACAATTCTAAAACTTATTATTAAATTTGGATATACAATTTCTTCTAAATTTTAACAACTCAAATACAAACTAGCAGTCAAAATATCAGAAATATAGACATTCTTACTTATTTTATTATTTTACTATGCATTGTTTATGAAACTACATGAGACAACTCTGATGTAACATTATATTGTATTTCCGATGCGTATGTATATAGTATTAATATATATATATATATAATGCCAAAAACACATACTATACATCCAATCCCAAAACTACTGAACTATAAAGAAAATTAACAAAATAACCATGAAAAATTCTTACTAACAAAATCAAGAACAAAAAGAAAACAACCAATGGAAACAGACTGCAAGGCTAAAGACTTGCATGCTGGGTTATACCGGTAATTACTCATGAAACTTCCCCCATGTCTGTTGAGACCAAACTGACATATATATATATATATATATATATTTACTTATTTATTTACTTATTCATTTACTTTACATCTAAACATTTTTATGACTTATATTAAAATAGTTTATTCCTTCAGCCGGTTTACTGCTATTTAGAAATATGTATATTCCCAAATGATGTTTTCAGTTTTCTTTATTATCAGTTTCAATTGAAACAGATAATTTTAGAAATTGATGTTGAGACATATCTCATTTGAATTCATCCAAGTCTTTTCAAGCTACTTTTGCAATCTTCACGTTATAAAAAAATATATTATATTCACTACCTTATTAATAAGAGGCTTGTATATATTTAATAACTGATATACGACAGTCTCTTCGTTCGTACATTTAATATAGTATGAAACAACACAGAATATAATTTCTATTTTTATTTTTCCATTGCTATATAAATCTGTCTATGGAAGTTTCTGTTTGAAAAATAGCCGTTACGAATATTATTGCATTATTTCTTCACTTTATTAAACGCAAGTTTCTTGTTACTAGGAATTGCAAAAATCATTTGTTAATGATTTAGCTTTTACTCAGAGAGCAATCATTTATTTTTATTTTATCAAATCAGACTAATTTCTTTTTTTACCTAATTTTAAATAGGGTATACGAGTACGTTCCCCATATAACCTTTCTTGCTTTAAAAGATTACGTTGCGTTTTATTAAATCTAATCGTTTTGCATCAAGTTCAAACTTTTTTCATGTAATATTATGCATCCTTATTCAAGAGAGATTAAAATACACTGCTGCTTATAAAAGCAATATAAAAAGCTCTTAAACATAACATATAATTGCACTATATATGACGACCAAAGCCCAAAGTCTGGCCACTTCGCGAATTCACTAGCCTTTTCGCCGACCAGTGTAAATGATCAGGATTTTTCCATTTTTGGCCGGACAGTTCGTGAAGTCGAAATCAATCCTTGACCAATATACAAAGTGGTGATCCATGGTGCTAGCTAAACTGGGCTCTACACATGATCTCACAACTTTTTACGGTTAAAGAGTCCGGAGAAATGGTTAATTCCTTACATGAGATGGTTTTGATGGGATCCCTCTCCTTTATTTAAGAAGAAAGTCAAAGAAAGATTTTCCACTATCATCGATTTCAATTGCCCTATCTTTAGCTCCATAGACTTTATAAGCTTCATGCGCATAAAATTGCCACTTATTGCGTCGATGCTCCGCTTTTCTTAGAAATACTTTGACTTTGTCTTGTATGCTATTATCTGGAATTCGGTGATTCAATTTTTCTAGTATATTAGTTTTGATTTCAATATATCAGTTGTTCTATCAAAGTACTGCAATGTTAATTTCCTATTGTACAGAGTCCATTTTAAACATTTGTCTGCTTCAAGTCTATCTCTCATTTTTTTTAGTTAGAGCTCTCGTAATGTTTTTAAAAGTGTTTACTTTAAACTGCAGTTTACCTACAGATCTTTTTCAACGGAGCGATCCGACATAAATGGCAGGGAGTGAAACAGTATAGCGCACGATTGCCTCAAGATGGCTTCAGAATGGAAAGAACTGTAGCAAGCTACGGTTTCCGAATTCATTTCAAGATCTGAATCACTGTACTGTTTTTATGCGCGTTCTTGTTTTCGAAAATGGTTTTGACGATATTGAGCTCTATCTGCTTGAAGTTTTGTAGAACGTGATTTCTCGGAACTTTTAGGCCTTCCCATTTTGATCTCAATAGGAAATTTGCATGAATACCTGGATATCCTGGTCACTGATGAAAGACATAAATGTTTTTAATGTCCGAAAATAGTAATTAAAAAAATCGAAATTTTAAAGTGATTAATGGGCAGAGAATTCTACAAATAATGGAGATCTAAATTCATTTTAGTTTCTTTTGATATTAACACCCTGAAATCGGGACTATAAGTGGAAAGCGGTACCCGGGTGCCCGGTCATTGACATAACTGTTAAGGAGATTTCCCACATCAAAAAAGATTTATTTCCTATTAATTATCACGGTAAACAAATAATTATATCATTAAAATATCTATAACCGTAATTTTCGTAACAGATATTTTCGTTTATCTTGTTACGCATAATATACTTATACTCGTTTATTTAATTAAAACTATTTAAAGGAAATAGTGAGCTTCTTCGGAATCATATTTACTGTTTCCTTAATGAGCTTTTTATTTTAATACATAGAAATTATTCCAGAGAGAAACATTCGCCTTATCGGTGGCTCACGATAAATATTCCATCTTCTGCTGCGTTTGTAGCCTTGCCAACATATAATAGTGAGAAATTTTCCGAGCTGTGTATCGTTCCAAGTGGTTTAGTCGGTAGAACGTCAGTGCTCTATACTGATGGCCCGGGCTCGAGTCCCGGCTTGGAATCTTTTTCACTATGTTGGCCTTTGCGCCTTTTAAGCAATTACTTTGAAATTTGATTTTCATTTGAAAAAACAGCTTTTTATTGTTTGTTTCTTTATAATTACATGGATGTATAAAAGAACAGCTTCAAAATCTGCAGTATTATTCTTCGTATAATAGATCACAGAATTCAATAAAAACTTTAAAATAGTAAAGCGTATGATATTTTAGTTGATGGAATTACGAAATAATCCATGAAATAATGGTAAATGTATTCAAATATTGAAAATTATGCAATTTATATATCTACGTTATATAACAATTGCTGCTTCATTAAAGTCTAATGCATGTCACCAAATTTACACGCAATTACTACTGTAGTGTTTTGTTGAAATGGAGTTAAGCGCCTTATAATCCTAAACATATAACTGAGAGTAAATCTTGACATACTGGATAATCAGTCTTGTACAGCACAGAATAATTATCAAAAGTTTGCTCTGAAATGTTGGACCAAGTATACTTTCTTAAATCACGTTAAAATATACCTGCACAGTATGATATTTATCGTACAACATGGAAATATGTAATTAAAGTATACTGTTATGTGAAGAAATCACTTAAAATCATCAAAACCAAGCTAAGAATTTCTAAAAGTGATTAAAAATGAACTTAAAAGTCATAGCCATACCTCTATTCAGATCGACGTGTGTTTCATCAAACAAACGGGAAACATCCTCAAGAATTTTAAGGCAGGTGCAAACATAAAATAATTTAAAAATGGATATTTGAGAACGTGAATTAACTCGTACTATTCTTTTGTCATTCTGCAGAGCATATCTTTCCAAATTTTAGGCAACTCAATGGAAGCTGAATCATTGAGAAAATCCTGCTGGATAAAATATTCTATTATTTAAAAAATCAATTTGTAAAGGTTTTTTCTACATAATTTGGCTAAAGATGTAGTTCTTTTGTTGCATTTGATGCCTTCTTTGTGTTCTGCTACATTTCTTTGATTCTAGTTTTGAGAGGTCTCAGGACTCCTAAAATTGGAAACAATGGAGAACAAAGACCATTTTAAACATTTAATACATTAAAATGTATTTGATTTTAAGACACAATTTTAATTTAGATGAAAGATATAAGTGTGTTCTTTCATTTCATGTATTTAAAAAAATTACAAGATGCAAAATTAGAATTTACAAGGGACTCCAAACTATCAGACATTTGACGAGCAGAAAATCGGCATCACAGATTACGCGCAGGATTTCAAAATACATTTTGTAACTAAAATGAACATTTTGGTCTTCAGTTTATGATAATTACCCTGAACCTAAATAAATTTGTGTTTAAAGCATTTTTATATTGTCAATACAAACTTTTATTTAGGTAATTCAAAATTTAGAAACTTTCTACACTGTAATCACCTAAAAAATATTTTTTGAACAATAAAAAGTGAATTTTAGGTCCAGTTTATACAGAATAACATGAAACATATGTTTTAAAAATTTCATGAAAAAATATTCAGAAGTTTTTGAGATATCGTCCGAATTATGGAAAAAAGACGTCATTCGGAGAAAAATGATTTCAAACGTTCGGAAACGCCTCTTTAGCTATTGAGCAGATACAATTCTAATAGCCAAAACTTCTGTTCTAAAGGGAATTTCAAGGATACAATTATATCAAAATGTTGAGAAAAGATGGTAGTTACACATCTAAAAAATTAAAAATTCAAAAACTTTAAAGCTTTAAGAGTCCTGAGCCCAGTTTTCTGCTTGTTATACCTATATAAAATTGTTTTGCTTCATCTTCTTTGGAGAATGGTACACACACAAAAAATATCCCTGTAAAATTACAGGCATAGCCCTGCAGCAGAGATTCCAGTCATACCCCGTAAAAAAAGGTCCTTATCCAAGTAACAATCCGTATTTTCGCTAACAAATGTGCTAGAACTGTAAAAATTTGTGGATTGCCTTAATTTTCGAAGTATCTAAGGAATAAAACCACTTATTTAATGCATCAGACAGCTTTTCATCACATAAGACCCGTGAAAAGTGAAGGGCAAAACCTCTCAGTTTTTTTCTGAGAGTGTATTTCATATACTACTGATAACTGGTTTGGTTCAATTGGATCTATTTTCTCACAGACTATATTTTTTAACTTTACGGAAGGTTTTACAAACAGGGAGATATTGAATTTATTAAGTTTATATTTCAATCTTTAGAAACAACCAAGAAAATATTGTAAAGTGGATAATGCAATGATTCAGTCTCCACTGAGTTGCCTAACATTTCGAAAGATATGCTCTGTAGATTAAGAAAGAATGGTAGAAGTTAATTCACGGTCGCAAGTATCCAATTTCATTTAATTTCATTCTGGCATTTGTTCTTCATTATACATGCGGTCTCGTGATTTTGTTTACCAAATTCTTGTTTTTTTTGTTTTTTTTTTTTTTTTTTTATTGCAAAAACATTTGTATCAACAAAGATCTTAAGAATGTCGCCGTTTGAGTGATAGAACATACGCCGATCTGAATAAAGTATTTAAATCCCTTTTAAGTGTGTTTTTTATGATTTTAGCAATGTTTAGCCTAGTTTGGATAAATTATAAATAACAAAATAATAGTAGAAAAAAATTGCATGTTTTGTAACAAATTTAGAAAAAAAAAATATATATATACATACATATATATATATATATATATATATATATATGTAATATATACAAGTAATAATATGAATATAAAAATGTGTTTGTGTAGTTGAAAATACTTTTACATTTTTCGAATAATGTTTAGAGCAATATTAATGTAAATCTCTATAGCAATGAAAAGTTCTGCAGTATTACTCCAATAATACAAGAAATAATCATCGAAATCTTCATGCACCCAACTCAATCATGGCAAATAAGAAATTTTTTTCACAGAATAATAATTTACAGGTAAACTAAGCGTTAAAATACTATTTTTGTTAAATTGTTCTATGTGTATATTTCAATAAATCTAAATCGCTTTTTCATCATATTTAGAATTTCCTCATTTACATTTTCCCCAATACATGAAAATTCAAAGAATATACTTGTATTTGAGTAATTGTAATTTGAATTTTACGTGCAATAGTGTCAATAAATCTAATAGAGGTACGGCTGTATATGCAAGGCGTGCACTGTCAGAAATAAAACTCTCACTTTTGACGATTCAGCAATCCTCGAGCTGTATTTCGTCGTTTTTGACGATCATTTCCTATCAACATCACGTGACCTTTAACGAAACGCAAACTGTCAAATATTTGACGAAATGTTTGCCTCAATCACGGTCAGATTCAATGCATTTTAAGAAAACAGTTGCTGTACCTCCTCAAATCCTGCGATTTTATCAAGCAGATATTTGCTTGTTTATGTTAGTCCTGTAATAATTTATTTTAAAGCAGGACTTTTTAGTGCTTTTCAGAAAATACTGAAATATAGGTACTTATTGTTTCTTCAATAGTTATTTTTTAGCTGTTACATTTTTTTAGGAATGCTTATTATTATTTTTATTTATTTATTTATTTATATGTTGTTCGTTATGTTTTAATTCGAAAAGAATAAATTTCCTGTGTTCTTTAAAACCATTCAAAATAAAAATTTGGTCAATAAAATTTCAAACTTCCAGGATATCATTTTTTTTTTTTTTTTTTTTTTTTTTTTTTTTTTTTTTTTTTTTTTTTAAGCAGTATATTCTGTTTTCAACCAAATTAAAAATAAACATAATTGGTGGCTCTCCCATTTATAAACAGTAAAGTGTTAAAAACTTATCCATCTACTCAAAGTGATAAAATCTCACGCAATATGCACTTCACAATTCTTATTTTTGAGCCAAAAATTAGTGAGACCA
Organism: Maratus speciosus; assembly: GCA_963932465.1. Lineage (NCBI taxonomy): Eukaryota > Metazoa > Arthropoda > Arachnida > Araneae > Salticidae > Maratus > Maratus speciosus. Next base: position 137,866,382 of record OZ010790.1, read on the forward strand.
TATTCTAATCATTCATTTATCAAAGAAAATTCCACTAGTAAATTATTTAATCAAGTCATATTATAATTATTCATTGACATGAGAAAATCATAATAATAAATTAGCCTTACTTTAAGAAATTTATAAATAATATAAATATTTTATAACTTTCAGAAATTATAGCAGCGCCGATAAAATTGCAATCTACATTATAAAAATACAAACACGCAGCAGAATTTATTACACCAATCTAAAACCACATCTTCACTCTCAGAAATAATACTCTCACGTTTGACGATTAAGAAATACTTGAGCTGCATTTCGTCGTTTTTGACGATCATTTCCTATCAACATCACGTGACTTTTAACGAAAGGTAAACTCTCAAATATTTGACGAAAGTTTTACCTCAATTACGGTCAGACTCAATTCATTTTAAGGAAACAGTTGCTGTACCTCCTCAAATCCTGCGATTTTAACAAGCAGATATTTGCTTGTTCATGTTAGTCCTGTAATAATTTATTTTAAAACAGCACTTTTTAGTGCTTTTCAGAAAATACTGAAATGTAGGTAGTTATTGTTTCTTCATTAGTTATTTTTTTTAGCTGTTAACATTTTTTAGGAAGGCTTATTATTATTTTTATTTATTTATTTATTTATATGTTGTTCGTTATGTTTTAATTCGAAAAGAATAAATTTCCTGTGTTCTTTAAAACCATTCAAAAAGAAAATTTGGTCAATGAAATTTCAAACTTCCAGGATATCTTTTTTAAAAATTTATTTAAGAAGTATATTCTGTTTTCAATCAAATTAAAAATAAACATAATTGATCCCTCTCCCCTTTATAAACAGTAAAGTGTTAAAATCTTATCCCTCTATTCAAAGTGATAAAATCTCACGCAATATGCACTTCACAATTAGTTATTTGTGAGCAACAAATTAATCAGACTAAATTTATTATGAAGAAGCATTTGATTCGGTGTACATACACATCAGCTGCATTAGAAATTGTGGAGGACATTGGTATAGACAAACCTTACATCAATATCATAAAGAAGATTTATAAGAAAGCATCAGCAACAATCCGCTTGGACAAAGGATAAGCAAAGGTCAAGCTTGAAAGAGGGCTAAGACAAGCAGACACCATTTCACCTAAGCTTTTTACTGCTGTCTTAGAAAATATTTTCAAGAAGCTGGATTGTTAAAGCAAAGGAATTAGAATAAATGGGGAATATTTATGTCATCTCCGATTCGCTGAAGAAATTTTAATTTTCAGTAATAGTCCTGAAGAATTGGAAAATATGCTAAAAGATTTGGCAGAAACTATCAATAATATGGGATTAAAAATAAACTTGCAAAAGGCTAAGGTGATGTTAAATTTATTTGCATCAAAAAAGAAAATCATCTACAACAACACTGAAATTAAAGAAGTGCAACGTTATGTGTATCTTGAGCAGGAAATATCATCGGATAATAGTATCATGAATGAAATCAATAAAAGAATAAGAAATGGATGGAGTGCTTTTGGGAAGAACAATATTACTCTGAAGAGTATTATGCCTCCTTGTTTGAAAAGAAAGGTGTTTAACCAACGTGTTTTGCCTGTGCTAACTTATGGAGCAGACACATGGATGCTAACAAAACTGATGGTACAAAGATTACAAACAACACAGAGAAGTATGGAAAGATATATGCTAGGTATAACTAGAAGAGGCAAAAAAAAATAACCTGGATAAGAATTCAGATGAAAGTTTTTGACATTATTAAAAGAATTAAACAGCTAAAATGGAAATGAGCTGGGCACATTGCAAGAAGACAAGACAATAGATGGAGCACAAATACCCTACAGTGATATCCCAGATATATAAAACGGCTAAGAAGACGACCTCAAGTAAGATGAAGTGATGAAATCAGAAAAGTGGCTGTTGTTAATTGCATGACTAAAACACTAGACAGTAAAAATTGGAAAATCTGGGGAGACCAACCCCCAGCAATGGATTGAAAACGGTTGTTTCTGCTGCTGATGATATCCATAAAGGAAATCACAGTAATTATTGAGTTTATATTCGGTATGCATTTCTTAGAGAAAATAAGTCCCTGAAATTAGATTTAAAATATAATTAACTTTCCTTTTAATAGCATATAAATTTATTTTTTTTAACTATTTTATGCAATTCAGACTTATTTCTGCTGCATTTCTTTACATTCGCTATCGATAATCTCATTTAGAAAATATTCTCACTTAATAACGATAATTAGAATATTATTGAGTTTTAACTAAAGCATATTTTCAAATAATATGGCATATTAGTCTCAGTTTCAAAATTTTATTCAAAATAAAAGACGTATTTTGGAAAATTACTTGGATCTGCTTTGAAAATGTTGAAAAATATATAAATTTAAATAATATCTTTTTACAAAACATTTAGTATATATATATTATTTATATTTAGATGCATTTTTCCATGCTTTTATTTAACTTTACATCGTTTATATATGTAAAGATAGAATTTAGTAATTCATTTTTCACCCTCTTATATCGATTCATATCATATCGCTTTTTTATTTTTGGTTATCGCTTACCCCTCTGGATTTTGTAATTAGAATTTTACGTGAAACAGTGTGATCAAATGTGAAGGGATTACGGGATTACGTTGCTAAACATGCGAGTTCACAAAAAGTATCTTTACCAATACATTAATTGCGTACGTTTAGTTAATACTACGCATTATTTTATTTTTATTTATATTAAAATTAAAATTATTTTTATAATCAATTAAATCTACATATTTTTAAAAAACAAAATGAATTTTAAAAAATTACACAACGTAAGGCAATTTAATGCTTTCCACAATTGTCCAGATACTATAATCCAAAAAATCCCTGCATTCTCGGCCTACAGGTGGAGGTACATTTCAAAGTTAAGTATTAATTTCACCAACAAATACTGCATCATGATTTGAGACAAAACCCAGTTTAACAATATAATCTTACCGCTTTTGACGAATTTTTTATTTCATTTTTCTGTATGAGCTCGCTTTATTAGAATCAGGCGATACTAAAAAAAAAAATATTTTTCCACGCTTCACAACTCAACATTTTCAGACTTACTTTTAAAAGTAAAAACATGAGAATTGCTGACGTGATTTTTGAAGAGATTTATAAGTGAACTGTGTTTCCGTTTTTAGGTGCGTTCGTAATTATATAAATACGTAGCACCTACAGTCGTCGTTCAGTCCGTCTGTCCGTCTGTCCGTCCGCATGTAACAGAACAAAAACTACCCAATCGAATGGTCTAAAATTTTAAATATATGATTGTTGCAATATTTTGTCGTGCCATTTCAAATTTTATGAAAATCGGATGTATATTTTAATTACAGGGACAGTCAAAAGTTTTTCTTTACATTACGGCCAATGAGAAAAATTATTGCAAGTGCGTTTTAATGATGTTAAAACTTTCCGAATGGTCTGAAATTTTAAACATATAATTATTGCAAAATTTTTTCGAGCCATTTCAAATTTTATGAAAATCGGATGTATAGTTTAATTACAGGGACAGTCAAAAGTTTCCTTTACATTACGGCCAATGGGAAAAATTATTGCAAGTGCATTTTAATGATGTTACAGCCTTCCGAATGGGCTGAAATTTTAAATATATAATTGCTGCAAAATTTTGTCGAGCCATTTCAGATTTCATGAAAATCGAATTTATAGCTTTATTACAGGGACAGTCAAAAGTTTTCCGTTACATTAAGGGGAATGGGAAAAAAATATTGCAAGTGCATTTTAATGCTGTTACAGCCTTCCGAATGGGCTGAAATTTTAAATATATAATTGCTGCAAAATTTTGTCGAGCCATTTCAAATTTCATCAAAATCGAATTTATAGCTTAATTACAGGGACAGTCAAAAGTTTTCCGTTACATTAAGGGGAATGGGAAAAAATTATTGCAAATTATCCCACAATTAGAGAAATGCGAAAAAAATCTTCGGATTGCCAAAGAGATCACAAGTAGAAATTTTGCATAACTAACTTTATTTATCATTTGCAAATAGTTTTGATAGTGAAAGATCTAAAATTCAATCAACAGCAATTTGACATTATTTAATGGAATGTAGTTTAGAACGTAATTAACTGTGTTTTGTAGCTAACTCTGGTACATTTTTAGCCGTACCTTTACGAACATTTCTAACGTTGCACATCAAACTTGGTTGTGGATCCGATTACGGATGATTGGGAAGATTTTATTGAATGAAAACTAGAGGTTTAGTTTTCTATTTGAATTAGTTATCGAGGTTATTTTCCTAGGTTAATAGTTGCATGATTAAAACTGGTATGTAAAAAGAAACGGCAGTTAAAATGACATTATTTTAATTTTATTCACACAATTCCCCTTTAAATATCCACTTTTACATAATTCACATATTTTAAAATAGAAAACTTAAATACTGTTTTGATTGTATTTACTCTACTGGAAATCGAAGATAAGAAACTGTAGAGAAAACCTGGCAAAAGAAGACGTATATTACCAAATATAATGTAACGTAGAGAGAGATTGTATTTATGTTATCAGATCCGCACAAAGTACCAAGCTGAGAAGCCCGGATTAAAAGAACTAACAAACGAAAGTGAATAACCCGAACATTCTTTAAGTTAAATGGTCAATCTCTGCAGCCATTGTAATTCTCTCTTTTTTAGTAGTGTGGTGATTTGATCGTAATGGCCGCATTTCCCTCCCAAACTCTACATATGTATTGAAGATTTGCTTCTAAATTGCACGTATTTCGTCTAACGCATCAGATAATATAATAGTGCAATGGCGTCCGATGCGTATTCAGAAAATGCGGAAGGACCTTCCAGGTGAAGGTCCATATTAATTTAAAATGCAGGGTCGGATTTTCCATTTCGTTTGATTGAAGGTTTATTTGAAAAATGGTCCAGCGCAGCTGGCTCAGCCTGCTAGTTTAAAATAAAATCCATGATCATTCTAACTTTGATTATAGGGAAAAGGTGTTGTTTGAATCTCTCATTTTAAAATAGAATATTGGATAAATGGGCGCATTGACTCTGAAGACATACGTAAGTATTTTCAAATAGAAATGAAACTTAAAACACTACATTTTTGTACAATACATGTCTCCTCTGACATATGCTCATCAAAAGTAAACATTTTTAAAAATTCTTTAATGGCTGAAAAATGTCGCGTCACTTATGCCTCTAAAATAATCATTTTGAAGACAACGATCTATCTCCTTTTGTTTTCGGATAATGTTACCATTATATATTTTCTTGTCTTTGTCAAGATGAATTAATTGTGCTGCTTAAAACAACAGAAAAAATAAATTTATGTTTATGTAAACCATTCAAAAGGTTGAAGAGATACTGGGTTGACATTATAAAATATTTCATGGAAAGATTTTTATTGCTTTTGTTGTTATTCTTTGACATTAAGAAAGTTGGAAATTAAAACAGTTCCTATTTATAAATATTTTGACCTTAGAACGTTTTTCTTTTCATGATGTCATCTTTAACTATCACAAAAGTTTTATTCTGCAAAAAAATTAAATAATTTATAATATTTTTAAAATTTTTCATCTTAAAGATGAAAATATGATTTAGTTTGAAAAGGCAAGGTAAGGAAATTTTGCTACATTAAATAATTAAATTTAATATTTAATTTTAAAACCTGCTACCGATAAGGTTCTCAAATTTTACTATTTAATTAATTTTGAAAAATCCTTTTACTTTTTTAATTTTTTTCATTATTTTTAAACTCGTATTTTTTTTTTCAATTTTATATCGTTTAATACCATGTTTTTTTACGAAGTAATTTTTTATTTTCAACTTTTATTTATAATAAAATCTTATTACGTAGTTTTATACTACAGTTATACTTTTTTTTCTCCCAATGGCTCATTAATAACATTATAATCATCAATGGACTGGGCGTAAAGTTGACGTCAAATCGGAAGCCCCTCATATTGACTTCAATGTTAAGCACTGTTTCTTAAAATAATGTTCACTGTTTCTTCAAAATAATAATAATAATTTAATGATTCGCAAAATTCAATTTATTTAATTTTAAATAATGCATGATTTCATATCTATGAAATTCAAAGAATTGTCCTTTTAACATTTTTTTACACTTTTTTACCTTTAATTTAAGACGAAATAATATTACGTTGTCTTATTTTTTGGAGGACAGAATAATTCACTCAGAAAACCTTTGTAAACTGCTTTAGTTAATATCTATTTCATACAATTTACAATTTCATGCTTTCATTACATACAAGCAAGAATAAAATCAACATCGTTTTTTTTTATTATTATTTTTTTTTTTAAATTTTTTTTTAGTATATATGATATTGTTAAGGACTTCGAAATCTGGCGATCAGACGTTAAATTATAAGACCTAACCAATCACTTATAGTAAAGTGACGTATTATATTTTACACAAACAATTAAAAAACAGACTGATTGGTTAAAAACGCTGCACAAGATGGAATAGCTGCGTTTGTAGCCTTGCCAACCTGTAATAGTGTGAAGGTCCAGGCTGCTAGGTATCCTCCCATGTTATTTAGTCGGTAGAACGTCATTGCGCTATACTAATAGCCCGGGTTCGAATACCGGCATGGAATCTTTTTCACTAGGTTGGCTATTGCGCTTTTTAAGCAATTAATTTGAAATTTGATTTTCATTTGAAATATTGTATGCAAGGCGAATGTTTCTCTCTGGAAAAATTTCCAATTATTAAAATAGTATTACTTTCTTGCTAAAAACAGTCAATGTTTGATTGTTCCGACCAAACAAAGCACCATTGATCGGATTTTCATAAAGACCAATAATGCAAGTAATAATGCGTAATTAAATTAATTTTATATGTATTAAGCATTTATGAATTTTATATCTATATTTGTTATTAATTTTGAAGGAATAATTAACTAATTTTAAACAAAAATTAAATAACCCTGTTTGTTAATGTCATTAGATGTCACATTTTGCCATTTCTTTCCGAATTTGCGGTGTACCACCTTCAATTTTGGATTTGGGAATGTTCGCCGGATATAAAAATCAGTCGCTTATTAAAATAAATTTTGCTCAGAACGAATATGATTTTATTAAGCGGTAGTTACTGTATTCCTAAAATAATGTAAATTTATTCTTTAAAGCTACAGTAGAATGGAGTGATAAAAAAGAAAATGTAAAAAAATTGCTTAAAGGAAGATGTGAAAATTTGCTATAGAAGCAAGGGAACATTTAATGAAATACAAATGGGAAAGTTGATAAGAACGATACTCATTTTTTTTTTTGTTACCAATATTTCAGGCATTATTATCGTAGTAGCCATCAGCGTATAGACACATTTTCTTACCTGTTATTACATTTATATGAAAAAAATCATAACATCTTATTTTAAGATTATCATCATCATCTTGATAAGAACTTTTATTTCAATTAAATAGTACACATTGTAAATAGAAAGAATGGATGAATAGAAAGGATGAAAGTAGCAGCCTTAAGAAATGCTAAGTGTTCATGCCTCTGGAAAATAACATAACAGTGATTAAAACGCTTTAGGAAAGTATGTTGACAGTTTAAGAATAGATAAACAGAATAAGATGAAGCCAACGCATGTAGCAACTAGTGTTTCCAGATAGAGTGTCACAAAAAGTGAGTGTTTAACATGGAATTTTTCTCCTGTACCTTGAATTCCGTCTAAGCAAATTTGTTTGCGTATCACATTTTCCAAAATGATTTTTAATAATAACAAAACACTGTAGCAAAGTTATTCTGCCTTTTTCAAACGGATTTTATTTCCTTCAACAAATGTTTCAATATAAAATAAATAGGGTCAATCCTCTCATATATGGGAACCTTGAACGATTACTTTCTCATGATTAAAATAAAACATTTTTCAAGATTGTTATATATTGCAATTATGTGGAAACTTTCTTTTGATAATTGCATAGCAAATAAAATGATATATAAAAATTTGTTGTAGGTTAAGCATTTAAAAAATTAAAAGTCGTTTTGTAAAAGTGGGTTAATCTTCCCTAGTCTCCCCTATTTAATAAAGCGTGGTGCTTTTTAGTTTTTAATGGGAAATCTATCGACTTTATTTAATGTGAAATACCTAATGCAGTTACACATATATATATGTTTTGTAACACGGAAAGCCGTGGTTGGATACCGTAGTTATCTTGAAAGTCAGAATATTAAAAATGCAGTAAATTGTTCTGCTAAATCTTTATTACTACTCTTCTAACTATACAATCGAACCTGGTTAAGACGCGTTTCAAGGGACTGGATAAAACTTTCGTATACAATCGGGATAGCATATTAATCGTGGTTAGTATAATGTTGCAGGAATTGAGCTTATTTACACATTTAATCATCTAAATGAACATTAGAGTTTTCATTTATATATTTACTGTCGAAAATTGTGTCTTTTACGTATATTTAAATTAATATTTAATTATATTTCACTTTAACTCACTGTTTCTTTTCATAGGACTCACTGGAAAAATGAAGGAAAATAAATCTGAATTCCAACAAGTCTTTATTGTCAATTAATGCGTTGAAACAAAAAAAAAACAAAAACATACTAGACTATTTTTATTTAACAGAAAGAAAAAAAATATGTATATAATCTCTGATGCTCAACCAGGTTTTTAAAATCCTATTTAGTATTTGTAATAGTGAGTACCATTATATTCTGCACTTCTTTTTAATATAAGAAAAACTATACTTATTAACCGTTGTATAAAAAATATTGTTAGCATACCGAAAATTAAAGAAGACATAGAAAACGTAAAAGAATTATCCAACGGAAGTCGTACTTGTTAAATCTTTAGGAATTTCATTTTTTGTTGCTTATAATGTGCATTATAAAACATAGTCGTGATATAACGTACATTTAAAACCTCACTAACAACAGGTATGATCATCTCTAATCATAATAAATTTCATGTCGTTATCTCAGTAACCTGAATTCGTCTATATATATGTTTACTACAATGAAAATATAAAGGAAGCTTGCGACAATGTCTGTTAGGATGCGCGTTTTCCTAATTTAACAAGTTTTATTCAAATATTTACTAATATTTCTGATTGTTATTAAATAAAATAAATCCCAGTAAAAAGTTTTCGGTAAAAAAAAAAAAAAAAGCGCCAAGTTCTCCTTAATGTTTCGGCCAAAAAAAGCAGTGATATCTGAAGTTCGCACAAGTTAAAAGACAAACATCCCAAATCTTTCATTGAAAATGGCTTCCTGCGACTTGGCCGTTAATGCCTTCTACAGCATTTCAAAATTAATGATTGGAAATTAGACATTTATGAATTATTTAAATATTAAAAGTAATATTAGAATGCAAAGAGGCAAATTCACATAAAGACATTATAAGTAAAAGATTTCTGATAACTACCATTCAGTTTCAAAAAACATTAGTTCTGATTACAGATCATTTAGTACACTTGTGGTTTAATTGCCATTTTGTACGGTCTAAAGCTAAAGTCATTAACGTAAAACCCAAGAAATAAAACAAAATTTACTTACTTCAAATCTCACAATATGTTACATTATATTTTATTGTATAATATTGAAATCTTGTGTATTGACGAAAGAGATTTTTTTCGTTTGAACATTTATTATAGTTTGTTTGCATACATTAAGAGGTATTCGATTTATAAGCTGTTAAAAGCTGATACTAATTATGTTTTAGCAATTAGGGATATTATCTTCTGAATACAAGTATTTTGTTATTTTTAACTTCTAAGCATTTAAATAAACTGAAGTTGTTTAAATGCTTTTTAAATGTGTATTTTTTTCTGTACTCTGTGCTACAAAATGCCTAAAATAATCAAAAAACGTAGTTGGCATGTAACTCATTTGTACATATTTTAAAATTTGAAAAACTCTCTCGAAGGCATTAACGGCCAAGTCGCAGGAAGTCATTTTCAATGAAAGATTTGGGATGTTTGGCTTTTAACTTGTGCGAACTTCAGATATCACTGCTTTTTTTGGCCGAAACATTAAGGAGAACTTGGCGCTTTTTTTTTTTTTTTTTTACCGAAAACTTTTTGTTGGGATATCACTACTTTTTATATGTTTTTACAAGTTTGTTATTCTAAACTATATTAATATGAAAAAACTTAAATTTCGGTACTTTTATGTTAGCCGGGAGCAAATCTCCTCATTAGCCTTTTATTTTTTCGCCAATAGCAGTTTTCATTTTTCACATGTGTAAATTAGAAACAATGCTTTGGTTTTCAAATAAATTATTTTGGTTTATGTTATTATTTCTTATTTATTTATTTATTTCTATGTTAAATACTCTATTAAATAAAATGTGGGAAATGCATCTATTTTAAATGAGATCACTGAAAAGTATACATCTTTAAATGAAATGAATGCAATATGAACAATGGAGTTGGGAACAGTATTTGGCGATTTGCCACTTGCGCCCGGCTAACATAAAAATACCTAAATTTATTTCATTGAGCTTTACAAATTTATACTTTTTTTCTTTTTATATAAAAGTACTAGCCGCCTCTAGCAAGCAGTATTTACCGTATTAATTCCATGTTAAACGTTGCATCATGTTACTGTTATTCATAATTTAATTTACTTGCCAATTCTTTCGCCAAGTCGGAAGCTTTTGTTAGAGAAACCTTGAACTCTTTACGATCATGGAAGCACATAATATATTTTGTGTTGTTATGTATTTCATCATTCGTGACAAATATTTCTTAACTCACTTAGCAGTTACGATTCGTTCTCTAATGCCGAAATTTTTAAACATATTTAGTAATCTTTTCTAATTGGGCTCGCTGCCAATTGTTGTATTTTAACTGATATGACTGGGTACAAGTGAAATGGTTCTTATGAAATCCTTTGACAATATCTGCATTTGCATTAAACCATATTGATGCTAATATCTTTTTGTTTCACGTTAACCTTTTCGATAGACTTGATTACGGAAGAATAGAAGGTCTACCGGCTCACTGCCATGACCCTTTTGAAAATCTCTCATTCTTCTCATCTGATCGTGTTGAAGAGTTAATCAATGTGCCATGGTTTTAAGATTTTAGCTAATTTTATTCGAAACCTGAAAACTAGAATGCGAGGAACCGGGTTATAGAAGATTCATTCATTCTAACGTACATATCGATTAACAGGTTACATATTATAGAATTATAATAATCATAAGGTAAACTGGCAGTTTCAATGCTTTAATAGTTTCCGCAAATTCCCTTTATATGATACAGAAGTTTTAGCGGTGTAAAGATTAACAACATAGTCACAGTAAGTATAATAACAGTACAATATAATAACAATAGCAGAGGTTTTGGGCAGTGAGGAAACTATTAGCACTTTGGAAATATTAGTACGTTATATCATTTAACTATTCAGATGATATGCGGATAAATAAAAATAGATGGCTCGCATTAATAATTAACTCATTGAAAAATAGCCACTAACGTCAAATATTCACCAAGCTTAGCGACATTTAGCAAAGTTTCGCCAAATTTGGTGATATATCATGTCAATTCTCAAATTTGGCGACAAAAAATATTTTGATTATTCTGACGTCATAATGATGCATATGTATTATGTATTATACACATACCTATAATATGTATGATGCAAAAGTATTACGTATTATATGCATATGTATAATATGTATGATACATATGCATAAGTTCATTAACACCACTAAAATGCACTTAAAGGAATAGTGTTCCATAAATAGTAGGGATAATTGCCAGACTGACCAGAGTGCTATTGAGATTAAAATTCCGACATTTATAATAGACCGGGAGGTGTCTGCACAGACCATCACCTCATCGAGTTTATAGCTGAAATTTCAGGATTAGTTAAAACTAGATTAGCATATTTAAATGCAACTGGTCTGTTAAGTCATATCTTGGTAGAAACCACCTGAAGACCTAATTTTAGTGGTTAACTGATAGGTTTACTATTGTATTTTCCTGCATCCAAAAGTTTGGAAACATGGAGGAGTGGGTGCAGGAAAACGCAAGGGAAAATCCACCAATTAACCCGTAAAACCGGGTCTGTAGATGGTTTCCACAAATATATGACTTGGCAGACCAGTTACATTTCAATACGCTAATAGATATTTAACTAATCCTAAAATTTTAGCCGTCAACTCGATGAGGTGATGATCTGTGCAGACGCCTCCCGGTCTTTAATAAAATTTGTTTTAAGGAAGTGAAAGATAGAAAGATGGACATATAAACTGAAATATTTGCATTAAGATTTTTGTAAAAGCATATAAAAATTCATTCAGCTTGAAATCATGTAACACCTTTATAACTCAGGCTAATTTTCTGTAATCGGGTTTTGGCGACCAATATATCTTATCTATAACTATAATCTTTCTTTTACAGATATAAAATTAACAATAAATTAACAGTAAGTAGGCTAATAATACAATATAATAACATTAGCAGCGGACTTCAGACGCCGCATCTGTCGCACATCGTTAAAGACAGTTTATTAGTTACACATTTCATTTAATTAAAAGGAGATTTTTAAACATATGGAATTAGGATATTTTTCCATTATAGAGACCTTGGCATTTTTTTTTAAATCTTGGTGCAATTCGGACTTCAGAAACTGAGATATGTTGCCAAATGATATAAACAACTATGAAAACAAATCTAATGAACTGTTATATTATTTATATATGTTTTTATATACATATAAATATTTTATTTATACATGTATAAAATATTATTTTTTATATACAAATTATTTATGTTGGTATATAAAAATAAATAAACGTGTTTCTTCCATTAATTAAATTCTATACATATTGAAAAAATTGTTTGTGTATGTGACACAGTAAATAAGTTGCCAGAAAATACGTTATTATCAAATTTCTTTTCTCGTCAAGGCTATTTTCTGTATTTCGCTAAGGCTAGTATATCGGAAGCGTACCGAATTGCGGTTATATTTTGCCAAATGTTTTATTGTTTTAATATCGTAAATATATCATAACCTATACTGATTAAAATTTTTAGGTATATTCATTTTTTCTATTTAACAAACATCTTTGGAAAAACATATACATAAAATTTTATTCTGCTTGAAATTAAGTGACCCCTTCAAAACTCTGTAATCGAGTTTTGCCAACATTGGCACAATTGAATGTGTTAAGGAACTGTTTACGGCCAAATGAACACCCCCTGTTTGAAGAGTTTAGAGGCGGAAATTCTGTGTTTTCAGATTTTTCTGGTTAATTGTGCTACAAACCCGACTTACCTGTGAAATTTCATGATTCTACGACTTTTAGAAGTACATTAGTTATTTGATGATGCGAAGTGAGTCAGTGACAAAAAAGCGCTTTTTCGCAATTTAATATTTCGAAAACTACTAAATATAGAAACATGAAATCGTGGAATCTTAGTTCAATTTGACCATACGAACATGTGTATAAAAAAAATTCTATATCTCTCCCTAAAACGACGTTATGAGGGGGTGAAAAGTATGGCGAAATGGTTCAGGAAAAGGTAGCTTACGGCTTGTGCGAACTTGGCGGACGCACTGCCGTGCTCCCAGATAATACTTTTCGGAAACAGAATTTTTTATCTGTAATTAAGAATTACGACACTATTTAAACTTACAACACTCGAGAAGAGAGAAGGAATTCGCAACTTGAGAAAGGTAAAACGCGCCTTAAGCGTGATATTTCCACCAAAGTGCCGAAAATGTATCGCGTATGAAGCGGGATCGCGTATTAAATCTGATATTTTTGCATTAGCCTCGGGCGATGTTGAAGGGATCGGAAAAAATCCGCGTATTAACCGTGAGCGTCTCAACCGTGTTCGACTTTAGTTGTATGAGCGAAGCGAAGGCTAATACTCAGCGCAATATTACTGTCTGGTCACATAACAGCTACGATGGATATTAACGCCATGTCCATGTTTGTTGAAAACCCAAGCATTAGTTCATGAGATAGAGCTACTGCGGAAATCACAAAAAATGCAACATAGCAGCGCCACCTGTAGAGCGATTTACACCACAAGGTGCAAAACGTCAACTCATGTCAAGCACTAACAGAAACTGAAGTTTGATGAAAATCCGTGCATTATTTCTTGAGATAGAGCTATTACGAAAATCGAGTAAATGCTGCAAAATACAGCATAGCAGCGCCATCTGTTGAGCGATTTGCACCAAAACGTTACCAGTACTAATTCATATCAAGGATTAACTGAATCTGAAGTTTGATGAAAATCCGTGCATTAGTTCTTGAGATAGAGCTAGTGCAGAAATCGCGAAAAATGCAGCATAGCAGCGCCACCTTTTGAGCGATTTACACAAAACACTAATCAGCATCAATATGTATTAGGGACTAAATGAATATAACTTTTTGTTAAATTCCGTGCATTAGTTCTTGAGATAGAGCGCCCACAAAATTTGTGTCACATACACACAGACAGACAGACTCACAGTCACAGACAGACATTTTGTAAAAACATGTTTTTTGGAATCTCTGACCCTTAAAACGTGTAAATCCGTCAAAAATCGGAATTCGAAAATTTTCATGAATCCAATACTTTTTTCTTGTAAAGATAGAAGAAAGTAAAAAGGCATAAAATCTTTTATTTGAGATTTTGTAATATTTAATCAATAACATTTTTTAATCGCCAAAAGCATATTTTATATTTCGCGTGTGAAAATTAGAAACGATTATATGATGTTTAATAAAATATTTTGCTTTATAGGATCATTTCTTCCTATTTTCTTTATTTTTTAGGGTTTCGGTCATCTGACAAAACCCTATTCGTCTCGTCTCGTTCCTCTGTCTGTTAGTGTGTCTGTCCATCTGTCACAGAGCCCATTATCAGAAACTATACATGTTGGAGACTTGAAATTTTGCATACTTATAGCTGAACGCCACATATCATACGACAAATCATAAAATTTCGAAAAAGTTGTACATTCAAACCTTTGGGCTCCACATGTGTATTTTAAACAATTCTTTCCAATTCAGTCCTAATTAGGTTGGAGACGTGAAATTTTGCATACTTATAGCTGAATACCTCACATCAAATGGCAAACTATAATATTTTGAAAAAGTCGTACATTTAACCCTTTGGGCTCCCACAAGTGTATTTTAAACAATTCTTTCTTAGTCAGTCCCTAAGTAGGTTGGAGGCGTGAAATTTGCCATACTTATAGCTGAACACCTCACATCAAATGACAAACCATAAAATTTTGAAATAGCCGTACATTTAATCCTTTGGGCTACCACATAAGTATTTTAAGCAAATCTTTCTAAGAAAGCCCCTAATTAAGTTGGAGACATGAATTTTTGCATACGTATAGCTGAATACCTCAAACCATACAGCAAATCATAAAATTTTCAAAAAGTCTTATATGAGTCACTCCTCCGGGCTCTAACTTGTGTATTTTAAGCAATTTTTCTAAGCTCCGCCCTTTTCAAGAGGGGAGAACTTTTCCAACTTTTGCCGCCACCCATTTGACCATTCTTTCATATTATAAATCATAGCCTTACATATTTTAGTTCCACTTTTTACCGCCAGGGGTGCCTACATATCTCGGGTGCTATCGACCCAATCCCCTCGACTAATATATCTAGGGATAGTATATAAAACGGAGTTTCGTTCAGATAGAGGTTTATTTCGAATAGAGTGCGCCCCTGGTTGCGAAATGTGGAACTAAAAGATTATTCAAAAGGATAAAGTGTTTTGAAAGAATATTAAACTAAACCCTCTGTGCGATCTGTGATCACACTTATTCACTTGTTTTTTACATGCTTTCTTTTAACTCACAATTATATTTGTCTGTGGCACTCAAATTTTGTGATCCATTTTTCACCCACTTGGAAATTTGGAATATCTACGAATTCCTCAGGGCAATACATGAAATGGACATTGATTTTTTGAAATTCGATCCCTAAGGGGTAACGTTAAGGGGGGGGGGGGGGGAATTACTTAATTGTTACGTTTGATTTTCTATAGAGAAATCAGCATAAGCTTCAACAATGAGTATTTGTTGAAAAGTACTAATGACAGGGTTACCACGATATCGCCAAACTTTGACCAACGTGGCGAAATATCGCGAAATTTGGCAACAAGAAAGTTTTTATATATGAATCCAACTTGGAGATAACTGACAAATTTGGCAAAATTCCCATTTAAATCCTTTTATCTTCCATAATTGAGCTTACCGAATTAAATTTAAACTCCACGCATTTAAGGGGGATTTTTTCAAGACTTTTCTTCTATTTAGTGCATTTAAAAACATATATATTTTCTAAATTTTTGTGAATTTTAATGAAAGTATGATTAAAAAAAAACAATTTCCATTTATATTAATTTCTTTTTAGTTTTTAAAAATGAAATTGGTACTTTTCCTGTATAAGTGCCCATGCGAGGTAGAGAAAATGGGTTTGGCGAGTCAAATAAGCTTTATATGCGTATTTTCGTGCAACTTATTCATTGTTTCATATACTCAAGCAATTTTTTATAGATTTATAAAATTTATTTTGTGTAAACAAGCCACTTAACTATCTTTATAAACAAAAGTAAATTCTATATAAAAAGCAATGGTATTATATATATAAATAAAATGTTTATATTTCTGTCACAGATGCCATATACGCATCGGGTTTAGCGTGAATTTTTATGCCAGTTTGGCGAAAACGTCGTTTTCGAATACCAGTTACATATAACGTGTTATAATAGCACGTTATTTTTTATTTCAATATGAAAACAAAATAAAGTGATAAACAAGAGATTTTCTATTATTTTTAAAAGGAAATAACAATCAATAAATGACATAATTATAGAAAAAAATTATAATAACATTATATATGGTTACATCAGTGGTGGCTCGTGACTGGCATTTTGGGGGCACTAAATCCATAGCTGCCAAACTTATTCTCTTCTTACCACTATTGCTTTAAAAGAAATCTTTGCCATATTTGTCGGCGGGATATTCGACCATTAAACAAGGTAATGATTTTTTTTTAAATAATGATAAGAAAAGAATAATACTACCCGCCATGCATTTAATGCCCCAAAATATGACAGTAACGAGCCGCCACTGGTTACCATGTCAGGCAAAGTAACGCCACTTTGACGCCAATTAGGTTCCTTTGTGCGTTTATGACATCTGTGCCATATTTTCTGGTAAAAATAAGCATATACGTTCATCAAGTCTGTTTTCATAGCTATTTATATCTTTTTTGCAACAAATCTCACTTTTTGAGGTCGAAATTGCACAAAATTTGAAAAAAAAACTACAAAACGGGAAGTCTGTTTTTTCAGAACTTAGAGTCACATCCGATAACAAACAAAATATATAAATATAAATAGTACAAAACATATTTCAGTTTTAAGACTTAAAACACACGCTTTTATTTTGTACAGAATGACGTCATCCGTATCCGCTGAAGAATTCTTCATTTACGATCGAATCTTAAAGGACTTCTACCGCAAAGTACGCATAGGACTATCTCTGAGGATATCGCTGAATAATACACAAATTCAAAAAAAGAGATGTCGTCTATAATAGCTCCACATTTTATGAGAAATCATTTATTTATATTTTTTCAAAATAGCACGTATTTTAATTATATATTTTTAAAGTTGTTAAGAGAAAAATGCAACAAAAAGGTATAATTACTATTTTCCAACTATTTTCCTTCTACTTTCTACAGAAATGGAGTACTTGAGTTGCTAAAATTAAGCAAATGGTGCTAAAAACTACAAAAAATTAATGTTTAAACATAAATTGAGATGCAGTTTTCAATGAAATTGCATTTAAAAGTACGTTTTCTCCCCAATACGACGGTATAAAAATTTAAAATGCGAGATGTTTAGATTTAAAAATCTTAAAATAGTAGAATAGAGAAGATTAAGTTAAATTGCAGTACAGTATTTGGCACTACACAGCTATACCGTTGAAAAAAAAAATCTATCTCCAAACTATAAGATTGAATGCCAATAATGATCGCATTTTAAATACTTTATTACCATGCATTTAATGCTTTTTATGGTACTTTGCTGTTATATGGACTTTGTCATTTTTGTAAAAAAGCACGACATTCGGTGTTAAGAAAGTTAGATTTTTTGTCAAATCATATAACTGATTATGAAAATAAAACAAAATAAGTATTATACTGGTTTATATATACACCTTGTGTCCTAAAAAGGATTGACTGATTTTAAAATTCAATAACTTGTAAACGGTGACAGATATTTAAAAAATTCTTGCAGGAGGGTTATGCATGAGGTCAAAAGTTTTTTTCAGTGATTTTCGATTTTAGTTCGAATTACAAACAATAGATGGCGCTGCAATCAATATACTCTAAATTCAGGCTCGATTTTTGGTCCTTCGGGACCCACTTAATACATTTCCATATCCTTTTTCCGCATGCAAGAAGAGGTCGACCAAAAATAGAGCCTGTTTTTAGCGCCTATTGCTAACAGTGCCATCTATTTTTTGTAATTCGAACTAAAATTGAAAATCACTGTAAAACATTTTTGACCTTATTCATAACGCTCCTGCAAGAATTTTTTAAATATCTGTCACCTTTTGCAAGTTATGGAATTTTAAAATCAGTCAGTCCTTTTTAGGACACCCGGGATATATATATATATTTAAAAATGCATCTGCTAACACGTATTAGATAAGTTATTTATGTTTGTATATAATCTAATATATAAAAATGAAAATTTGTCTATCTCTCTGTTTGAAATTCTATACAAATCCACAGTTTGGAAGCCAGAATTGTGAAAAGATACGTACATGTGTATTAAAACACGGCCGAGGCAACTAAAGTAATCCAGAATCGAAATAATTTTTAGTTAATTTTTAATTAATAAAAAACCCACCATTTTAAGAGCAATTTCCTATCAAATTTAAACATTTTTCGTTATAGCAGTTGCCAACAATTAAAATACACAATAAAATTCTTACTACAACAATTAATTTTCTACTTCAAGATTTCCACGTGAAAAAGAAAAATGAAATAAATAGTTTGCCGAATTTAAAAAAAAAGATGAATATTAATGTCATAACTTTTCTATTGCAAGACATTCGTGTGAAAAATGAAAATGAAATAAATAGTTAGACGAATTTAAATGAAAGTTAATATAACTTCATAAATTTTCTATTTCAAGGTTTCCACGTGAAAAAGGAAAATATTACGTCGTATTGGAAATATAAAGGACGTGGTGGCTATAGTATAACGTCATATGAGTGTGAAAAAACGTATTGAAGCATGATAAAAACCCGATTATGGAAATATTGGCGTGTTTTAACATTATTGCTTTAATGATGTATTGAAATAAGTTCATTTATAGCTGTATTATTTTGCGTCTGTTATATACATTTATACATTTTTATATTGTGTTTCCATTTGATTCATGTGTACAACACTTCGACTGCTTTTTTATGTTTGTTTTATGTTGTATGTTAAATTTTAAATTTGATTTTTCAGAACAAACATTCTTCAAATTCCAGGCAACGTCGGACACTTTAGTTTGTAACAGAAAAATGTCTTCTGTATCTGTACATCTATGCTAATAATATAAAGCGTTATGCACTCTCAGAAAAAAAACTCTCAATTTTGACGATTCAGCAGTCCTCGAGCTATATTTCGTTGTTTTTGACAATCATTTCGTATCAAAATCAGGTGACTTTTAACGACACGTAAACTCTCAAATATTTGACGAAGGTGTTTCTTCACTCACGGCCAGACTCAATGCATTTTAAGGAAACCGTACCTCCTCAAATCCTGCGACTTTAGCAAGCAAATATTTGCTTATTTATGTTATTCCTGTCATAATTTATTAAAAAAATTTATTTTATTCCTGTCATAATTTATTTAAAAAATTTATGTTATTCCTGTCATAATTTATTTAAAAAATTGCACTTTTTAGCGCTTTTCAGAAAATGCTGAAACACAGGTAGTTATTGTTTCTGCATTAGTTATTTTTTTAGCTGTTAAAGTTTTTAAGAATGTTTATTATTATTTATATTATTATTATTATCATTATTATTATTATTATTATTATTATTATTATTATTATTTTACTTTGCTCGCTATGGTTTAATTCGAAAAGAATAAATTTCCTGTGTTTTACAAAATCGTTCAAAAAGAAAATTTGTTCAATAAAATTTCAAAATTCCAAGATCTCTTTTTCATTTAAGAAATATATTCATATAACTATCAAATTAAATATGCATAATTGATCCCTCTCCCTTCTGTTCTGTAAACAGTAAAGTGTTAAAATCTTAACCAACTACTCAAATTGATAAAATCTCCCCCATATGTACTTTAAAATTCGTTATTTCTGAGCAACAAATTAACCAGACCATATTTTAATCATTCATCGAGCAAAGAAAATTTTCCTAATAAATTATATTAATCAAGCCATATTATAATTATTCATATTATAATTATTCATATTAACCATAGGAAATAATAATAATAAATTAGTCTTACTAATTAAAACTTGCAAGAATTATAAGTATAACACCATCGATAAAATTACAACCAACCTTATAAAAATATAAATATACAGTAGAATCCATTACATGCATGTAAAATCGTATCTGTTCGAGGACTCAATAGCGTAATAGCTAGAGTGACCGTCTACCACACCGGAGTACGAATCAACCCGAAGACCAAAGCTATTATTTTTTCTCCTGTCGATACAAGAGCTTCCAAACTGTTCAACAGGTGGCACCACCAGCCCTCTGATTGCACTTTTCAAATAAGACCTTTTGACGAAATTGTTATCCTCAAACAAGCGAAGAAAGTAATTTTCTCAATACGACGAAATATTCGCTCGGAACGTATCCCAGGAAATGGTTTCGTCAAAAATGAAGAAAATTTCGTGAAATCTGAGTATCCATTTCTGAGAGTGTGATATTATAAAATATATAATATTATTAATGTTTGTGCGTTTGTGAGGTGTTATCTCTGAAACTACATAGCTAACTTAAAAAAATGTTCGTGGCCATATCTGCTCCGAAAAAAGACTACATTTTATGTCAGTGCAACAACCTATATGGTTGCAGGAGCAAAAAAGTTCTAAAATTGCGATTTCTGTGATATTGTTTGGAGTTAGAAATTTAAATTCGGTGTGGTGGTTACTTTTAAGATGTAAATACTCGTTGTGAAAAGGTTCGAAAATTCAATTTGACAGATAAACGCAAAAATTTCTAGAATGGTTTTAAATTATGACTTATTTGGAATACTGAAAGTTCTGGGATACTGTTGGGATTAGAAACTCAACTTTGGCATGACAGTAATTTCTAAGATGTAAATGCTCGTTGTAGAACGAATTCTAAAAAATTGAAAGACTAAACAAAACGGAAAGCTATCTAAAGATGATCTAAGTAACGAAGTACATGGAATTGTTTGGAATATAAACATGAAAATTGACATGCCCGTATTTATCATGACGTAAATTCTCGCAATAGAACAATTTCTAAAAATGTCGCTACATAAAACACTGCAGAAACAAAAAAGTTTCGATTTTTTTCTATTCCTGTGTTACTGCTGATACCAAAAACTTGAAATTTTGCTTCGGGTTAGTTCTAAAATGTAATTAATTTTTATGAATTGTTTCTAAAAAATTTAAAATTTAAAAAGATAAAATGAACGGAAAGCGTTCTCAATTACCATCAATTTGGAATTATTAGGTATAGAAACTTTAAATATTTCATAATGCTGCCGTTTTATATTTGATATGATTTTTTTCTTTTCTGATTCATTTTTTTAGGCATTTTATCATAAGGTCATATTCTCAATTGTCATTAGTGGATATTTTATATATTAACTTATTCTGGTACAATGTCATAATCGGATTCATATTGGCGTATTTTAGCTTACATGCTTTCTGAAAAAATATGTATGGATTTGTAAATTTCTTCAAATGACACTTTGACAGCTCAAAGGTTATGCAGACTATATATTCAGATCTTGTTTCACACTTCACGTTGCAATCATTGCCGATTTCTTTTATTTAATACTTGCTAAATACAGCTCAATTTGTGCAGAATATGTTTGAAAACAAAAAATACAGCGTATGTAGTGGCCAGCATACACTCATCATTTAAATCCGATCGAGCATACACACTCTATCGACACACTCTATCGAACATACATATATATAAAACACACTCTATCGACGTATTGCATGCCACTGTTGATATGCTCAGTACTTTGATACTATATTAGATTTTGAAAACAGAATTCCTTAATTCTTATCGACAGCCTCATTGCATCCGTGGAAAACAGATATTGTACAATATTAACTATGCCGGTGGAACACACACCATATAAAGTATAGTCCATTCTTTTCAAACTTCATATATTTGTTATTTAAAGTTACTCAAATTGGTGCGAAGCGTCTGATTATGCTCTTGACAGCATTTTATACAGTTAAAATTCCGATATAAGATAATTTAGTGTTTCATTTTCAATTTTACTTTTAATATATTGCGTACTTTCAATTTTATATTCATGCATGGCTGTCTTGCATGGTTTGCTTTCCCACTTTTTTAAACAATGTATACGAATTTATATATAAGATTTTGTAATTCTACGATTCGTTTATTTTCATCATTTCAATGTATCTCAGTATATGGACAATTAAAGATAACATCTCATTTTCTTTGCTTCCACACTTTATTATTAAATCTATGTTCTTTGCAGTATTGCTCATACTAATCCCTCTGAGGGAAGTCCTAGTTTTAATTTTGCTTTATTTTCTTATATCGCGTATTATGCGGGATCGCATATTAAATGTGATATTTTTGCATTGGCCTTTCGGGCGATGTTCATGGGATCGGTAAAATTCCGCGAATTAACCGTGAGCGCCTCAACCGTGTTCGACTGCAGTTTTAATTTTGCTTTGTTTTCTTATATCGCGGTTTATGTGGGATCGCATATTAAATGTGATATTTTTGCATTAGCCTTACGGGCGATGTTCATGGGATCGGTAAAATTCCGCGAATTAACCGTGATCGTCTCAACCGTGTTCGACTGTAATTTTAATTTTGCTTTGTTTTCTTATATCGCGTATTATGTGGGATCGCGTATTAAATGTGATATTTTTTTCGTTAGCCTTACGGGCGATGTTCAAGGGATCGGAAAAAAATCGCGTAATATCCGTGAGCATCTAAACCGTGTTCGATTGTAGTTTTAATTTTGTTTTTTTTTAATATTTTTTTGTTAAAAAAATGAAATACTTTAATTCATTTATAATGTTTCTAAATTAAATATATTATTGTGTTTAATAAAAAAAAACTGGTGTAAGAAAACATTATTGCTTACGGTAGTGTAGGAAAAAGACAGAAGAATCAATGAAATCATCATAAAATATAACTTTGATACATAATCATATACTTCAAGTAGAAATTTAGGTAATTTTAAATCAAAGTTATAGAATAGTGGTTAGTTTAATACATTCTACTACATGGCATACTGTCACTAAATGTACGGCAATTACTAACATTATGTTTTGGTGAAATAGAGTTAAGTGCCTTCTAACGCAAAACATATCATTGAGAGTTAGCCTTCAGACACAGGATTATCAGTCTTCTACATAACAAACTGATTACTATAGATTTACTCTAATACATTCCTATAAAATTAAGTCAATCAAATACTATTAAAATATATATGAGCGATAATTTTACAGTATTACATTAAATATATATAATTTAAGAATACAGTTAACCAGCAAATCTGGAATAAATTATACTAATACACTATATATATATATATATATATATATATGTGTGTGTGTGTGTGTGTGCAGATTCTTTAGATTACATGTTTGAAAAAATTTTACATTTTTTACTTTACTCTATCTATAATAGAAAAAAAAAGCTTGGTTATGGAAATTTTTTTCTCTTCCTGTTTTCGACGGATTTACATGTTTCTGGGTTCAGAGATCCCGAAAAATTTGTTTTTACAAAACGTCTCGTGTGCGTGTGTTTCTGAGTGCTCTTTGTGTCTAAGAAAAGCGGATTAATTTATGCATAGAATTTAACCAAAGTTCAGACATATGTTTTTGATGGTAGTCATCAGCTCCCAGTTGAAATTGGCTATACAGGGTGTCCCTAAACTCATAGTACATACGTCAGGGGTTGATAGAACACAACTAGGCAAGTACAAATAACCATACAATCCATGGCCGGAACGCGAGAGTGCGAAACATACTGTGGCACAAAATGAGGAGAAAGAACATAGACAGCGATGGAATGAAAGGAAACCGATAATATGAAAAAAAACGTTATATTCAACAAAATGAAAGTAAACAACACGTACGTTCTTTATCACAGCAACTGCTCAAATTTGCGGCCGCCAACAGTAAAGCAGACTTCACACCGTCGATGGAGTGACCGCCATAAATTGGCGAAAACAACAAGCATCTCTCATATGGTGTCAGCAGCTACGGATACCCAGGCAACAAGGTCTTCAAATGAATTTATGGGACCATCATCGTAGATGAGGCTCTTCATGTGACCCCAGAAGAAAAAGTCCAGACATGACAAATCGGGTGAGCGGCCAGCTGATTGATACAATCTTTGGGCTTCTATTGCATTGCTGTCTGCCACTCCGTTCATATAATGCATCTCTACCTTCTCCTAATTTGAGTATGCATCCATCTCATCGATGATTCACAGAACGAATGAAGACAGCTGCGGTGAACAGCCTTTTTATTGTGGTCGCGGCGAGGCGCCCTCTAATGTTTTACTGCTTGCGATCTGATCATGGATTATATGGAGATTTCTGCTTGTCTAGTTGTGTTCTATCCCCCCTAACGTATATACCTTGAGTATACGGACACCCTGTACTATTCCGTTGTAATTTTGAAATCAGATGCAATATTTCTTTTGTATCATCGGGATGTGTATAAAGTTGTAGACAGAATTAAACCAAACTGCATATATATATATATATATATAATATATATATATATATATGTAGTTTGTTTTTATTCTGCCTATAACTTTACATTTATGATTAAGCTTATTATTATGTTTTTCACTATGCACGACAGGTACCAGTTGAAATTGGATATATTCCACTGGAATCACTGTGATGGTGATTTTTATGCGAATTCCTCGATTTTTGCCAGTTTGAATAAAAAATATTAATATATTTTTGATGTAGTTATACTGTTAAATGTAATATAAAAGGCCGAAATTTGCATAAAAGTTTCGAGAAAATCTGCCTAAAGGCTTATGTGCTTTATGTTTCCCAACCCCATCCTTGGGCACATGGTTATTTTTTTAATTTATAAAACTATTAAAAAATGCAAGAAGTACTATAAAGGTGATTTTTAAATAATGTTATGTGTTAGAAAAAGATCTGTTTACTATGTTGAGTAATTTTTGTCAATAGAAATTAATCCAAATATGAGAAAAATCTATATTTACGTGAACTGTTCACATGTCCTTGCCTACTAGTTTTTAAACAAATATTTATAATATCAAGGCCTTCATCAAAATAATAACAAATAAATTTTCTACTCTTTAAATATGGAAATATGTACTGCAAATAAATTATAATAAATTATATTCCTGTATTGAAAAAAATAAGACTTTACTTACAAATGATGTTACGTACTAGTCATGAATTTGCGCTTATGTTTTTTAGAGACTTTTTCTAAAATTTTCGGGATAAAAATCAGGTAAAACTAAATTAAGAATCTAATTTCATAATTTATCATAATCTGTCAAAGAGTAACGATGTAACGACTTTTCGCTACACTAAAACGATAAAAAAAATACTTTTAATTTATTAGTTTAATTGTCTAGAACTTGTGATTTGTGATACGTCAAACATTATAAAGTATCAATAATCTAGATTGCACTCATTTATAAATAATGTGTACGTTTTCAAAATATGCTTTATCGTCTTTCGCATACTATATTATAACGAAATACTCGAAGAAAACTACATTTTCTTTCTGTGAGATTAATTATTTGAACTACTTTTAATTTTATACATTTGAATTTGGAGTACTGATTGGTGTACACACTTTCATTTATAAATACTCTTTGAGTTTATTCAAATAAAATAAAACTCAAAAATCTAGATTTATCAAGAGTAAAAGACGTGTCCTCTTTATCCTGACATAATGTCATGAAGACAAGAATTTTTAAAAGAGCTACTGTTGAAAAATGTCATGTCATTTGTGTGTCTGAACTATCCATTCTGAAGAAACTATCTATCTTTTTTTCT
This sequence comes from Maratus speciosus, assembly GCA_963932465.1. Classification (NCBI taxonomy): domain Eukaryota; kingdom Metazoa; phylum Arthropoda; class Arachnida; order Araneae; family Salticidae; genus Maratus; species Maratus speciosus. The sequence goes on from OZ010790.1 coordinate 137,892,629, forward strand.
GAAAATAAAATACCATGATATACGTTTTTGTCTTTTTCAAGACAAAAGGATTGTGCTTAAAGCTACAGAAAAAATACATCTATATTTTTATGAACTATTCAGGATTGAAAACGCGGCAGGTTACGCTGACAAGATAAGATACTTCATGTAAAGACGTTACAGTAGCTTTAAGAAAGTTACAAATTAACATAGTTTCTATTCATAAATCTTTTGATTTATAATTCTTTTAAAAAATAATCTTTGAGTTTATTCAAATAAAATAAAACTTAAGATTCTAGATTTATCACGAGTAAAAGACATCTCCTCTTTATCATGACACAACGTGATGAAGACAAGACTTTTTAAAAGAGCCTGCGATTCTTGAAAAATGTCATGTGACTGGTGTGTCTGAAATAAACATTCTGAAGAAACCATCTATCTTTTTTTTTCCTGAAAATACGATACCATAATACACTTTCTTGTCTATTGCAAGATAAATGAATCGTGCTTAAAACTACAGAAAAAATACACCTATATTTTTATAAACGTGTCATGTTACGCTGACAAGATAAGATGCTTCATGTAAAGATGTTACAGTGGCTTTAAGAAAGTTACAAATTAACATAGTTTCTATTCATAAATCTTTTGACTTTTATATTTTCTTAACTTACTTGGGAATATGAAATTTGTCTAATGCCATCTTAAAATATTTAAGTAGTAATTTTATATTTTCGAAATTAAATTTTTCTTAATATTTCTTTGTACGATATTTTATAGAATTAACAAAATGTATTTTTATTGCAATATGTGAAATTTAGTTAAGTGGAAGGAGGGCGTATTTTCATTAAAAAATGCTACACTTAAGTTCTCTCAAATTATCTCTCGTTGTTTAATTTAGTTTTCAAAGTGATTTGCCATTTACCATTTTAAATTATTTTACTTATTATTACTTTTAATTCATTAGTTTAAGCATGCAGAACTTATGACTTACGTCAAACATTATAACGTTTCAATAATCTGGATTATACTAATTTATAAATAATGTGCAAGTTTTAAAAATGTGCTATCTCGTCTTTAGTGTAGTATATCATAATGAAATACTCGAAGGAAAGTACATTACCTTTCTTCGAGATTAATTATTTGAACTACTTTTAATTTTATATATTTGAATTTGGAGTACTGATTGATAGACGCACTTTTTTCAAAAGCACTCTTTGAGTTTATTCAAATAAAATAAAGCTCAAAAATCTAGATTTATCAAGAGTAAAAGACGTGTCCTCTTTATCCTGACATAACGTCATGAAGACAAGACTTTTTAAAAGAGTCTGCGATTGTTGAAAAATGTCATGTCACTTGCGTGTCTGAAATAACCCTTCTGAAGAAACCATCTATCTTTTTTTTTCCCTCTGAAAATACGATACCATAATACACTTTCTTGTCTCTTACAAGATAAATGAATCGTGCTTAAAACTACAGAAAAAATACATCTATATTTTTATAAACTATTCAGGATTGAAAACGTGTCATGTTACGCTGACAAGATAAGATGCTTCATGTAAAGATGTTACAGAGGCTTTAAGAAAGTTACAAATTAACATAGTTTCTATTCATAAATCTTTTGACTTTTAAATTTTCTTTACTTTCTTGGGAAGATGAAATGTCGTCTAATGTCATCTTCAAATATTTAAGAAGTAACATTATATTTTAGAAATAAATTAAATTATTCGCAATATTCCTTTTTAGGATATTTGACAGAATTAACGAATTGTATTTTTGTGGCAATATGTGAAAATTAATGTTACAATATATGAAAAAGTGTATTTTCATTAAAAAAAAATGCTACATTTAAGTTCTCTCAAATTATTTCTAGTTGTTTAATTTGCTTTTCAAAGTAATGTGCCATTTCCCATTTAAAATTATTTTATTGAATAATTTGTAAATTTCTAATTGTATAAATTTTGCATGATATCAAATGCCTGACTATTTAAATATATTTTTGGGGGTTATATATTTTTTTATTCGGTTTTTATTAAATCACACATTTTCACATATATTTTCTTGTGATTAAAAAGCAAAACATTTATATATAGCGGCGAAGGGATTAAGCAATTTTTTTGGAGACCAGTGTTTTAATATGGAAATTTTGCTAATTTATTTTAGATTTTATGTTATTATCTACTTTAATATTCTTACATTAGTTCAAATCAGTTGAGAATAAATATGGACATCATAATTTAAAATATTATTTTATCATTTTAATGGTTGAAATATTATGTGATATTAATGGCAGTAAAATAAATAATTTGTATTAAAATAAAAAGGACAAAATTTATCCTCCAACAAGAAAAATCAGATAACTCCCTTCACTCTAATTTAATAGGCGTTTCTACTGGAAAATTTTAAGATTCCTAAAAATATGTTATTGAATTTTTTAGACTCTTAAAATGTATACAATATGCACCTTTTTATGTTCCACCGAATACTTTAGTCGTGAACGTTAAAATTAGATGAATCGCTGTTACGTCAGCAAAAGTAATTATCAAAAAACTTCAGCGATTTTTTCTTGAACAACTTTTTTTTACATAGACGGCTTCTTAAATGATTCCAGCTATTGAGTTACATTTTTTTGTTGTTGTCAATTAAACACTTTTATTTTTAGTCAGAGAACAAACCTTTACAAGTTACCATGTGTTATACTTTCGATTTTTAAAATAGTTTCAAAAATTGATATCATACTACAAATAGACGTTTCTATTTCCTTTAGAAATTTTTGGATTTGGTTACAACTAATAATACATATTAAAACGCTTAGGTAATTCTGTATGCCCAAAATTTAAGAAGCTACACTGTAAAAAAAAATCTGCAAAGTTACTAAAGTTTTTCTAGGAAATTGGGATTCCAAGAACTTTTTATGTAACGGCAACAACATAAAGTCCTGTAACAGACGCTGTTACAGGAATTTTTGCTGTTGCCGTTACATGAAAAGTTCTTGGAATCCCAGTTTCCGAGAAAAACTTTAGTAACTTTACAGATTTTTTTTTACAGTGTAGGCATGTGTAAAATTAAATCTAGAATCTATCCAATTTCAGAGAGCGATCTGGTTAACCCAGTGGTGTATGGCGTCTGATTACAGCGGGTAATATCTGTAAAGAATGCGAGTTCGATCTGAGACCCCCCATAGGAATATTTCTGTAGTGTGATAATTCATTTCAATAATGTCATATTTTATTTAATGAGGAGAACTGGATTTGTATTTTTTTTTATTCTAATGCTTTACAATTAAGTAAAATTTAACACATAACAATATTTATTAAAAGCAGTAATAGTAATTTTGAATTAAAAATATTTAAATTGAAATGTTTGAATTTAATTATCGATTAAGTAAATTAAGCTGATCTAAAATTTTTACTATATGTTGTAACCATTATTGAACAATTATATATACATGTACTAAGAAACGTATGCCATTATTTCCTGCGGGGAAAAAAACGTAGGGAAAATATTCATATAGGATCTATAAAAGAAACCACCTTGATAGCCATGGTTCAATAAATATATATTTATTGAAAATGTAAAATAAAATTAAAGTAATTAAATATCTATTATAAAATATCTATTATATATTTCACAAAAAAATGTAAATTAGATTACAATGCTTAATTACATTATACATATTACATAAGCAAATTTTAAATCCAGGGTTTAACAGTCACATATATAAAAATTATACAGATAGCGTACACTGTAAAAAAAAAATTTGTAAAGTTACTAAAATTTTTCTAGGAAACTGGGATTCCAGGAACTTTTTATGTAACGGCAACAAGAAAAATTCCTGTAACAGATGCTGTTACAGAAATTTTTGCTGTTGCCGTTACATAAATAGTTCATGGAATCCCAGTTTCCGAGAAATATGTTAGTAACTTTACAGATTTTTTTTTTACAGTGTAGTTCAAAGATTATATATACATACAAAATTTTGTTTATTTCTTTACAAAAAATTGAGATTCTCTGAAGTATAATATAATACCCCCAAATATGTTTTTAAATTACGAATTTTATTTTAAATTATTTAAACTAAAATATTTTATGTATCATTGTCGATTAAATAATTTCAATTGATTTTCAATTTGTGCTATATTTTGTACGACCATTATAAAAAAGCTGTATATATATATATATATATATATATACTTGAGGGCTCCGCCCCCTGCAAGCTACGCTCGCTAACACCCGTTCAGACACCGCAGAATCTAAAAACACGCAAGCCTGAAGGGTTTTAAAAATATTAGAGAAGATTGAATTATACTAAAAAAAGCTGATCTCCCTGTAAACGAGTTTCCACTCAATTACCTTTTACTGCAAAAATTTAAGGCTTGAATCAGTTGCTCTTAAGACATCCAATGGTTGTTTTCCTTTTTCATTAAAGAGGATCAGTTAAACATTTGAAAATAAGCTAAAATAAAATGAATTAAGTACACAGAGTCTTTGGCTCCCGGTATTTTAAAATAATCTCTATAACAATAGCCTAAGTCATGTGACTATGATCAACAGTTCCTGGCGGACCACTTCGCTTTTTACACTCTAGGTGCCATTTTGGTACTTTAATGTTAGCCAGGCACAGGTGATAAGTCGGCAAATATTATTCTATCGTCATCATTTCATCTATATTATAATAGTTCAAGTCATCAACTGCCATAAACAAATACGGCCTGATGCCTTCGCCTCTCATATCAAAGTTTGGCAAAAATGTCATATACGCCAATCTGGGGAAAGCATCAACATCCGGCACACAGTATCAAACAAAATAATAATACTCTGGCGCCAATTAAGTACCCGTTGTGTATATGGCATTGACGTCAGAAAACAATCGCGCCAATATGGGGCCGTATATGTCATCTGTGCCGAAAGTTTTCCATTTTGATTAAAAAACCATTTTTTTTTTCCAATAAAACTACATAAAAGTTGCCATTGTCGCAAATAGTTCTTGGTATTGTTATGCTAGCTGGGTGCAAATCTCACCAATAGCTTTTTTTCAACTCTCGAGTTAGCATTTTTTTTTTTTTTTCGAGTGGCAAATTAAAACATTACTTTGAAGTTGGAATTAAATTTTATGTTTGTTGCATTATTTAATATTTAGCCAGATGTCATATACGCACCGCAGGTTTGACAAGATTTTTTTTTTTTTTTTTTTTTTTTTTTCGAAAATTTGACGAAAACCTCGTTTTCAAATACTAGTTACATATGTATTTTTGGTACTACTGAGTTATCCAGTCGACCAATAATCTATCGCCAAACTATAAGATTAAATGCCAATAATGGTTGATCGTAAATGTCTCATTCACTTGACTTTAAGCAAGTTACACGTGTTTACGTCATCAAGTGATTTTTATTTCTACGTTTTATTGCATATTTACTAATGTTATACTAATTTATTTGTTCTTCCGTTATTTAAAATAAAAATTATGTCAATTTGTATAATTTGGCGAGTGGTTTGCCGATTTATATAATTTGGAGAAATCGGTCGACGGAATAACTAAGTAGTACCGTATCTTTTCAATTATTTTCATATTTTCAAAAGGAAATAACAAAAAAATATAATTGACAACTATAGAACAAAACAATTTATATAATTAAAAAAAAGAAATAAAAGTAAGTAAACATTTATTATTAAATAAACAACAATAACCAGGTTACCATGTCAATGAATATAATGCCATTTTGGCGCCAATTAGGTACCCCGGTGCGTTTTGTATTTTAAATAAAATGAATGAAAGGATTATATTTTAAATGAAACTAATAAAAAATTTTAAAAAAAATGCGATGGGAAAAAAGTTTGACGATTTATCACCTGCGTCTCGCTAAAATAAAACTACCGAATTCTTGATTTCTCTGTCAGAAACTTTCGATTTGGCAAAAGATTGTTCAAGTAAGTTGAAATACGAATAAAAGTAACATGATACATTTCTTAGCATACATTTAAGGGAAGCCAAACTGGTCACCAAATTAGTTTAAAATAATAACCTTTTCTGAAATATGAAAAAGAATATATATTATGATTAAAATTTTAGTTGCCATCATTAAAAAACGTATTTAAAATTAGAAAAAAAAATTAATATTTCGAAAACGAATTCGAATTTAAAAATTCTAATTCCAGTTTTGAGATCAGCGTATCAATATAGATTTTTAGTGTTAATTCCATCGCAAAGTATTTCATATTTTAGGAGAAATCGCCGTGAAACATTATCAGTTGTTTAATCAGACGTTTCAAAGAATCGTTTCATAAATTCGTTATATTTTAGCCGTTTCATAATATCCGTTTCATAAATTCGTTTCATTGGGATTTTATATATATAGGGTTTCTATATATGTGTGTATGTAATAAGAAAAGTATTCTGTATTTTCCGTAAAAAGTGAAAAAGAAAAGAAAAGAAAACAAAGCAAGAAAATTATTTATTTAAGAAATATAAACGAAATTACCTTGATATTCATGGTTTAATAATTAAGTAATATAAAATTCAAGTAATTAAAAGTTGTATATTATAAACCTTTATCCGCTAACATCAAATGTTATGCTTAGGATTTTAGAATGAGACTGTTAAAACTAAAAAAGAATGAACGCTTTTAAAGGTCGCGTAGTCTGAACACGTTAGAAAATACTAAATATTGTTTTTTTTTTTTTTTTTTTTCAAAAGTTTGAGATTTTAGTTAGTAAAAAGAAGTATATATTTAATGACTAGATGTATATCTAGTTATACTTTTGATAAAAATCAAACTTAAGTGGTTATAAATTACAAACTTAAAACTCTTTCATTAACTGAGTATGTTAGGCTTTTAGCCAAATCTATAGACAACAAACTTGATAGGAATCATTTACCAAATATAGCACCTCATCAAGTTTACAGTACTTATGTTAAAAGAAACTAGCTACAAAAAATAAAATTTAATGAAAGGTTCAAGTTGTTTACCGTCAAAGGTTGAAGGTCACTATCTACACCCAGAGAAAAGTTTTGTTGAATCAACAAAAATTTGTTTGGTCCAACAAAACTGTTCGTTTAAATATGGGTCAATGGAAATTTTGTGTGAATCAACAAAAAAGTATTGTTGATTTTTTTTTTTTTTTTTTTTTTTTTTTTTCCAATTCAATAAAAAAAAAGAAAAAAAAATGGTATCGTCAGCAAAACTTTTTGGTTTATTCCAGTAAAATGGTCCAAATTTACTTAAATTAACAAAATTCTTTTGTTGAAAGTTTTTTTAGAATAAATATAATTATCTGTTTTTTAACAGTTTGTTTTCTTTTTTCAACAAAATATGGTTTGTTCTTTTAAATAAAAAAAATATGTTCTATTACGAACTTTTTTAGTTTATACTACAAAAACGTTTGTTAAATGAACCAACACAAAGATACCGCTGACGAAAGCAGGACGCACTAGTACAAATTGAGAAATAATATTAAAGTTTTGCCAGGTTCGTCAGAATGCCAGGTTCGTTACAATATTTCAAATGCGCATATTTTGGCATGAAAAAAAAGACTAAAAGAGGATGGTTTCCATCTCACGCCCCCAAGCTCAAAAGGTAAACTTTTTTAACCACTTGGCCACTGAGCGTTGGTGAGGAGAGGATTCTGTGGGTTGTAAGGGGAAGGCATTTTGATAATTAATGGTTTGTTGTTGTAGGTAAATTGTAGATGCGAAAATTGGAATTTTGAAGTGTTTTTAAAGATTATTTTTGTAATTGCCTTATACGCGTGTATTTAAAAGATAATTTAATATTTAAATGAATGAAATAACTATGTAGGCAAAAAAATTCAATGCTAAAAAAATGGATAGTATTTTTATATTTTTCTAGCTTGTAAAATAATTTTCAAAACTTTTTAATGATTTGACTTTTGAATAAAATAAGAAATTTAGCTATTGCTTTTAAAATGAATACAGAATTAGAAAATAAGACAAATTAATTTTGAAGTAATTTTTTTCTTTCTACGATTAAGTTTATAATGAATAATAATTTCAAGGAGCGATTTAAAAAATTCTTTTGATGATTTAAATAATTGCAGGTCCATTTTAAAATGAATTCAGTTTTTTAAATTAAATAAATATGGGCCGTTTTGACAATTTTTATGTTTATCACTGTTAGAATTTTGTATGAAATATATGAAAGATAAATATATATTTTTTAAATCATTTAATTTCTCTAACAACGTATTTTATTTATCACACACGCATATAACATACATAAAATAATAGCAGTTTTATTTCATATTGTTATAACAATTCCTTGAAGAAAAGTAAAAAAATGTATAAAACTCATTAGTATTAAAAATATATTTAATATTCCCAAATAAACTCAAACTTTAATGAAAATATAATAAGAATAAATGCTCCAAATTCTGACAGTTATAGATTTTTTTCCGTTTTCTTTATGTTTTATACCGCCCACAATTTTCATCCGGAATGCATGGATTTGACGTCATAATAGAAAGAATTTTGTAGCTCCCGGTATGCTATTTCTTTCTCCCAGCTTATTTTGTGTCGTCTCCAAAAAATAACGTTACGTTGTATAAGCCACCTGTAAAACAAAGCAGGTGCATCATTGTACTGTTAAATTGTCTACTGCAAGCTCTTAAACTTCTAAGTATCGCACATTTTCAACTTTTATAGCGCCTTATTGGAAAAAAAAAGTACTTTTAAATGCAATTTGTTTGAAAACTGCATCTCCATTTATTTTTGAGATATTAATTTTTTTTTCTAGTTTTTAGAGACCTTTGTTTATTTTTGGCAACTCAAGTACTCCATTTCTGTAGAAAGTAAAGGGAAAATAGCAATTACATCTTTTTGTTGTCATTTTTCCACAAAAGCTGAAAAAAAAGTGTAATTAAAATCCGTGCTGTTTTGAAAAAAAATATAAATGAATGATTTCTGAGCTATTATAAACTAAATTTATTTTTAAGTATCTATATTAATATTACAAACAAATGAAGGAATATGAATCATACGTTAGCCGATTTTTCTTTTTTGTCGAGTTTCTTGAATGACGATATCTCTTTTTTTCGATTTGTGCAATATTCAGCGATAGTTACATCCTATGCGTACTTTACTGTAGATATGTTTAATACTAGATCGCAAATGAGGAATTCTTCAGCGGATGCGAATGACGTAATAATATAATAAAATCGCGTGTTTCAAATTTTAAAACTGAACTACAGTAGAGTGCCAATTGTTCGAGTCTCGCTTAACCGAGTCGCCGCTTTAATCCAGGCATTTTCTTCTGATGCACTGATGGCTTCTATTATTATGAAATAGCCATTAGAAATGAAGTGTTAGGTGAAGATGAAAGAGCAACCGTAAAATGTTAGAACTCTGATTCTCTGGTCAGAAAGGGGAAAAAACGGCCATATTTTTTTTTTTTTTTTTTTTTTTTTTCCCCATTCTGAGCGGAAAATCACAGATCTAACTTTTTACGACCGCTCTTTCATCTTCACCTAACACTTCATTTATAGTGACCGTTTCATAATAATATAAGCCATGAGTGCATCAGAAGAGAGGGATCCATTCCAAAGGTATAAGTTCATTGGAACATAGTCGCGTTGGAAAATTGCGATTAATTTTTTTGTATTATAAAGCCATTCGGTACAATTTTTTTACCAGTAATTATAAAAATCGCTTTATTTGTGATTTTTTCTGTTTTCCACACATTGAATATCTCCATTAATTATCAACTGAAATGCCAAACACTTGCGTCAAAATAAAAGTAATCTTTTACTCTTTCAGACGATACGGAATGTTAAAAACAAATACAGATTTTAACGCGATTTTTGAAAAAAAAAAATCTCTCGAAATCCGATAAATATTTTTTTTTTAATTCCAGAAATGTTCTTTAAAATTTTGCGATTACTTTTTTTTTTTTTTTTTTTTTTTTTTTTTTTCAGAAAAGACTGCGAGTCGAAAAAACTTTTCACACAAATCCGTAAAATAGCTCGGAAAAAACGGCGATTTAAGATTTTTTTTTTCTGTTTTCCATGAAGATTTCATGATTCTTGGCGATTAATACTTTACCGAATGGGAAGGAAATTTTGGAGGACTTTATAAATATGAAGTGATTTCTTTGAAGCTGTCCGGGAAGACGCAGCCGAATGTAGTGAGGAAGCCCGACTAGAATATAAATAAACTCCTTACAGTAATAAAATATTTAAGACTAACTTAGTTCTTTTTTTTTTTTTTTTTTTTTTTTTTTTTTTAATACGGCAAATACTTTATTTCCTAGAAAAATGTCTTTGCCTTGCATTATTTTTTTCTTATTCTTAAAATTAAGACCTCAGCAATGAATTGACTACGTACAGTACACATTATTTTGATATAATTTACCTCATAAATATTTTGAACTATTTAAATTTTAAATGCTCAATTTCTAATAAAAAATCAAGATAAATAAATGGGGGAGTGGGATTTTAATAACTACCTTTGCCCGTCCCAATTTAAAATGTTTTAATTATCCAAAAATTGCGTTAATCCTTTAATTATACTAGGGGATCGAACCCGAGCTCCCCGGGTTACAGAGTATAGGTGAAAACCATTCTTTTTTTTTTATTGTAATTATTTTTTTACATTTATTATATATTTTAGATTGCCCACTAACATCAAAAAGAATTTCTGTCTGAAAAATATCAATTATACAATCAAATAAAGTTTTAAAATTTATTAAAAGCGATACTTTCACATGTCACCGCACGACAGGAATTATTAGCCCACGATTTTGCGACTTACGGCAGTCTGTCCGATCATTTCAGTGCTTTAAGCGCGTGGTTCAATCACATGTCTCTTAAACTTGTTTCTTATTTACATTATTTTATTTATTTTTCTATAGAGGAAGTTTTAATTTTGTTATGGAACATTAGACGGAAACAAATGCTGAACTTTTTACATTGTTTTAAGGGCAAGCGGATTAATCTTTCGTAATCGAGCTACACGTGATAGATAAATTTAAAAATAATTCCTGTTTGAAAATCTATATATGTATTATGCTATCGTACGTGGCACAGAAATCCAGATTATTGGTTAATTATTTAATGGCAACACCTGAATGAAACGCATATCATTGGTTATTGTGTAATATTTTTAAAAAGGGAATAACAATAAATAAAAGAAAGCTTAAACAAAACAATTTATATATTTAAAAAAAAGTAAATAAACAATTTATTAATAAATAAACAACGATATCCGGGTTACCATATCAAGCAAAATAACGACACTTTGGCGCCAGTTAAGTATCCCGGTGCGCATATGACATTGGCATCAGAAAAAAATCGTGCCAAAATGGTGCGTATATATGACATCTGTGTCGTCTTTTATTCATCTCATTTAAAATACAATAAATAAATAAAGGTATTTTTCCAGTATAGGTACTTGGCGAAATAGAGAAAAGGTCCATGGCGAGAAAAGAAATTTGGCAACGTATTTTCTGGCAACCTATTTGATCAAAATATTTTTTTTTTAATAAAACTACATAAAAGTTGCAATGATCGCAAAAAGTTTGTACTTTTACGTTAGCTGGGCGCAATTTTCGCGAATAGCATTTTTTTAACTCGCCAGCAGCATTTTTTAATTTTCGAGGGGTAAATGAAAACAATGCTTTGATGTTGAAATGAAATGATTTATGGTATTTATTCTTTTCTTTTCTGTTTCTTTTTTTAAAGATTTTTTTTTAAAGTGAAATTCATGAATTTGAAATGTTTCAGTTTTAAATTAAAGTTATCCATTTTAAAATGAGTGAAAGGATTATATTTTAATCTAAATTAATGAAATATGAAATAATGCGACGCGTACAATGTTTAGCGATTTATCACCTGTGCCCGACTAACATAAAAACGGAGTTCTTGATTTCTCTATCAGAATCTTCTGATTTGGCGAAGGATTGAGCAAGTAAATTAAATTATGAATAAAAGTAACATGATACAATGCCTAGCATACATTTAAGGGAGACCAAACTGGTCGCCACGACGGCTAGTTATTTTTAAAACCGTAATAACTCAGTCAATTAAGATATAATTTTCAAACAAATTGCATTTGAAAGTAGATTTTTTCTCTATTTGACGGTTGTGCGATATTTGGAAACTTAAAAAATCGCTGATATAGCACGCATTATAATTTCATTTTTTTTTTCAGTTTTTATGAGAAAATGGCAACAAAAGGTACAGTAATATATTATTTTATTTTCTTTCCTCCGTGATTATTTTTCCTCTACTTTCAACCATGCACTGTTAAAAATTTGCAGCATTCTGGCAGGTCATTTGACCGTTTTTTCCGAGAACGTTACACAACCGTAATTTTAACACTATTCTGACCATATTATTGGCCATTTTATGGTCAGAATATAGTTAAATTATGGTTATGAAACCGTTTTTTCAAACAACGGTCGAACAACCTGCCAGAATGCTGCAAAAGTTTTAACAGTGTGGAGTATATGACTTTCAACAGAAATGTAGTACTTCAGATGCCACAATTACAAAAAATGTATTAAAAACTACAAAAATATTAATATCTCAAAATTAAATTGAGATACAGCTTTCAAACAAATTGCATTAAAAAGTTCATTTTTTTCCTTATACGACGGTGTAAAAATTTAAAATGTGCGATGTTTAGAAGTTTAAAATTTTGCAGTAAAGAAAATTGCAAAACCAAAATTTCATTTCAAATTTCAAACTGTTGCCATTCGCAAAATGACGTATGCGTTACGCACAGATATGTTTGTCCTTTATAATATAGATAGCTATATAAGTAAAATAAACCAAATTACGTGAGAGAGTTATAGCTACTACACAACAATTTAAATTTTACAAAAACATCAAAATTTTGGTGGAATTACAAATTTAAATTACGAAATTATTGTAAAATTAAAAAAAAGAAAACAGATTTTGTTAGTTCAAGTAAAATTGATGAAATTTTATTTAAAAATTTGTAATAGTGTCAACAATATATTTTTGTCCAAGCAACAGAACCGAGTTTTTACCTCAAATAAAAATTTTGTTTAAACAACAAAAATGTACTCAACAAAACATGTCTTGTAGTTTTAATCAATTACTTTTTCTGGGCAAAGAATATGTGTGCATTCTTCACTTCAAAAGCTTATTCAGGGCGAAGATTCAGAATATTTTTCGTGCCGAATTATTGTTATTCAGAATTATTTTTCGAGTCAGTATACGGTACAGTAGTGAAGTTTAAATCTATTAAAATTTCAAAATTTTTTGTATGACAATATTCACCAACTTAGACAAAATACAATAAATACACTGGCAAAAACAATTTTTTTCTCTATCTGCATAATTTAAACAACAAGAAGTAAAGTTCTCAAAATATCCTAAAAATCAAGACAAATTGTTAAATGTTTCCTCTAACATTTTCTAGGCACTGTGAAGTATTTATTGCAAGTTATTTTAATCCCAAAATTCGTAATTTATTCTAGAATCTTTTAATATTTTTATTCTTTTAAAATTCGTGTGATATAAAAATTTAATTATTTTCATATCAATTTTTTCTTATATTCTGGTGAAATCAAACCTGAAATATTTTAGCGACCAAATTAATTGAATTAAAAATGGTTAAAAAAATAAAAATAATACTTAAACTAATACTTATGGAAATGTACTTCAGAAATTAAAGAGCAATGTGCTAACCAAAATACGAGAACGTAATTTATATCTAAAACTGTAATGTTATTTGCATCTTACAATAGAATATTAATTGTAATTTTAATAGTAACTTTCATTGTTAAATTAACGAACAGCAATGTGTTGACTTTAAACTAAACAAGATTTCTTACGCTTCATCTTATAATGGAAAATACTTAACCAATTAAAAAACAATTAGCAATACTTATTTTTTGAATTAATTTGAATACTGTTTTTGCATCGCACAAATATGTCAATTCGCTATCACTAGCTAATCTGCAAATCATCATATGATATTGCAGTGTACTAGATAAAAAATTATGGGACAAAATTACCGAAAACAAATACTCAAAGTCTTCAAAATTGATTCATTGTAGCCGGGATGCAATGGTCGAAAGCAGATTCAACATAATAATCAATTAATTTCTTTGGATTAAAATCATCTTAAGAAATTTTAATTGCGTGCGGATAAACAGGCAGGCAGACAGTGTTATAGCATATAATTTGCTTTTGTGTGTTTTATGTAAAAACTTAAGTGTACTATAATTAATGAATAGCTAATTTCTACTCACTTTTATATACTACTTTTTTGCATGAAATAAGGAGTTAAATTTCAAAGTAATTAACGTATCTGTCTTCATACACCAGAACACAAAGTTTCAACTTTTTTAAAATTCGGGTAGCACATTTTTTGCCAGTGATGACTAAATGCGCAAATGAAAATTTGGTTTAATCACGACTCATATTTTTTCTATTCAGAAAGACCGATAGAAGGTGAAATTAAAATAATAATAATAATAAATTCATTTAATATATTTTTGGCGTGATCGGCGTTGATAAGAGTTGTGTTTAAATCTACCCTATATATATAAAATCTTAATGAAATGAATTTATGAAACGGATATTATGAAACGACTGAACAGAAACGAATGTGTGTAACAATTCTATGAAACGATTGATTAAACAACTGATTATGTTTCACGGAGCCTAAAATACTCCTAAAATATGGAATACTTTGCGATGAAATTAACACCAAAAATCCGTACTGATCCACAGATCTCAAAACTTGTATTAGAATTCTTAAATTCAAATTTGTTTTCGAAATATTATTATTTTTTTTTTGTAATTTTAAATACATTTTTCTAATGATGGCAACTCAGATTTTATTCATAACAGATATTTTTTTCGTATTTCAGAAAACATTATTATTTAAAACTAATTTGGCGGCCAGTTTGACCTCCCTTAAATGTATACTAAGAAATGTATCATGTTACTTTTATTCATAATTCAATTTACTTGAACAACTTTCACCAAATCGAAAGAATCTGATAGAGAAATGAAGAACTCGGTAATTTTATGATAGCGAGACGCAGGTGATAAATCGCCAAACATTTTTCCCGTCGCATTTTTTTATATTTCATTAATTTCATTTAAAATATAATTCTTTCATTCATTTTATTTAAAATACAAAACTTTCATTTAAAATTGAAGCGTTTAAAATTGATGGATTTCACTTTTTTTTTTTTTTTTTTTTTTTTTTTTTTTTAACAAATCGAAAAGAAAAATATTAGGCACATATGTCATATACCGGGTATCGGGCACCGGGGTACCTAATTGGCGCCAAAATGCATTATTTTGATTGACATGGTAACTCGGCTATTGTTGTTTATTTAAAAATTAATGTTTATTTACATTTATTTCTTTTTTTAAATTATATAAATTATTTTGTTCTATAGTTATCAATTGTTTTTTTTTGTTGTTGTTATTTCCTCTTGAAAATAATAGAAAATAATTAAAAAATACGGTACTACTTAGTTATTCCGTCGACCAATTTCGCCAAATTATACAAATGACATTTTTTTTTTAAATGACGAAGGAACAAATAAATTAGTATAACATTAATAAATATACAAATAAAACGTTGAAATAAAAATCACTTGATGACGTAAACACGTGTAACTTGCTTAAAGTCAAGTGAATGTGACATTTACGATCAACCGTTATTGGCATTTAATCTGATAGTTTGACGATAGATTTTTGGTCGACGGAATAACTAAGTAGTTCGAAAAATACATATGTAACTGGTATTAAAAATCGAGGTTTTCGCCAAATTTTCGTAACAACAACAAAAAAAAAAAAAATCACGCCAAACTTGCGGTGCGTATATGACATCTGGCCAAATATTAAATAATGCAACAAACCATAACATTTAGTTTCAACTTCAAATCAATGTTTTAATTTACCACTCGAAAAAAGAAAAAAAAATGCTAACTGGCGAGTTGTAAAAAAGGTATTGGCGAGATTTGCACCCGGCTAGAGTAACAGTACCAAGAATCCTTTGCGAACATGACAACTTTTATGTAGTTTTATTCGAAAAAAAAGTTGATTTTTTTATCAAAATGGAAAATTTTCGGCACAGATGTCATATATGGCCCCATATTGGCGCGATTTTTTCTGAAGCCAATGTCATATATGGAACGGGTACTCAACTGCCACCAAAGTATCGTTATTTTGCTTGGTATGGTAAGCCGGATGTTGTTGTTTATGCTGTTGATGCTTTCCCTAAATTAGCGTCGGAAAAAAACGCGCCAATATGGCGTATGTGACATCTGTGCCATACTTTCATATGAAAGACGAAGGGATCAGACCGTATTAGTTTATGGAAGTTGATGACTTGAACTATTATAATATAGATGCAATGATGACGATAGAATAATATTTGGCGACTTATCACCTGTGCCTGGCTAATATTAAAGTACCAAAATGGCACCTTGATTATAAAAAACGAAGTGGTCCGCAGGGAACTGTTGATGATAATCACATGACTTAGCCTATTGTTATAGAGACTGTTTTAAAATACCGGGAGACAAAAAAATTGTATACTTAATTCATTCTATTTTAGCTTCTTTTCAAATGTTTAACTGATGCTCTTTAATCAAAAACGAAAACAACCATTGGATGTCTTAACATCAACTGATTCGGCCTTAAATTTTTGCAATGACAGGGAATTGAATGGAAACCCGTTTACAGGGAGATCACCACAGCTTTTTTCAGTATAATTCAATCTTCTCTAATATTTTTAAAACCCATAAGATTACCGTGTTATTAAATTCTGCGGTGTCTGAACAAGGGTTGGCGAGCGTAGCTTGCACGGGGCAGAGCCCACTAGTAAACCTATATTATTTAACCAAGAGCATGGTTGCCTCATGAAAGAACATTTAAAAAAAAACTAATTTTAAAATTTTAGATATGCAAATTAACACCAGGAGCTCTACCAGCGTAAAAAATACATCCCATGTAATTTTTTGTATCAAAACATAAAATTGATACGGGAGATAATTTTAACCGTAAGAAAATCCATTTTACAGACATAGTAATGCAATTTTCCCCCATAGGTACTACCAGCATATAAACATACCGCGCATTTTTTTTCTTATTTTTTATGGAGACATGAATTTGAACGTGTCAGAAGATTATTCTGAATGTAGTAAGAAAAAAAATCATAAATTATCAAATATATTTAAATTTAGTTAACCTATTCCCTGACTGAGGACACTATAAATGCAAAAGAAAGGTATGTTAAATCTGTAATAATTATTTTTAACACCAGTATAGCTGTCATATAGTAAAACACAAAAAAAAATGCGTTTTGTTTAAATTTGATTACCGTATTTACTCCCAGAGGGCGCTAGAAATGAAAAAAAGATTTAAAAAAAAAATCTGTATTACCTAATTTAACCATAAATGAAGAAAGTTATATGAGAAAACATAACAATAAAATACAGTCTAAAGATTTAGTTATGCAATTTCCATCCAAAGGAACTAGCAGCGTAAAGAAAAAAACCCCTATAATGTGATAATTTGTATCGTAACATGAATTTCATTTTGACAGAAGCTTATTCAGAAAATTAATTTAATAAAGCATAAAAAATTATTTTAGTTAAATTTAGTTTCCTCATTTCCCGCCGATTGATGCTATAAACTCAAAAGTATATTTTGTAGAATATTTGCAACCTATTTTGCATTTCAGAATATCTGTGATACTGTGAAACATTAAAAAAAAATCTATTTTACGTAAGTTTTGTTAGCCTATTTTCAGCTTTTGTTAGCGCTATAAAAACAAAATTAAATTAAGTTTAATCAGAACTACCAATTTATATTTCCAATACGGCCATCCTACAGCGAATCATAATGAAAAAAAAAAAAACACTTTGAATTAAAATTAATAAATACATGCCTTGTAAAATAAATTTGAGATTAAATTATCATATATAAATTTAACTTGGAAAATGAATGCTATATGAGAAAACATAAACAAAAAAATCAATTTTAAAATTTCTTTTATGTAATTTCACACAAAATCTACTACCAGCGTAAAAGGAAAACCGATTTTTTTTTATCAATATAAATGTCTGCATTTCACCATTTCTGCTGCGTTAGAAAATTTCGCATTGTTTTCTATTTTTATCCAGCGATCGAGCGTGCATTTTCACCCCTTTTAAATTTCGAATTTTTTAAGAAATGTTCTTAGAGATCAATTATATCTAATATGTAACTACCGTGCCAAATTCCATGTATCTGGGCCCTTCCGTAACACAAAAATCGCAATTTCGAACGTTTTTGGCTCCTGCATTCCCTTTAGGGGTAGTGGGACCGACATAAAATGTAGCCTATGTTGGAGCAAGGGTTGTCACCACCACTTTGACACCATTATTTTTAAAATCGGTTTAGTACTTCTTGAGATTGTGTAATAATCGCCATTTAGAACAGTTTTTTTTAACGCTTTTCGGGCATTTTCACCCCTTTTTAATTTCGATTTTTATTAATAAATGTCTTTGGAGGTCATTAGCATCTTATAAGTAACTACCATTCTAAATTTCATATTTATAGGCCCTTCAGTAACACAAAAATCGCATTTTTAGAACGTTTTTTGCTCCTGCACCACTTTTTGGTCAGTCGCACGGACATAAGATATAGCCTATGTTCTAAATTTGACTAACACCATCATTTTGATACCATTACTTTTGGAATTGGTTCGGTAGTTCCAGAGCTTACCTCCTACAAATAAACAATTTTTATCTCTTTATAATATTAGTATAGATTTTTAAAAACATGATTTAAATAGACAGCTATTCTAAATATCGATATTTAATTAAGGAAACATCAAAGTTTTGTCAATATATCCCTTGCTCAAATATTGTGAATTTAATACCTTAACAATAAATTTTATAAAAGCACTGAATGTTAAAAATCTGGCAGGGAAAATGCTGATATTTTATTTCTAATCTAAAATTCAAATAACTGGCTTATCGTATTTATTATTTGAGAAGTTCAGTTCCACTCCATTTAAAATCGATAAATTTCATTACTCTACAGTTTCAATTACCAAGCGAAAGAAAAGGGTCTTTGCTTATTTAAAGTATAAATATTTCTGGTATATTATTTTCTTGAATCGATTTTCTAGGCTCATTGTTACTAAATATTTCCATTTTTTATTCAGGACACAGAAAAAAATAAGGCAAATGCAAATTAAGTCTTTTTTTTAAACGTTTTCTTATAAATAACGTTTTTTCTTTCGCAATCTAGAAGTAAAAAGTTCTTAGATGATTTAAAATAATGCATTGACCTATCTAATACAGAATTTTTGTTTTGAAAGAAAAAGAAATAATGTTAATATATAATCTGTTATAAATTTAAGACATTAATTTTTAGGCACGACTTTTGTTTTTATTTCTACACTATAACATGTTTTTTTTTTCTTTTATCATTCAGAAAACCTTTAGGACTTCAGGTCAGAATTTCATCCAATTCATTAAGGGGACAAGGAATCTACAAAATGTTTTTTTTTTTTTTTAATGCTTTTAAAAATGCATTTTAAATACTATTCAAGGGCACACTACATGAATTATGTTATATATTTATAACACGAGAAATAAAAAAAGTTGGGGGTGGAGAGGAATAAAGAATATGCCTGAATATTTTAAGCATTATGGAGAACTTTTCAAAATGCACCATGCGCATTCGATATCAATCTAAAACTACAATATTTTTATGGCAATTTGATTTAGACATACAAATAAAACTGTGCATAGTTTTTTTAAGGGGACCGGGAAAGCAAAATTCAACAAAAAAAAATCGATTTTTACTTTTTTATATCATTAAATAGTTTAAAATGTTATCTTTCCAGCTATGTGTCACATCTGTTTATATATAAAAAAATAAGGGTTGAAATTATTCATTCTTTTCCAAGAGCACTTCACAACTTAATGGTAATTTAAATCTTTAATTGATTTTTCTCAAAACTTCGATTTTTCATGTGTATGTTTCTTTTTTTCAATATCTATCAAATTTAAGAGCTCAGATTTTTTTAATACTTATGTTATATTGTATAGTTTAACTCAGAGATTTAATGATTTGTTGAGAATTATTTATCTTAGGCAGTGAAATCTTACCAAAAATACTAATTTAAAAATGGCTTTCAACAAATATTTAATAATTAATTTTGAGTTTCACTTAGAAAGATAATGGTCTGTCAAAATACCTAAAACACTTTATTCTAATTGCTCTAGAAAATCTAGAACACCATCTTTCACCATTTCTCAGAAAAAGGTACATAAAGTTGGTGAATTTAACATGGCAGAAATAGGACTTTTCCGGTCCCCTTAAACTAAATATAATTAGAAAAGTGAAAGGTCGTAAAGCGCAAAAATATGGTGCTAAAATGATGAAATTTTCATAAAATTTTAATTTTTTTCCTTACTTTTCTTTTTAAATATTCAAATATATAAAATTCGATGGACAGTTTTATTTCTGTATGTAAACCAAACTGGCATAAAAAAAATTGGGAATTTTTATTGATATGTAATGCGCATAAGGAGAGTTTGCGCATAAATCAATAAAGTAATAACTAGTTGGATGTAGCTAGTTGCCCAAAACTTTCTTATATCTTATACATGTTAATATTTCCTGAAAAATGCAGCATAGCAGCGTCACCGGTAAGGGGATTTACACCAAAATCTAAACAGCAGTAACTTATGCCACCTTCCAATTTAATTTGAAGTTCTATGAAAATCTGTGCATTAGTTTTTGCGATAGAGCTATTGCGGAAATCGTGAAAAGTCAGCAGTGGTACCTGTTCGGAAATTTACACCTAAAACTTATCAGTATCAATTTATATCAGGGACTAACTGAATCTAAATTTGATGAAAGTTCATGTATTAATTCTTGACAAACAGCTATTGCGGAATATTGAAAAATGCAGCATACTAGTGTTGAGCGATTTACACCATAAACTAAACAACACTAATTTATATCAGGGACTAACTGAATCTGAAGTTTGGTGAAAATTCGTGCATTAGTTCTTGAGATGGAGCTATTGCGATAATCATGAATAATGCAGTATATTAGCGCAACTTATTAGGCGATTAGCACCAAAAAATTATCAGCTCTAAATTATATCAAGGACTAACTGAATCTGAAGTTTTTTGAAAATATGTGCTTTAGTTCTTGAGATATAGCTATTGTAAAAATCATGAATAAGGCAGT
The DNA here is from genome assembly GCA_963932465.1 of Maratus speciosus. Taxonomy (NCBI): domain Eukaryota; kingdom Metazoa; phylum Arthropoda; class Arachnida; order Araneae; family Salticidae; genus Maratus; species Maratus speciosus. Next base: position 137,913,813 of record OZ010790.1, read on the forward strand.
GTAGCAGCACCATCTGCTGGTTGATTTACACCAAAAAGTAATCAGCATCAATTTATATCAGGTACTAAATGAATCTAAAGTTTATTAAATTCCTTTCATTAGTTCTTGAGATAGAGCACCAACAATATTTGTGTCACATACAGACACATAGACAGACAGGCAGATGGACATTTTGTTGGTGTTCTATTGACTGACACTGGCATGTTTTTCGTGATATCTGATCCATAAAACGTGTAAATCCGTCGATAACAGAAATTCGAAAAATTCTTGAATCCAATACTTTATTTTTCTAAAGATAGAAGAAAGTAATGAAAAACCAAAATATTAATTTTTTGCTGAACTTGCCATGAATCATTTTGACTTAAATTGTTTTTTATGCATTTCCATTGCTATTTTGTTGTTATTCTGTAATTTAATTGAAGAGCTGTAATAAAACGAAGAAAGCTGTTTTGCGCAAAACTGACTATATAGGGTTGGTGTGACTGCGGACATGGATAGGAGAGATTGTTTTAATAATAACTGCAATTAAATTGTTAATAATAATAATTAAACTTCAATACTTCGTAGTAAGGGGTTTTCTAAACAAGTATTATTGTATTAGCAGTGAATATTTCATCCCAATTATTAGTGAATCAACAAAAGGCTAGAATTTTAAGAACAACACTAGAATTTTAAATCAATAAAATAATGTTAATTTAACCAATATATAAATAAAGAAATAAATAATCAAAAAATACAAGACCAGGAAACTGGACCCCTTCGGTTTGGACCACTTCGCTTATTTTGAGGTGTAACTCACTTAATTGTTGGAATATCTGCAAAACATCACTACACGGGGTCAATCTAGTCATCTACTTACTAAATAAATCTTTAGATCAATTTCTTTTTGAAAATCTTAAATTTTATTTTAATTTGAAAAATTTGTCAAAAGGGGTCCAAATTGAGAAAACTGGTCGCCTAAGTTGGACCCCCAGTCCCCTAAATTGGACCAAACAATATCAGGTTGTCTTAATGACTAAGGAATATAATTTTATTAAAAGCAAAGTTTGCGATTAAATAAACAATCAGACAAAATAACAGCAATGAAATCACTGTTAAAAAATCTGCAACTTTTGCTGCACGTGAATTTCGTTTATTAATTTTTTTATTCCAGCGCACACAACATGGATCCGTCTTTGGTAATTTATACACTGAATCATTTTTGCACTATTTTATTTTTCATACAAATTAGGCAAAACCAATCATCATTGTCTAGATTTTTCTTTTTAGATTCTGAATTGTTAGACATTTTTTTTACAACAGAAGTTTTCTTTACGTTATGTTTGTAGTTCATCCCTTCCACCATTTTCTTTCCAATTGCATTACGCCTATTTTTTAAAACTTGATGATCTAATTGCTTTTGTGCTGCGAGAGCTTCCAATTTGCTGTTTTTTTGTTTTTATTTATTTTTTTTTTCATTTCAAGGTTTACACTATATGACGAAGATGTTAACACAACTGTTTTTTGGCCCCTCTGTATTTTGATTTAACTGAATTTAGCAAAAGAGATAACATTTCGGATGATTTTTTTGGCTTTTTTTTTTTGGTGGGGGGTTGTAGCTGCAGCCTTTTTGCAGGTCAGTTTCTTCACAACTTACTCTGTCCTTTTCATTTGTTATATCTTTAAAAGCTCTTGCTGTCCGGATGTTTTTCTTCCAAACAGCTTGTATGTGTCATTTTCAACATTATGTTTAAAATGTGTTTAAAAAAGATCCTCTATTGAAAAAAAAATACGCTACAGTTAATCAAACGCAAAACATTATATATTCAAACAGTGTTGAATTTCGGGGTCCCCCTCCCCGAAGCTTGAAATAACCACCTCACCCCGGAAGGTTTGAGATTTTCTGCGTTTTAATGGCAAAAAAAAAAAAAGTGTAATTCCACCCTCAAGAACAGTAAAAAATCTACCTCACCCCCTAACGGAACCACAAATATCCGCCGGATGGAAAAGGCTTGAATTCAACTCTGTAAATCAAATACGCCGTATGAATAACGAATTCAAAGAAAATAAACACCAATACATACAAGATAAAAGAAATTGAAAAAAAAAATGTACTTCATAAACATGTAAAAATACTTTTATGTTTATATAGGCCTAAACTGTATAAAGAAATTGATCCAGATAAAAAAAAATAAAATCTTCCAAAACTTGCATGGAGGTAGTAATCCATTATAATATATATATATATATATATATATATATATATAGTGAACAAAGCGCACCGCCCTCGAAATTCATTACTTACTTTTCAAATTTATGATCGTATATCTGGTCCAATTTAAACAACTTAAATTGGCCAAATCAAGGCAACTGCGCCCTCTTTTATAACAGATAATCTCAAGACTAAGAACAAAAACAAAATAAAACAGATCTGCGTGAAAAATATGCGCAATAAACAGATGAATTTAGATATGTATATGGAAACATAACAACTTACCTTAGTTTTAAAGTATTCACTTACGTTTAGTAGGAAAAAAATAGATCCAAACAACTAACTTTTTTTTTTTTAATTGTCTGAAAACAGCTCGTGGTAGACAAGTGCTTCTTCTAATCATAAATGACTTCATTCTGATGAGTTTGATTTAAGTGGTAGATGGCGTATCTTTCTGTGATTAACGGCAGAATGGCAACGGTCTGTTTAAAGCGGCGGTCCACATATGGCTACTTTCCCCTATATCTCAGATGTGTTTTATAAAAATTACCTACTGTTCCACTCTTATCAGCCACAGTTTTTCAGCATGTCAGACTTTTCATATTCGATTATTACTACATGTCCTACTGTTGCTCTAATGCGACGATATGTAACTAATTTATTGACAAAATATTTATGTGAAATTAATAATAACTGCAACATTAATTTATTAACTTTTTTTTTTCCTGCAAAAGTATTTTTTAATAAATTAATTTATTGTCAAATTTAGTTTCTAAGTGTAGTTTTAAGCGTTTTTCAAAATGTATTTCAAAATTGATTCATTCATATGTTTTACATATAATTTGCAATTCATGCAAATTTACCAATAACGTGAATATATCTCCTAGCATGGAACTAATGGGAACAATGCGCCATCTCTCCTAGTAGCAGATGTGCAGTCTCTTCAATTTCAATATCAGAGATTGCGCAGCTTTTATTTAAACATGGTCGCTGTTGTTCACACTGTTAGTCCAGGTTAATAGCTTACGAAAAAGTTTAAAATATTTTGTACTATTGACATTCTATAGAAATTCTAACGAACAGTTGTGAAAATTCAAGCATGTACCTAAGGAAAAACAAAAACAAAATATCAATGATTTATAACAACCGATGTGCACGCTTATGAAGAAACTCCAGCACTGCTGTTGTATAACTGCTTGGAGTCGCCACGCGCGCAATCTTCTCCTACACCCCGACCCCCTTTGTGCTCAATCTCTCCTGGCTTTATCATACTATTTATTCCTCCATTTGTTCGTGCCTGTCGTAATAATTGTTGTATCCTTTTCATTTGAATCTGTAACTGATTTCAATACGAAAATCTTGTTTCTGTTATGCGCGGTTTATTTATTTATTTTTTTTTTTTCTGGCGGTGACAGCATAGAAAAAACACATATATATTTTAAATGCATTAATATTTAACTGTAAATGATTCTACTTAATGAAAGCGGATGGGGGATGGTAGGTGCATAATATGAAAGTGTAGTGAAATGGTTTTCTAATGATATGTCAGATGACGTGTGCTGAAAAAAAATTAAAAAGCGCCCCCTGGTGGTGGCGAGGAAATTGGAGGAGGGAGGAGCGAGGATCGTGATTGGTATATAAAAACACGTGCACATTCGAATACAACGCAATCCGTGAATTTCAAAGCAATCTGTGAAGAACTTTCGGAGGTTTAAGATTTCATACAAACGAACATTTATATTTTTATTTATATAGCAAAATGCCCACACGTGGGTAAAGGGTGGGAAGCGAGATGCGAGGTGCATAATATGAAACAGTAGTCCAAGGGCTTTCTAATGATATATCACATGATGGGGGTAATAAACTGGATATTCTTTGATAATTTTGTGTTGAAATATGTGTATTTTTCCTGCAAAAGAAAATAATCAATTTACATTTTAAGTGTTAAACTGTTATACATAAATTTCAGTGTCGTAATTTAAATAAAAGTCGATTCTGTTTTACATCAAATGTGTCACCATGTAGTATTAAAAATATACCTCTGATGTATTACTTTATGTATAGGGTAATTCCGGGATTTATGCCGCACTTTTTTTTTTAACTTGTTTATAAAGTACCATGGTGGGCATAAAATAAAAGAAATCATGCTATGCTATTTAATGTTAAATATACAATGCGTGTAGTGCGACAAAAAAATTCAAAACAAATTATTAATATTTTTTTTAACAATTTTTTTCTAAGACATTACACTGCGGCGCGTCACCCGTACATTCATGCTGAGACGCCGCACTTGGGCGGTAGTTATGCCGCGCTTATAATAAGAACAGAATGAAATTATAAATAAAAATATTTATTTTTAAATATTCGTATCTGGACTATAATTAACGATGTAATAACAAAATAAAACTAAATGAGTACAATGAAACGTATTAGTAAATTCAAATCAATAATTGTTGCCTATTTTCACTATTAAAATTACCGACTTATTTCTTTTACAATAAATTTTAATTATTATTTCAGCAACAACGTAATATCAATGTATTAGAAAGGGAAAAGAAAAAAAGTAAAATTGTGTTTACATAATTTATTTGTTAACCCTTTCGGGATCGGTGGCTTTTACAAAAATTTTATTCGGTTGGTACCACTTTTTTAAAAGAATTTACCTTTACTTAAATAATCATGAAAATGCTCTAATTAAACAAAGCAAATATTACTTTTCTTTTTTACTGGTGCAAGAAACAAATTTTGTAAGCTCTTTATGAAGGTGTTTATATGCACCTGGTTTCCTGAATGGGCTAAGAGGCCTGTTTTTTCGACTACAATCTACAGACAAAGTGTCGAAAAAGTACAGTCTTTATGCAACTACATTTAAACACACGATACAACAAAGCTAATTACACGTCCTCTGGAGTAGTTTGCAAAGAATGTCTTTCATTATTATCATCGTGACTTGCATCTTTCTTGCCCTTTTTACTTTTTATTTTCCCCTTTTTCTCCTTTGGTTTTAGTAAACTTGATAACATGCCTAACATGGTTACTCTGTGCAAAAAGAAAAGGAAAAGTTAATAACACTTAATCATCCCGTACAAAAGAAACTGCGGCATGTATACCGGAATTGGAGTGCGGCATGTATCCCATTTTGCATGGTGCAGACGTCGACCATCACAGTTACCTGCCATCGCTAAGGGGAATGTCGTAACCATACACACAGTAGTCTATACAAAGGCTACACTTAGTTTTGACTTCTAAATCATGCATGCATTTAGTAATTAGTGTATGAGAAGCATTTAAACATAACGTGTTTAAAAGTTTGGACAGTGAAATCATGCACTTACGTCAAATTAAGGATTGTACTTCTACAAGTAATCATCGAAATGGGATTCACGCTATACACTGGTTAAAGTAATCTCATTGCGCACCTATACTGTGCGTTTGACGACCATCTATCGATAATTACCAGAAATACAAGGGGTGCGGCATCTATCCCGTATGCGGCGACTCTCCTTATTTACCCTATATATATATATATACATATATATATATATATATATATATATATATATATATAATATTTACTTATATTCACCTAATGCTATTTTACAAATCAGAAATTGGTCATTAATATAATTGCAGTCATCTCATTAAGCCAGCTGACAGATTTCATGATTATCTGATGTATTGACTTATTGATTAAAATATTTTTATATTAATTAAAATTGGTAAAATAAGTAAATAGAAATTAATAAAAACGACAAAAAATGTACATTTATTGATTGCCTTTGCACTCATTAATGTATTAATTCACCTTTGAATATTTTTTCAAAATATATCATTTATTTCTCTAACCATTTGCTAAAAGATAATTAGTTGAAAAGTTTGAAAATAAATACAGAACACTTTTTATTAAATGATGTTTAAATTGTCACGGGAAATTATAACAATTAATAAATTATTTCATAGAATGTGAAAATAATAGTAACTTAACATGATTTGTGACGATATTGAAAAACCAACGTAAATAAACGTACACATAGAAGCATTTTCTAATGTATAAAATCTATGAAGACTTAAACTAAGAATTTCGACAAAATTTCATGTTTCAAGTCTACAGTTTACAGTAATAGTTAAACGAAGTGTATCGACAAAATTATTCATAGAATATATTTTGTTAAATTATGTGTCGAAATATGTATTTCTTCCTACAGAAGCAAAGAAAACAATTTCCATTTTATGTGTTAAACCGTTTTGGTACACTATGACGCAAAAGTTTAGACAATGAAGAAATTCTTACATACTTTGAAAAATATTTATTCAATTTTCAAATCACTGCTTGAAATTAATTTGCTGTACATATAAACAATATTTATAACAAAGAAAAGTGGAATTGTGCATATTGCAATAAATTAAATGGTAACAAAAATAAACTGCTGTCTCAAAAGTTTAGACGCAAATTAAATAAAATCGAAATAAACAATTTTTAAAACCTGGTTGCGCATCCATGCTTATGTATTACGTCATATACACGAGATTGCATGGAAGAAACTTAATCTTGCATAGTTTGTGGATCGATATCGTACCATGCATTCTCAATAGATGTCTTAAGTTCCTTTTCAGAAGAGTATTGTCTAGCGTTGCTATAAACTTTGCGACACATGATGCTCCAAAGGTTTTCTATAGGGTTAAGATCTGGGCTACATGCTGGCCAGTCGAGAACTCTTATATTATGGGAATTAAACCAAGATTTTGAATGTTTTGCAGTGTGAATTGAAGCATTGTCTTGCTGAAATTCCCACTGAGGACCCCCTAGAAGCTCAGCAAATGGCAGTAGGTTTTCTTCTAATGTATGTGTATAATGCTGTGAAGTTTGACGACCACTGGTGAAGGTCAGAGATACTTGTCCATTATAGCAAAAGGCTGCCCAAACCATCACCGAGCCCCCTCCTTGTCTGCGACTAAAAAAACGTCGAGGTTCCTTCCGCAAGTCATGCCAATACGATAAACAACCATCTGGACCATCCAGATTCCACTTTTTTTCATCGCTAAATATGACTGACTGCCATTTCACTCCATATGACATATGCTTTCGAGCCCACATAAGTCTTTGTAACTTATGATATGGTTTCAGAGCTGGTTTCTTCTGCATTTTGCTATAAACGATTGTTCCTTTTTCCAAAATTCGTCTACGAATCGTATCCTTTGATACAGAGAGTCCCGATGAGCTTTGAACTCCACGTACGCTCATTTGTTGAGTACTCGCTAGTCTTTGTATCAGGCGATCCTCTCGTACATTTGTCACACGTGGCCTCCCAGACCGACATTTTGCTTTATATTCGGAACCACTCGATAAAACTCGATAAATAGATTTTTTTGACCTATTAATAATAGCAGAAATTTCAGAAACGCTCTTCCCTTCACCTTTCAACTTCCAAATCCTTGAAACCTCATTCACTTGAATTTCTTTAGCTCTCGGCATGTCGACTACGAAGCGCAATCGTTTGCAGAACTTAAGTACTCCAAATTTGTGACATCATCGATTCTAAATTTGCATATGCCAGCGAATATTCAAAGAAATTTAGAATAGTGTCTAAACTTTTGCGACAAGCACATTTGAATTTTTATGAAAAAAATTAGTATTATAGCAAATAAAACGACTGTCTTTGGTACATAGCATTTTAAATCAGTTTTTGAATATATTTACAGGTTTTTGTAATTCTGACGTCATAATTCTACATTTTAAAGCTGAATGACGTCATTGTCTAAACTTTTGCGTCATAGTGTATTAGCATATTCATTGCAAACGGCATTAATGTAGAATTATTCAGAAAATAAAATTCGATGGAATAACATATTTTGAAAATTCCCAACTGTATTTTAAAAGCTATTTTGGGAAATGTTTACGAGATTTCATACTAAAGGGTGTTGAAATGAATTTATATTTTTAGATATAGGAGATAAAGTATTAATATGCATTACAAACTTTTTAAAATCAGGTTGGAAATGTCATTATGTTACTGAACTAATTTACCAATTATTTAATTAAAATGACACTTTGTGAAACACGTGTTTTTTAAACTCCTGGCAAAACCCTTTAATAATGAAACGTAAAATAATTAAACAGATAATTAAAAATCTTGTGAAATTAAATTTAATACAACTAAATTTACTAAAAGGAATTCTGCTTTTTCAGAATTAATGTCGCCCCGGATGAAAAAAAAAATATATGTATATAAATATAGATAGCACAAAACATATTTCAGTTTTAAGACGTAAAACACTCCCTTTTATTTTGTATAAAATGACGTCATTCGCATTTGCTAAAGAATTCAATAATTCCACATTTACGATCCACTCGTAAACACAATATACAGTAAAGTATGCATATGACATGACTATTACTGTATTATATACAAATCTCGCAAAAAGCTATGTCATCATTCAAGAAATCCAACAAATAAAAAATGATTCATATTCCTTCATTTGCTTCTAACATTAATATAGATACTTAAGATTAAATATAATTTATAACAGCTCCATTTTTTATAAGAAATCATTCATTTATATTTTTTCAAAATAGGACATTTTTTTTTTTCAGTTGTTACGGGAAAATGGCAACAAAACATATAATTACCATTTTCAAACTATCTTTCCTTTACTTTCCACAGAAATGGAGCCGCGTTACTTTGGCCCCCAAAATTTTCTTTAATTGTTCCCGTGAAAAGTTGCTTCTACAATCTCAAGGAAAAACGGTACTTTTATATTAGAAGGCCGCATATGGTAAATGGCAAACTATCCCATCACCATTTATTTAAAATGTAAACATTTCACTCATTTCATTTTAAATATATACACATATTAGATACCTTTAAAATATTCGCCTTTCATCCATTTCATTACAAAAGAATAAAAATAACAAAAAATATAAAACTATATATATAAAGATATATATATATAAAATATATAAATATATAAAAAAACATAAAAATGCGCATTATCCACTCAATATGAAATCGCTTTAGTAATTGCAAGTATTGGGTGTTATAACTAATAAAATATAAGGTGGGTCTGAAATATTTTCGCTTATTGTTCAATTTAAGCACGCGTTTATACATGATTACCGTAATTTAACCATAGATGTAGAAACAACTTATATCTGTTTCACTATGTCTGTGTCATATTGATATATTTGTAAAATTAATTTTTTTTTTTTTTTTTTTTTTTTTTTTGTTATATGCACCAATATGCACATTTGTTACAATAATTAAGAAGTCATAAAATGTGTTTCTTTCTTGAAATTTTTAATAGATATAAAACTTAAAACATTCAATTTTTTTTTTGTACAACCCTACGCAATATTTGACAGTGTGCGTATTTAATTTAGTCTTACAAGTGGCTTTCTAAATAAATTACTCTGCAACTACTTTTGATATAATAAGTATCTGTCAGTAATTCGCTACTCTTTTCGTACTTTGTAGAGATCCTACATTAGAGATTTAAAGACACTAATGTAGGATATATAATATTTTGTGAGTGTCGCCTATCGGTAAATTTTCGAACATAATTCTTCATTTGTTTAATTAAATTTTATCATCATGAGGAGCATTTTCCTCGAAAGTATGCTATTCAACGTCTGATCTTAATTTTATATGTGTTCTTTAAATGCGTTAGACCCACCCTCACTTAAAAAAAAAAAAAAAAAAAAAAAAAAAAAAACATTGCCTGATTATTTGCTATTTTTACATGTTTTTTGTATTTAAAGTAAGATCACCATAATAGAACAATATGTTAGCTACATAATCGAATATTGTGTAGGGAATTTTATTCATTTTTAATTTAAATAAAAATTTATGCACAAACTTCAATTCATATAAAGTTCACACATTTATTTTGTTTTATTTATTTATTTATTTATTTATTTATTTTTTTTACAAAGCTAAAGTAAAAAAGTTCCCTACTCGTATTATCAAGGTTGAAAAAAAAAGTCTACTCTAAACTTACATACACTTATTTGAAAGATTGAGAATGATTTTAACGTGGGGTTTGATGTAAGAAAAATGGCATGTCAACCGGAATGTTCTAGAATAATCATAGTGAAGAACCTAATATATCATTCCCTGACATATGAAAAGATGTAAAAAATGAATTTCAATCAGTTTTTGAAATAGTTGTGATTTGTAGTTTAAAGTGTTAGAACAAAGACATGCATCTAATTTTAAGGTTAACATTATAGTTTTTGAGAATAAAAGTGTTTACTCTTGTTTATTGATGATGTAGTTTCCAATTTAAAAAAATAAAAAAATAAATGTGAAAATGTTTCTGTTACTCCGTATCTATTTATTAATTTTTTTAGACATTGCATTTAGTTTATTGCTTATGGAAATTTATTCGCAATGGGAAAACAATCATCATATATTAAACATATCGAATGTTATCGGTCTAAAAAGAGCAGTAACAATAAATTAATTAGATTTTACAAAATATATTAATAGTTCAACAATAAAAAAATTTAACAAATGTTTAATTCATAGCGAAGTACAAATAACACGAAAGGGATCATAATATTATATAAAAAATACCTTTCTACTATACATTAACACTTAAAAGAGAGCATGAAAGATCACTGTTTGTTTGTTTTTTTCCCGTTCACAACTAGTTTGTGGAAAATGAAATATCTCACGTACACCGGATATGCTGAGTATTGTGGAATGTTTCGTGCATAAGCATATATTAATCATCAGATCAATGCGTGAAAAATTATTTGCATTTTTGTTGTCATTTTTACACTTTCATTTTTGCGTATGGGGCATTTTATTATATTTTATAGTTGATAAAATTCAAAATTAAAATCAGATATTGCCAAGACCAACACGTTGCAAACAAGCAACGCTGAGAATGCATGAGATAATCCAATATATGAAGAGCTGAGTGGATGAACATGTTATGCTATATTTTCAAAAAAAAAAAAATCTTTTGGATGAAAGCGTTATGAGGTATCCTATCACATGGTGAATATAAAATACTAAGATTCTATTTAGTTTTGAAGATTTAAGACATTATTCATTAATATTTAATATTTTAATATTTAATAATGTCAATAATATTAATAATTTTGAATATTTTAGAATTAAATATGAATAATTTATTCTGAGAGAGTTTAGTACCACACCTGTTAATATTTTAAGCACATGGTATCAAACAGAAAATAAATCATTAAAATTTACAACAAAAACTTTCACTTCGAATGTCTTTAAATGTAATTTTTGTTACTTAACATGTTCTTCCACTTAGATCTTCATTTGTAAACAGGAAACTTTCAGATTAATAGGCTTAATTAAATATATATCAGAAATTGTTTTCAGAGTATTAAATACGATAATTGATGATGTATTATTTAAAAAAATAATTTAATGAAATGTCTTTAGGAACATTTTTCAGCACCTTCTATACGAAATGTGCACTTTAAAAAATTAAATAAAAATTGTGAAGAATGGAATTTGAATTTATTTTTTTTATTTTTAGATCTATTTTTCAAATATAAAAAAATAGTACTTGCATCAGACAATTTTTCTCCTCCACCTGCTTCAGATGTATCTGATAACCGTCAGTTAACAAGAATAAAATTCAGTATACAGTTAAACATGTTTGTTGACCATCAAAATACCTTGTTGAAAACTCTTAGTATAAGAAAAGGAGATATTTCTGTTAGAGAAAAAATAATATTGTAGCGAGTAGCCATATTTCGGCCGCCGCTTTAAAGGGAGCGATGCAATTCTGCCTTTCATTACAGAAAGAGACGTCATCTACAGCTGAAGTACTACTCATCAGAATGACGTCATTTATGATTAGGAGAAGCACCCAACTTCTACAAGCTGTTTTCAGGCAATTTTAAAAAACGTAAAATTAGCTGTTTTGATCTATTATTTTTCCTTCTAAACGTAAAACAATACTTTAACACTAATGTAGGTTATGTTTTCCTATAAATATCTAGATTCATGTGTTTATTGCGCATGTTTTTCACGAGAATTTTTTTTTTTTTTTTTTTTGCTTTTCTTTCTCTTCTTAGCCTTGAGATTATCTGTTTTTTTAAAAATGGCGCTATTGCCTTAATTACACGAATTTGAGTTGTTTAAATTGGACCAGGTTTGCGATCAAAAATTTGAAAAGTAAGTAATGAATTTCGATAGCTGTACGGTTTGGACACATTTTTTTTTTTTTTTTTTTAATGTTTTATAATGTATTATAGATATAGGAAACGAAATCTAAAGAGTAAGTTGTGAAGAGATTGACCCGAAAGAATGTTGCAGATACAAAACATCCCAAAAAAGATAAAGAATCATTAAAAATGTTATCTCCCTTTTCAAAATCAGTTAAGTCAAAGTACAAAGAGAGCCAAAAAACATTTGTGTTAACATCTTTGTCAGAACATCAAGTATTAAAAAATAGGCTTAATGCAATTCAAAAGAAATTGATTGAAGTGAAGAACTATAGACATAACGTAAACAAAATTTCCGTTCCCCCCAAAAAATTTCTAATGATTTAGAATCTAAAAGAAAAATCAAGACAGTGATGATTGCTTTTGCCTAATTTGTAAGAAAAAAAAAAATAGCAGAAATGATTCAGTATCCAGATGGCCAAATATGTTTCCATGTTGTGTGCGCTGGAACAAAAAATGAACAAAAGAATTTCATGTGTTAGCCTTCCATTGCTTCTTACATGATATTCGAGTAACATACAATTAGTTCCATAATTTCTATTGTTAATTACTTATAACTTTGATTTATATTTAGAATACGTTTTGATTTAAAACAGTTTGATTAAAAACTTTCAGACATTTGATTTCATCATATATCATTGCTGTTCTTTTGTTTGATTGTTTCATTTATCGCAAACTTTGATTTTAATAAAATTTGTTATATTATCAATTTATTAAAACAGCCTAATATAGTTTGGTCCAATATAGGAGACTGGGGATTCAACTTAAGCGACCAGTTGCTGAATTTGTACTACCTTTGACAAAAATTTCAAATTAAAATAAAACTTAAGATGTTCAAATAGGAATTCTTCTAAAGATTTATTTAAATGAATAGATTGACAACGTGTGGTGATAGTTTGCAGATATTCCAAAAATGATGTGAGTTTTACCTGAAAGTAAGTGGGGAAGCTCAGATTGGGTTACTCTCACCTACTGGAAAATTTAGAAAATATTCCAAAAATTATGAGCAGCGAAATAATTGTTTTTTAAGAAATGCTTCTTTAAAGCTCGAAAACATATTGATTTCTAATATTTCAGTAGGTAAATAGGGTAGTCGGACTAGTAAGTAAACAGGCCCCAGTGAATGAACACTTAGAAAATATTTTAATAGAATAAGGTTTAAAAAATTCCATCTAGATAGGGTTACAATATTGCCTTCATTCTATTCAACGGGAAACTATCTCATTCCTGATTGTTTATTGAAGTCGCAGAATTCTGATTTGAGAACGTGTTGGATTTTTCATGTCTGAGTAACACATGGTTTCTGTGCTGAAATAATAAGGTAAGTGCTATGCCATTTCATACGTTTCATAAGAATTAATTGTTTTTTATTTGCATTATGCTCATATTTCAGTGCGCTTATGCTTAACTATACATACTACAACTATATTTCTAATTGTTTTAACCACTGTAAAATAAATAGAATTTGAGACGTATTTGATAACTGGTTAGGCAAATGTTAAAACTCCAATTAATGAACACCTGTTTATTCACTGGGACTTATCTGTGTTGAATAGAAACAAAACAAAAGGCTTATTTTCTTCTTGTTTTATTAAATATATATGCAACAAATTCACTAAATGAACATAAAACAGTCTATAACGAATGACTGAACACAGGTGTTCACTCAATGGAAGGAATACATTAGGCTACTTTTACTATAGAATAAACTGCTTTGGACTTCTATGGCTTGTTTCTATTATGGATATCGTTTCTGTGGCTTCTTTTATAGCCTATATTTTGAATTCAATGTTCAACAAATGAAAAGTTAATAAAATATATAAAAAAGACATAACACACGTTTTTAAATGTAATAAATATTGATGTGCTTCAAGTCTTATTTTTTTCATAGTTTTTAGATGACTGATAGAAATATTCTTACTGATGACTAAGAAGATTCCTCAGAAGGGACTTATGGAAAGTTTAACTACTCAATAGAGGATCTTGAAAAGACTTACAAGACAACAGGTCAGGGCAGCTCAGTTTGAACAAGGCACCACTTCATTTTAATATTCCAAAGGCAACGTTGTAAACCTCGAGGAAAAAGAATTGAAGGTAGGCGTATGCGACCATTACATATTTTGCTCGTTGAAGATTAAATATAAATATACTCCTTGGAGATTGGATAGTTTGAATTAATGACTTTTTTTCTCAAACGACATCCAACTTAATAGAGAAATAATTTCAAAAGCGAATGCTTGTCTCTCAGAAGATAGTATTCGACAGTGGTTCCAAGAACTCTAAAAATACCTTAAAGCGGAAAAATGTTCTGACCCTTTTTATTTGATTTTCGTGTATATTATGCTAATGAAACTGGGGTAGAATGCTGTCAAAAGCAGAAAAAGTCTTGTGTCCTAAAATTTACAAAGACTTACACACAATTGCATCTGGGAAAGTAGAAGAAAGTATTACAGTTTTGGTAAAGTTTTCTGCCAGAGAAAAAAAACTTCCTACGGTGGTTATTTTCCCATATTTCTTGGGCTAATGCGTAATCAGTCCCTTCAAATTACTTCACTGGAATGAGCGACTCTGTTAAATCTTCGCACCCGCATTGTATAAATACACTACCAACTGTTTCTATCCAGGGTTAATTAAAAATGACATACAATTTTCGGTTTTATTGCTTCTGGAGGGGCATAACTGCCATATAAATTTGGAATTAAGCAAATTTTGCTCAGAGAAGAGGGTGTTCATTTTTAGCCTTCAGCGAAATACGACTAATGTGCTTCAAACCTGTGATGAAGGTGTTTTTCGCCGACTCAAAGCTTCATAGAAAGCCTAAATCACACATTAGAGGAAGAAGAACGGAAATTTATAGACCATATGTAAGATTAATTTCACGCCTATCTTCAAAGAAGCTTTTGATACGTCAATAAAATATTTTTAGGTTTCCGTACTTAAAAAGTAAAAACGGAACCATTATACGATCACTACTGTGTCTGTCTGTCCGTCTATCTCACCCATTTTATTCGTAAACTATGGAATGTGGAAAGTTCAAATTGGGGGAAATAATCAAGATTATTGACCCACATATTTACAGATTATTAAACATTTACAAATATTTTTATTTAAAAACGTAGAGGGGCTAACAACGTTACTTGAAAAAAAAATGTTTTCTTTGTATATAGTGTGGGTATCGTGTGAAAGCTTTCGTAACGCTGAACTCAAAACACATTTCTTTCAATTTTAGGTATTATATTTTCAGAGATATAGTCGAAAATGTAATGCAAAAATATGACCCCCCCCCCCACTATCTATTTCCGAATCTACTTAAAAAAAATATTACTGGTAATAGAAGTTAATGTAAAAATTGCAGGAAAATTACAGCGATTACCCTAGGCTACATAGATTTTCAGAAACGTGCATTTTTCTGTTACATAAAAATTTCGATTTGCGGGCATACAGCAAATGTGTTGAGGAGCGATGGAAGTACCTATCGTAGCAAAAGTATAAAAGCTTTGTTGATAATGATTAAAAAAAAATCGTCGTTAATTAGCCGAGATATTAACATTTAAAGATACGGATAGTTTGTACAAATATAATGGCTTGAGCGGTGTACTCTTTGTAGCATCGGCTTTTAAAGGCTATATAACACCTTTTTATGACATATTTGTGTAATGCAGTGCTCAGTATCAGTAGAAAAGCAATATACGTCAAATTGTTAAAAACAGACTAAGTTAAGTAGAATTAATCACATAAATACTAGGGGATTCGTAACTAGTTTGCTTTCAGTGGATCTCTCAATACGTCTCCCGTGTCTTTAAAAGTTAACTAAAAACTTATCTGGAAAAACGCGGCACGGACCAAGGTGGCGTTGCACCTTTGCGACCTCCCTTCGAAGCGTGGCTATTTCAATGCCAAATTTAAACTTTGAACAAGCGTGTTCTTTTAGATTCACTGTAAAGGACAAGGTTACTAGTACGCTAAAATCCGTTTTATGAAGTTTAAATATGCACTACTTTTATTGTCAATGCCAAATTATGCTCATTAAAATAAGAAAAAAACCAGATTAGGATAATATTAAAAAATGAGTTATACAGAATAGCAATATTTGGTATTATTTAGGCTTCATATCTCTTTGAACTTTTATGTTATACACATTCACATTTTTTTAGTATATACAGCTATACCCAATCCTACGTTGTATAGTTTCTTTAACAAAGTCCTATTATTCTTTTAGCAACGATTTTTTTTTAACAAAACAGTTAATAATTCATATATTTATTGTATGGAAGCCTTTATGAGCGAGTAATTCTCGCACTTGACCGTTTATTTATAATTAATTTTAAAACTTAAAAGTGATAATTTTCCAAGTTCATTAATTATCATTCTATGTTTAAAAAACATTTAATTCACGAAAAATATGTTATAAGTTATTTTTACAAGTTGTAAGATAAATAACATGGTATGAAACTTAAGTGTTTTTAGATTGCTGACTGTTCATTCATTGGAAAATTTTTGCTTTCATTCACTGGTAGTAACTGTTCATTTACTTGGTTTTTGTATAGCTTTCTTGAAGACACCCCTAACATCGCAAACAAAAAACTATACATTTATTATTTTTTATTTTTTAATCATTTGTATACTAAAGCATGCATTTGCACTGACAGATAACAAAAGGTACTTTTTATTTGAATATTATCAAACATTTAAAACAAAAATGTGCTTACGTGTTTATTTACTGGTCGGACTACAGTAAATGCTTTTTATTAAAGTGTGAAACTCAAAAGAGGTAACATTATATTTTCCTAAACTATCGTACATAAAAGAATGTTTTCAGAAATGTCTGTCTTTTTTTAAAGTGTATGTTTATAGGGGTTTAAGAAAAAGTACACTTACTATGTCATTTTCCGGTCTTTTTTATACAAAAATTCAAATAAAGTATGGGAACTTAACAATTGTGCAATGTCTAATTTGTAGAAGGGTACAGAAGGATAAGTTATGGATAGCAATAAAGAGCAGACGTTATTCATAGTCGATCATATGTTTCTATACGTGTATGTGCTTGTGCACCTCAATTAATTCGATTTTATCACAGTCTTTTTTTCTCTAGAACGGTATGATTTGAATTGGCTTAACTTTCAAAAATAATTTTTCATTCTCTGATATGAATGTTCTTATTTTTTACCCTTCTATAGGGATAAATATTAGCATTCTACATTATGATAGATATCATTTTTTTTTAAAGAAAATCATTCTTTAAGATAACTGAAATATCCACCATTGAACCATTATTTTACAGAATAATCAGCACATTATACGTTTGTATCGTTTTAAGTAGTTTCTAATCGTTCGTTAATCGATAAACATTCAAATATAATTTTTTTAACTAAATTTCAATTTTAATTTTTTCATTATTTTCATATTTAAAAAAATTATAAGAAGAATTTTTAAAATGCACATTTGATTCACTTCTATTTTCACTATTTTAATATCATAGAATTATGACAAATAACACTGGACAACAGTGGTTTTGTCCTAGAACTAAAATTAGTTGATTCTATTAGTTGATAAACTAGATTAGTTTTTGGCGCTGATTCCGAATATGCTTTCCGTTTATCTCTAGGTGGTTCAGGTTTTTAGAAATTTGCATATTTAAATTTATGCAAATTTAAGCTTTTTTTGCGCTATTTTATGCAAATTTTAGATATAATATATGTCACATCTATTTATGTTTTCTAGATAATGACTACTTGGCTGTTTGCTTCAGATAAATGTCACGATTTGCATATTCTTAACATTTATTTATCACTTATTAAGCCTAATTTGCATATTTTTCAATGGTGTATGGTTTACATCACTATCAACTTTAAAATAGTTGCCACAGAATTGACGTAATGTTTTTCTAAACTAGATTTTTATGCTGATTTCAAATCTGCAGTCTTTTTTCTTATGTCATGTCTAGTTTTTGAGTAAGATGAATTTCTAATTTTGCACGGCATTAACACAGGTTTGATATAGGATGCATTTTAGGGGTGTGTATTTCATTGACAAGAAGGTGAACAGGATATGATTCATATCACAGACATAAACAAAAATCTATATAATCGAAAAAAAAATAAGTAGTAGAATATATCCTAAGTAGTTGAAGTTTATCCTACAAAGTATCATAAAAAGCTATTTCTGTTTTGTTTTTTTTTTTATCAAAAACTAAAATTTCACTTTTTTCAAAAACTAGACGTGATAGAAGAAAACAGATACAACATTTGAAATCAGCTTAAAAAACTGGTTTAGAAACAAATTAGCGTACTCGTGCGGCAAAAACATTTGAATGTCAAGAAACATTATTGGAAAACATGAGAAATGTGCAAATAAGGTACAATATTTCACAGTCACATGTCAGTATAATCTCAGAAACAACGATTTTGTGAAGTAAATTAGGTAGTAATCATAACATAAAACAAAAAACCCTGTCTTATATTGTTTTATACCTTAAATTTGCAAATAATTGTATAAAATTTACTAAATTTGCATAAATTGAAATATGTAAATATCTCTCAAACTTGACGTGCTGGAGTGAATATAAAACTAGATTCGAAATCAGCAAAAAAAAAAAAAAAAAAAAAAAAAAAAACCCGCTTGAAACAACAAATTTCTGTTTTAGGACAGAGCAAAAGTTCAAATTTGTTGACCAGTGGAATAGTATTTAATTTAAAATTCTTGAAATTATTTAGACATATCATCGGAACAATCAATATATTTATTATTTTAATATCTTAATTAAAGAGATAAAGAAACAATTCTTTTCTTCATTCAGTACGTTTTTGAAAATTTATTATAAGTAGTCGTACGTTATGTTAAGAGAAAGCATTTTAGACATTTTTCAATCATAACTTACGCTATAGAGTGCTTCAGACATTAAGTATTTTTATCCTGAAGAAAACTAACACAGATTTACTTTCGTCAGAAAAACGGTACAAAATGATAAAGAAATAAACCATAAATTTAAAGAAATGTAGTAAAATATTTATGATTACGATTTTATTTAAATGGCAGATATGTATTTTCCACGTATCTATAAATAAAGTTGAAATCTACACATAAATAATTCAGCTATTTCTAGCTTTATGGCACCGATGAAAATTATCTTCCTGAAATAGGATTTCAAAACCCATTTTCTTTTGTGTCATTTTTGAAAAGTAAAGTACAAATGTATTTCAAATGTGCACAAAAAATAGTTGTCTTAGGAGAATATTTATAAAGAACAACATTTCAGCCATTTAGGTACATATTTAATAAACTTAATAATTATTTGAACGGTGTTTTCGTTTCATGTGAAATAATTTAAAACTTAAAAATTTAATTATTATTCAAGTCGTGGTTAATTTACTATCTTTATAGTTTCTTTTCCTACTTTTTACAGATACCTTTACAGCTATCGGATTAAAGAAGTTTGAAATTTATATTTTTCCTAAAGGACTCTTATGCAAATACATGCAGGCATATATTTTATACAAAACTCTTAGTTATGATATAAAATTAAATGTGCATACTTTCTACATTTAAACAAAGTATTTTTAGCCATATCTGTAGACCATATTTTTTTTCAATATATCTCATTTTTTTTATTTTACATTAACAATACATGAAATATTATGAATCGTGAAAACAGATTTTGCAATTAATTGTAAGACAGGCACGACCAGTTTATTTGACCATGTTTCGCGTCGATAAAAAATCATTAATGCTTTTAAGAAATAACAGAACGTGCTTATTTACACTGTAACGGATAATGTTCACTGAATTTCACTTTGGCAAATTTTTAATTAACTCTATTTATAATTCTATTAAACCAAGCTTTAAGATGTAAAGTATATATTTTTTTTTATTATATACCGAATATTATCACAAAGTTTCATAAGAATTTTCTAACACTACTATACAAAACCAGTAACTGATGGATCCGCCTGGTCACTTAATGAGGTAATCATTACCCTAGTTGAAAGTAGCAATATGAATCTTGTTCAAAATTAATAAGCAATGTTGAATTCACTGGAGCTGACAGCAATATAACAGTGTTAATTATACTTAGCCTCAACAAGTTATCAAAAGTGTTAAACAGAAATTCATCAATTTTAAAATTTACTTACACCAAGAAAATGGATGCACAAGATCATATCCGGTATCACTACGCTGTCGAAGAATTTTTATCTCTGAAAATATTTTTCTAGAAAACAATTCAAATGTCTTAAATATCAATGTTAACTAAAACCTCAAGTTTTTTACAAAATGATTTTATTTAAATACTATGAAGCAAATTCTATACAAATGGCGAACTTTTCCGCTAAAAAAGACAAAAATTTCCGAGCGCGTAGTAGCAAAGCGAGTTTTCCATCCAAAGCGATAACTCAAAGTCTAAGTTTCCTCTGTGAAGCACACGGCGCAAATCCTCTCATTCAAACTTTCACTCCAATAGTTATACTTATCTAGCTGTTAACTACGTTCAAATTTCCTTAAATTCGCATGAAATAACAGTAAAACATATATCCCGAGAGTCACAATATGATTACCGAAAATTATTGGAACGCTAGATAGATGTCTCTTTTACGCACAAGTGTTACACCACAGAAAAAAAAAAAATCTAACAAATTAGATTTTTTTATCAGCCACTAACTATCTTCAGTCATAAGTCTTATACAACAATAATAAAGTAATCAAAGCTTTAAATGAAGCAAAGCTTTAAATAAAGCAAAGCTTCAAATAAAGCAAAGCTTTGTCAGCATGACTAAGGTTTTTCGATGTAAACAAATTTCCTATCTTACCTTTTACAAAGCAAAACTAAGACGACTTAAATATTCAGAAATTCATTAAAATGATGTCATACCAGGAAAATATTAGCAATCAAAGAACTAGGTAGTTTTTCTTCATAGTCTTCACTAAACAAAGTGTGTTGCAATATCTGCAACATATAAGGAAGACTTACCATTTCACTTCGACCAACCACGCGCATCACTAATTAACATAATTTCCTAAAGAAAAACGGACAAAACAACTCAAGTAAACTTGTTCCTCATTTTAAAACTTGAAGCTCAAATCCAAAGAAACAGAAAATTACGAAACCAGTAAGTAAGCGAAAATACCACGTACAAAATTTGTCAAGAAGTAGAATGAGACAATTTCGGACGAGAGAATGGGGCATATTTCTTGCATTTTTCATACATTTCGTGGCTTTTGACTGAACTAACTAATTTCTGAATCTAGAAATAGTAACTTTGTAATTCTTAAGCATTATGTAAAAACTTGTAATTTTCATTTTTATTGCCTTTGTGCATAAATAGCTCCAAAATACTGTTAACACGAAAACGGTTAAAATTCAATTTATCAAAATATGTACAAAAAAAAAGCTATAAATTAATTCTTCAAATCTCTTGTCAAACTTTTTTTTAAATAATTTATAAAATGCAAAAAAGGGATTTTAACATTTAATTACAAATATTATAATAAGTGAAGAAGAAAAAAGAAAAAAATAAAAAATACCTATATTATATTCCACATAAAATTAAGAAGTTCTTGTCGACATTACTTTAGGTCAAATGACTCTTCCCAGATAAATGATAATTTTTTTCTTCGTGCAATGAGAAAAGTAGCCAGATAAATATCCAACTGTGTATTGCAATATTTCACATGAAATCCAATATTGCTTTCTATGAACACACAAAAACAAGTTATTGGAGTATAAATAAAAATGAAACCTAATTTAAAGAAAGAAATAACTATCCATTCTACCGTAGCAAAAGATAAAATGTTCAATTTCGCCATGTTAAAAGGAGGAATTAAATGTCAAGTTGTAACAAATAACGTAAAATATCGTATGTTGGATAGTTCTCGAATTGTGATTTAACTAAAATATTTTACAGTTACTTGTTTTGTTTATTTCTGCAGTCATTTTTTAAATGTTTATTATATATTAAATATATTAATTAAATTTATATATTAGAAAAAGAACAAATGTTTACATAACTACAATAAACTTTCAACATACGAGTAATTAATCTAGTGAGTTGTGGCCATCACAAAACTTTCTTCTATGTAAATCACGTCATTTAAATCATTTAAATAGTACAAGAAATTACATCAATTTAACAGTAATTCATATCAAAGTATAGCTGAATTTGAATTTTGATGAAATTTCGTGCATTAGTTCTTGAGATAGAGCTATAGCGGATATTTTTAAAAATGTAGCATAGCAGTGCCACCTGTTGAGCGACTTGCACCAAAATGTATAAAACATCAATTCATGTCAAGGATTAACCGAATCTGAAGTTTCATGAAAATCCGTGCATTAGTTCTAGAGATTGGGCTGTTGTGGAAATCGCGAAAAATGTTGCTTAGCAGCAACACCTGTTGAGCGATTTACAACAAATTGTATAAAACGTTAATTCATGTCAAGGACTAACTGAATCTGAAGACTGATGAAAATCCGAGCATTAGTTCCGGGGATTGAGCTATTGTGGAAATTGTGTAAAATGTTGCATAGCAACGCCAACTGTTGAGCGTTTTACACCAAAAACTAACCAGCACCAATTTATATCAGGGACTAACTGAATATAATTATTTATTAAATTCCGTGCATTAGTTATTTTGATAGATCGCCCGCAAAATTTGTGTCACATACAGACAGACAGACAGACTCACAGACTCACAGATAGACATTTTGTAGAAACATATTTTTCGGAATCTCTGAACCCTAAAACGTGTAAATCCGTCGAAAACCGAAAGTCGAAAAATTCACTTATCCAATTCTTTATTCTTGTAAAGATAGAAAAAAGTAAAAAGTAATTGTTCGGAGTGAAAGTATTTGTAGTGTTTTATACTAGTTTTGGGGATATGGTTTTGGGGCGAACACAGTAGAGTACCCTACTTTGATCCACTTTTTCCTGGTTCCACTCACATTTCCACTATTAAAAAATATTATATGTGATTTTTCAACGTCTAAATGGAGTTGTAAACAATTAACATGAAACAATGAAGCAAACTGTATGATTTTAAAGAGGAATTTATTTTTTTATATTTTTGTTTTTTAACTATTTTTAATGTTTTGGAACAAAGTAGCCCCTGCTAGGGGCTTCTTTGGTCCATTCATTTAGTTTCATATAAAATAAATATACACTAAAACCTCTCTGTAAGGGCCACCTGCCGTTCCATTGAAAATTGGCCCTTATGAGGGGAGGCCCTTCAATAAAGGTGACTCAATTTTTCATTTCTCTTTCTTTTTATCGTGCGATTTTTAAAATCTCCATATTCTTTCTGTAAGTTCTCTTTGTTTTTAACAATATTGTTTATAAGATTCTCGATGCAATTAAACTGTGAAGCCAATTATCTTGCAGATGCTCATTGATCATGACAATTAAGAACTTTGGTTTTGTCATTCAAATCCAAATGTACTCTTTGGCTTGATTTAGATACCATAACTTCAAATTTTACATAAGCCTGATCATAAAATTACTGGTGTAAAAATTATTCTTCAATATGCATTCAGAGTTTTAGTAAATGCGGAATAGGTTTTTCTAGATAACCTGTTATTCTTTGTGTGCCCATAACAAAGGGTGAAGTTTCCCCTCCAACTCAACCCCTACAGGCTGAAAGGTCAAACAAAGTGTGAGGAACATCTATTTGTCTCACTTGTGGAAAAGTTTGTGGTCCTTCATTGTCTTGCTAAATCCTCCTCATCTCCCCCTGTCTTCTTTGTTGCAAGTGCAGTTGTTTGCTGAACTCTTATCTTTTAGTTCAGGAATTCAATGCAACTGTTTAGGATTTAAGGCACATGTGAGAAAAAAATGGCCTTTATGAGGGGTAGGCGCGGCACCTAATAGGAGTAAATTTAACATTATGCCTATGAGAAAATTTTTCATTCCCAAAAATATTGGCCCTTAATAGAGGTGGCCCTTGAATAGGGGTGGCCTTTAAAAAAAGTTTCACTGTATTTCATATGTAAATGAATACATTTTTATGGAAAACCTTGCAATAGCATTTGCTAATAAATTAACACTGCAAACCCGATAACAATTTTTTTTTTTTTTTTTTTTTTTTTTTTTTTTTTTTACATTTAAACACAATTAACTAATTGTTAATATTAAAGAAACGATAAACAGTTTTCTTCATGTTATCCTTAGCAACTGGAGCAAAAACAACTAATGTAACAAGAACAAAAGAACTTTTAAATCACCATCAAAACTTTTCATTGCGCTAGCCCTTTCGAAAGATCTGAGTCTTTCTTCGTCAGGCGCAAAGAAGACGTTCTTCTACTATGAAAGCAGCAGCAAGAATCAAGTGCTTTCATATCCGAAGCACGTAGCACAAGCACGTCTTTTTTTGCGCCTGACGAACGAAGACTCAGATCTTTCGAAAGGCCTAAATCGCAATTAAAAGTTTTGGATGGTGTTTTAAGAAGTTCTTTTGTTCTTATTCATTCACACCTGTTTCAGCTTAATTTCTTTCAATTAATGTAACATTTTTCATCCGTAACATTTGAAAAAGAGTTACTTAAAACATGTTTTATGAGATTTGGTTGTATAAAAGGCATTTCTAAGTAATTGGGGCTATTTTCGGACCAAAACAGGCCTGGCACAAAGTAGCCCAGAAATACTAGTTCTCATGCTAGCTTTATGAAAACGTAAACATTTTCTGCCAAAATAAAGAGTTAAGGGAAAAACTATGATCACACATAGGTTACAGGTTACTAAAGGCACAGTAAACTCTCTGTAAGGCGGACTCTGTGTAAGACGGAAATCTGTCTAACTCGGAAAGATTTTCAAGTCCCTGCGAATCCATTGACATAGAGTGAAATTTGTCGAAGGCGGAATATTGTCTACCGCGGAAAATTTGTCGGTCCCGATCGATTCCGCCTTATACAGAGTTTACTGTAATATTTTGACACTTACTTTATTTGTAGTTTTATCAAGATTATTTCACAGTACAAAGTTTGGAGAGTTAAAATCTACACACGAAAACAGTTGTTTACAAACACATTCAGTGCTGAAAGTAAAAAACATTAATTACCCCCAAACTATTCAAATAGCCTATACTAGACTATAAATTATTTTTCAAAGGCGAAAACTCCAAATTATCTTGTATTTTTTGTTCAATACAAAGAATAAAATATTTTTTTATGGGCTGGACCAAAGTAACCCGCAAAGACCATAGTACCCCCGATCGACGGCAATTGAAGCAAAATGCAGGCCAAAATTCTTTTTGATGTGTTTTACAGTTAAAATCTTTGTGCTTGACTTACTACTATTCTGTAAACTTAATTAATCTTATATATACATATTCTAACGCATTTAACTAGTATCCGTCTGGCCGAAATGTCAGAGCATGGAGTCGCGTAAACTTAAAAGACATCCTTCTATATATAAAAAAAGTTTTGATTTGGAAATGGACCAATGAAAATCTGCATAGATATTTCCGGTAGATCGGCATCCAATTTGAATGCTTAAGCATGGCCTTTCTTCGTTAATATTAAAAAAACTGTTGCATACAAAAATATGAAAATTAGTGGTACTATAGAGAAATGTTTGATAAACACGCTGATGCGGACACTTTTCGAATCGAAGAATCATTTTAAGAGATATTTAATGCTAAAGTTGGACAAAATCGTTTCATTAAAAAAGTTTTATTGGAGCAAAAACTACACATGAGAATTTAATCATTTTTAGATCATTTTATACGTTATAAGTTCCCGGTGTGCAGACTGCTTTTTTTTTTTTTTTTTTTTTTTTTTTGACTCTCAATTTTGAGGTTTTATTTCTATTTTAAATTCAAATTTTCAGAATTTCGAGAAATAATTTTTATACATTTTAGAAAATGTTTTTAATTTAAACTGTTGCCAATTGTATAAAGAGCGCAAACAATAATGTTTACTTCAAATTAAAAATTTATTTACACGTGACTATTATAAACTGCAAAAAAAACCTTTAAAATTAGAATTAAATGATTACATGTTAAAAGCAGGAAAATTACGTCATAACAATCATATTTACACTTGAATTTTAAAAGAGAAACAAAATTCTAAAAAAAAAAAATCATTAATATGCGTTAAAACTTGTAAATGGAGGAAATTACGTCACATTTAAAATGGCCAAAAAATATGGCAAAACTATTTAAATTAAAAAATATATTTGCGCGAGATATTTTGAGATAATATTTTCAACTATTATCCTGATTCGAAGACAGCGCAAATAATAATTCCTTCTAACAACAAAAGTATTTTCACGTGAATAATAATAAGAGAAATAAAACTTTGGTGTAAATTACGTCAGATTTAAAACGATACATTTAAAATGAATTATTTATAAGAACTATCGTATACCGCTGTTAAAAAATACCGGGAGACAATGACATTGTTTATTTAATTCATTTTATATTAGCTTATTTTCAAATGTTTAACTATTTTTTTAAATTAAATACGAAAACAGTCATTGTATCTCTTAACAGCAGCAGATTTGGTCTTAAAAATCCCGAATCCAAGGTAAACGAATGAAAACCCTTTTACATACAGATCTCTACTGTTTTTTATTTTTATTTTTTAAAATTTTAATTCAATATTTTTAAAGCCGATCAAATTAGCGTGTTTTTTGGATTTTGGTGTGCCTGAACGGGGGTTGGCGAGCGTAGCTCGTAGGGGGGGAGAGCCCCCTAGTTATCTAAACAAATGTTTTATTTTCTAGATTTCTGTTTAATAGTATAAAAGTATGTTTGAAATAACAATCGTCGATACTTCATTTTAAAGTGTTTAACTCAGTCGTCAATTGCCTCGGGTAATGCACAAATACTAATCTATCAGCAAGTGCTCACATTCTTCTAATTTGGGTAAAGCCTGTCCTTAGCGAAATTTGCTTCCATTAGAACTTTCTCTAAATGACATAAGTTGTTTTATGTGACACCTTTATATGGATATCCACAGCAGTTTCTGATAATGTTAAACTCGAGGATCAATGTATGGTGGTATGCAACAGTTAAAGGTAACTAACTTCGTGAGAATGAGGCTTTTTCTTTCCAAAAATTACAAATTGGTTTGATTTAAAAAGACAGTTAGAAATGGCTCATGATACTAAAAAAAAAATGAAATATTATGGCCTGTGGCAAGCCTCGAGGTTGAAAACGTGGGCCATAGGCAATAACATTTATCGTACTTACGTTTACCAATTCTCACTCCGTTCTGATATTGGTATGTAGCATAATGCATAACCCTGCATCCAGCGGCTGAGGAAAGTCTAGACTAAAGTCCAGACGCGTGATCATCTCCACACCATCTTGCTATTTAATCATTGTGATCTTCGAAAATTTTTGTTTATTGGCCCCGCTTTGATTTAAGAAGTACTTCTTGATTATATTCTTTAGCTTGCTTGGTTTTGAGAAAAAGACATATGACACCAAATCATTCAAGTTAGCCGAAAGCAGTATATCTTTGCGTCATTGCATAAGGGGTGAGAGGTAGTCAAAAACTTGACTCACGGAAAGTGAGTTCAGAGTCTTTCGGAACTGTGTCTGCTGATCGTCGTTTTGTCTCAATGAATTTCTTAATGTGAAACATTTTTTTAAAAGCTCTAAGCATTTTTTGTCCGAGAGGAATCAAAATGACTTTTAAAGAATACCTTTTATATAGAGGGATGTCTTTTACGCGATGTAATTACCTAATACGTCCAAGGATTTAAACAAATAAGCCTCTAAAAGGCTAAATGCTATCTATTTTACCTTCGCGACATCTTTATTCAAGGTCAGCCATAAGACGACATCCTATCATTGAAAATTCGTCAATAATGAGAAATAACACTGTATCCATTCTGGTCTGTAGATTTATTGCTGACTTTTTAAATTAGCGAACTATTTAAAACACGTTGGTTCTTTAAGCACTGAGTGAGTTACCTTGTCTTTGACATTAAATGCAGCAGTACCTGTTAGTGCCAAAAGAATGATAGCTTCTGATCCTAACTGCTCTATGATTGTTTTACTAATTTCTTTGATTTTTGTACATTTTACAGCTCTTCCTTTTACAATAATAAAAGTTGATTTAGGGAAATTTGTAACAATTGTTTGCAAAGACAAAAGCTGTTCAGTGTATAACTGAAGACAGCATCTACGGTAAAGATAAAGAATTACCTCCGGATGTATTTGAGAAATTTTGATTTTTTTTAATTTAGCTCCGATTTTTGAGAACTTGATCCATAGAGTTAGCGGCAGAAAACTTCAAAGCTCCTCCAAAGACTTGCTTGTCTGGCACAGCCCACACTTATTTAATATGGCAACAGGTAAAGATTTGTAACACGTATGTAACACAAACTCATAGATAGTCTGCTATACTCCTCTACAAACTTGATACCTTTATTCATCTGAGTTGTTATATCGTTATTATGAAAATATTAGGAAGCATCTGGGTTATTTTTATGCAACTTTTCCACATAGAATTAAACTGAATAACTCTATACATTTGAATTACTTTCTTTTAACCGTCATTTTCGAAACTTCTGTGTATAACGTTGCACATATAAAATATGTATATTTCTTAAAATGTACGCTAAATCTAGGCTGTAGATTAAAAAAAATCAGGGATTGATTTATGACTTTTAGGGAACATGATTTCTAACGAATTATCTTTCATTGTTGTATCCATTTCTCCGATCATAAGCATAAGCGATCATAGTCATATACATTAACGTCGCATTTATAGCTGAGCTTCGCGACATTTGGACGAAATATCGCCAAATTTGGCGACCAGAAATATGTCGTCACAAATTAAGCCAATTTAGCTGTATCTGAATAATTTGGCGAAATTTCCATTGAAATTCAGTACTGATGATTGTTCTCTAACCGGGTTCTTCGCATTTTAACTTCGTGTTCCCCAGTAAAATTAGCTAAAATTTTAAAACCAAGAAATAGGGAAGCTACCTTTCCCAACATGTAGAGCAATTTATTTTGTAATCTACATATTACTGTTTCTTGTGTAGATCTTGACAAAAAAAATGCTTATCTCATTTACTTCAGAATGCTCGCTTGCATTTCAGTTGAAATATATTCACTTACGATGAATTAAAAACAAAAAATTGAGTAATCGTCAGTAATTGGGATAGTTGCAAGTAATTGCAAATTATTAAATTTGCTCATGAAACAATACTCAGTAAATTATGAATTTGTCTACAAACCTGATTACGAAAATTTCCCACTAGAAACATACATTCATCTGAATACAAACATACATACATAAGAATACATACATATAAGTAAAGTAAATCGAGAAAAATACATGACATTATATTTATCTCGATTTCTTTGAGTATCACTCGTAGCCATTCGACTAATGCCCAAAATCGTAATTTTCCGTATTCGATTTTTTTTTTTTTTCGTTTCTCTTAATTTAAAATTCTAAATGATTTGCATCGATTTGGAAGCTTACAAAGAATGAAAAGTTCGAAAACAAAAATAGTGGTTATTACATACGTAGAATGTAAAACTTCTCAAAGGGATGGGGGGGTGGGGGCAATCTATATCTCAGGTCACCAATGTATGAACATCGACTTCAACATTCGACTCCATAATGATCCGTATAAAGTTAACATTTATAATTTACAGCAATGGAGCTAATGTTTTAATTAATAACGGGATGAATCTCGTCGAATTTCGACGAAAGAAATTGTTTAAAAAAGAACTCATACATAGATTACTTCTTAGTCTCTTAAAACAAATATTATTTTTAACTTAATGTTACCAAAATACTAATTCCATACACTTCGACTGTTCAAAATATTAAAACACTGTATTATTTATTATACCTAATCAAGATATGTAATTTTGCAAAAATTACTCATTGAGTCTGTTATGTTTAAAAGGCACAGATGTCATGTACGCCCCATTTACGGCGATTTTTTTCCCACGTCAATTCGGGGAAAACTTCAACAGCAGAAACAATAAGATCCGGGTTACCATATCTAGCAAAATAACGACACTTCGGCGCCAGTTAAGTACCCGTTGCGTATAAGACATTGGCGTCAGAAAAAAATCGCGCCAATATGGGGCGTATATGACATCTGTGCCGTTTAAAATTGCCGATTGAAAATTTAAAAAAAATGATTTCACCTTAAGTCAATCATGGAATTATTTTTCGCGTAAAATCTAAACTTAATGTTATTTTCACCGTCTCATAATTTGCATACGCATCTCTTATATTTACATTCACCATTTCAAAAATATTACAATGCGCAATATGTGATTAATACATATATTTCTAAACTTGAAATCAAATTTGTCAACTACGACTTTGCATGTGAACATTCGCACTCTTGACTTGTGATTCTAATCTCTGTATCGGTGAGTAAAATTCCAGAAATGTATATCTTTTAGAGGCGTTCTTAGTAAAATATTTGCTTTTATCAGAGATAATAATCGTTTTCATTTAAATATGATGTCATTTTGCCTCATTGAAGCATTTCACCTAGCGTCTTAAACTAAAAATGAAAAAGAATTGAATTATAACAGCGTTTTGCGGAAAATATGAGTATATTATTAAAGCATGACGTCATTTTCTCTTCAATTTTTTCAGAAAGTTTATTTTGAATTTTATGAGAAAATGGCATCAATAAAGATAAACAAACCGTATTATTTTTCCTTTCTTTACAACAATAGAAGTAATCCAATTGCTACCATTTTGAAACAAATTCATAGAATTTTTTTAAATTTTTAAATTTAAGTATAAAAATGGGAATATTTAAAAAGATAGCTAGTGCGGGCAAATCTACAAAGAAACAGCTTTCATTAAAAAAAAAAAAAAAAAAAAAAATTAAAATGGGTGCAAAAAATGCTCACGGTACATGACAAAAAAAAAAAGAAAGCCTTATCTTTCAAATATATAGAATTAAATTCGCAATGTTATCTCTATGGAAAAATTTTGAGCAGACATTTCAGGCTGTTAGGGTTGACGAATATTTATTATTTTCAATACGCGCCGAGATTTTTGTTCTACCAATGTCCAGCTCATTTTTAGTGTCGATGCGTCAAATATTTTGGACGCTATCGTGTTAACAATAAGTGTAATTTTTTCAAGGAAGCCGGATCTGTGCTCCGACAATTAAACTAATTAAAACTAGTATGTTGTTGCCATCACAAAACTTTTTTCTATATAAATCACGTCAATTATATAATTTAAATAGTACAAGAAATTACATCAATTTAGCACAAATTCATATCAAAGTGTATCTGAATTTGAGGTTTGATAAAAATTCGTGCCTTAGTTCTTGAGATAGAGCTATAGCGGAAATTCTGAAAAATGTAGCATAGCAGCGCCACCTATTGAATGATTTACACCAATACATAAACAGCAATAATTGATATCCAGGTATACATGGATCTGAAGTTCGTTGAAAATCCAAGCATTAGTTCTTGAGATAGAACTGGAAATCACAAAAAACAGCATAGCAGCGCCCCCTATTGAGAGATTTACGCCAAACTGTATAAAATGTTAATTCATGTTAAGGACTAATTGATTCTAAAGTTTGATGAAAATTCGTGCCTTAGTTCTAGAGATACACCTATAGTGGAAATTCTGAAAAATACAGCATAGCAGCTCTACCTGTTGAGCGATTTACACGAAAATGTACAAAATGTCAATACATGTCAAGGATTAACTGATTCTGAAGTTTGGATAAAATTATTGCATGATACAGCTGTAATAGAAATTCTGAAAAGTGCAGCATAGCAGCACCACCTGTTGATCGATTTGTACCAAAACACAAACAGCACTAATTCATATTAAAGTATACTTGAATCAGAAGTTTGATGAAAATCCAAGCATTAGTTGTTGAGATAGAGCTATTGCGGAAATCGTAAAAAATGCAGTATAGCAGTGCCCCTCTTGAGCGATTTACACCAAAATGTACAAAACGTCAATTCATGTCAAGGACTAACTAAATCTGAAGTTTGATGAAAATCCGTGCATTAGTTCTGGAGATTGAGCTATTGCGGAAATCGTGAAAAAGGCTGCTTAGCAGCGCCACCTGTTGAGCGATTTACACCAAAAACTAATCAGCACCAATTTATATCAGGGACCAATAGAATGTAAATTTTTATTAAATTCCGTTCTTTAGTTCTTGAGATAGAGCGCCCACAAAATTTGTGTCACATACAGACAGCCAGACAGACTCACAGATGCACAGACTCACTGACAGACATTTCGTAAAAACATGTTTTTCGGAATCTCTGACCCCTAAAACGTGTAAATCCGCAGAAAAACCGAAAGTCGAAAATTTTCATGATTCCAATACTTTCTTCTTGTACAGATAGAAGAAAGTAAAAATAAATACATAATACAAAGTTTATTTATATTTTTGCTGGTTATAAGAGGGAAGTAATTGTTGACAGAGTTCTTTTACTTACAAGTAATGTACAATTAAATGTAGTTAATTTTTCTATATGTAAAGTTTTAATAGTTTATATAAACAAACAATATTTGCATTTAACACGTTCACGCCGGCGCGGTGGGTCACACTCGACTGTCTCAAAGATCTCAAGTCTCCGGCTTTTTATACACCACTATTATTTTAGAGAAAATGCTGTTCCTTTAAATCGCCCAATTGTTCTAATTAAATAAAGCAACATTTTCTGTATTAAAATACTGGTAGCCACAAAGCCAGAGACTTGGTAGCTCTGAGAGAGTCGATTGTGATCCCCCGCGCCTGCGTGAACGTGTTAATATTTAGCAAAGTTGGGTCTCTAAAGTGAAGTTGTAGTAGAGAGATTCTGGTTTTTAAGTGTTTTTAAGACAACACAATTACAAAACAATTTACATTTCAAAAAGGCAACTATATGCGAAAGATTTAAAAAATGGCCTTAACTGTAAGCAATACGATTATGCTTCAAAAATGGTCCGCCAAGCCCCGGCACACGTTTAAAAAGCCATATATTTTAATCAATAAACCTAAATTCAAGCTAATAAGACTTAAAAAGCACACGTTTTGTTATTATTATATAAAAATAAAGCTATTGAGTTAAAAAAAATTCATAAAACCACAAAATATACATTTAAGCATAAATATAATAACAAAGTTCAAACATAACAATAAAACACGTCTTCTCGTAAATTAATCTTCTCTTCAACTCAGGTTATGAATCGCCTGTTATGACTCATGCTTCTGAAACAGACATAGATCAACGCGCCAGTTAGTCAGCTATTATGAAATACGCTTTTTACAATTGTTGAGCAATTTTGTTGGGGGGTCAAATACTCCACTGTACGATATTTCATTGAGATAGATAATAAAATATTCGCAAACCAAAATGATGTCGGAAGGATAATATTATCTCCATTTTTTTTTCAACGCTTAACGTAGCTGGATTGTTTTGTTTGTTGAGGGAAAGCAAAAGTGTTTCTCTGTTGTGATATTATTGTAAATTATACTTGTAGCTACATTGTATTATGTTAACTCACTAACTGATTACTTATTGTTTATTTCCCTATTCTTTGTGTCCAATTAAATGAATAATTTTGCTTAGATATATGAGGCTGTCAATTGAAATATTGTGGTTAATCCATTTCAATGTTTATTGTTACCTCAGCCATATTTGGCGTGCGTGCATTCGTAAGGTATATGAAATTGTTAATTTTGAATGGAATGTATATGTACCAATAGTCTATCAATACCTAAGTTAAATAGTTTTTAAATAAGGAATTAAACTCCATATTATACAGTTTTTTTTTCAGAATATTTTAGTGATATGTGAAGTTTCTTTATTTTGTATGAGTGAGCTATGAGTGACGATACTTAATAACCCGCACCAGGTGATTGGTTTTCACGAAATATCATTTTTTTTTTTTTTTTTTTTACTTTGTGCTATATAAATGATTTATATCTCTCAATAAAAGTGTTATTTAAAAAATTAAGCACCGAAAGATTATTGGGCTGAAGAGACATTAAATGAGAGGAAAACAAAAAATCACGGGAATAAAATAGAAATAGGAAAAATTTTGCAGTAAACATAAAATGTATTCCAAGCAGGAATACGGTGTTTTTAGTTTCAATAGAAAGTCAAAGTTTCAATAGAATATATACATAGATAGAAGAGTTTTGATTCCGTTAAAACAATACATTGTCTTGTTTCTCTGTAAAAAATTCCTTTTAATAAAAACTTTTACAAAATTTAATTCCACAAAATCAATATATATATATTTTTTTTTTATCTTTAAAGATTTCGAATCCACAACTTAACATGTAATCTCACCAGAAAAGAGAAATTTTAGCAAACTTAGCATTTTTAAATGCTTAGTTCGGATTCAAGCGACTGGATTTTATCTTTTATTACTGATTTTTATTATTCTTTAAAAGTAATCTCACAAAAATAACTTTTTAATATAAAATGGGGACACAAGGGAACAAAAGCCTACATCAGTCCCTGAATATATTTAAGTTGGAAAGCAAAAAGTTAATTATTTATTTTTCTTTTATAATACATGCATTTGAAAGTAAATGTCATAAGAGGATAAGTTATTGTGTAATAAAATAATCATTTTTTTCCTTTATTATACATGGATTTCTATGTAAACGCCATAAGGGAAAAAATAAAAAATATCATCTGCAGTATTTAAAAATACAAAATTTTCAATGCATTAATAATACATCTTTTTTTATTTAAAGAAAAAAATGATGATTGAATAGAGGAGTAGAAACAGATTATTTTTACGCTGGATTATCAGTTAGAGAAAGTTTTTTTTTTTTTTTTTTTTTTTTCACTCTTAACTTATTAAAAATTATTTCGTGCTTCTTTCGAACAACATATAGACATTGAGAATCTGAATCTTGGTTTATAGAAAATCATGAACCTGCATGGAATGCAAAATACAATTTATCAAGCTTATTCTCTTAAAAAAAAAAATGATTAGACTTACTTAAATTTTTGTTCTAGAACAGGAATAGATTAAATAAAGTAAGAGTATTTTTTTTCGTTTTTTATAATAGTAAATAAATTATTTTTAATAAGGTATTAATCTGAATATTTATAAATAGATTTACATGTAAAATTAGCAAAATAGTATGTGATACTTTCGATACTGTTTATACCTACAAAATCTAAATGATTTTAAAAAAAATCACTGACATGCGTATAAATGACGTCAAATTGGTACAAATTTGGTACTTAACATACATGCGTCGAAAATGTTGTTCAAAATAATAACCATAAAATATCAGTAAATCCAAATTTGTGATAATGTATAACATTTTCCTATTAGGAACTAAACTTTATCGGAGGCCATATGGTATAATCTTATGGCAGTTGGATTTTTTGAGAGGATGTGTATAATGTTTTTTTCTCATTATACTGCGTTATAGTGTATACTCTCTACATTTTATTTTGCATATGGTATTCACTTTCTAATTATAGCGTATACCCTCTATTTTTTTCTACGACTGCAACAATGGTCGAAATTTCGGAATTACAACGTATCTGTATGGTACATGAAACCATTAATCATGCACGTTGTGCTAAAAATATATGTTTAGTGAACAGTTTGGGAAAATGAAGGTTTCGATTTGATGTTATCTGAACATTTATTATTTTTAATTAAAGATTTATTATTTTATTATTATAAGATTTATTATTTTTTAGAGATTGTATAAATCAGTTTCCCGACTTTCTGTTTGTATGTTTAAATAAAAACTGTATTTCTAGTTAAGTGCTATACTAAATTATTTCGACAGATACTATATACATATTAGAAAAAAAAATAAAATTTACAATATTATTTATCAGCATAAAATACTATTCTAGAAATGTAAAGCAAATGTAAATGAATAGACTTATATATCTCATGAAACTATTCAAAGTTATTTAGTTTTCAGTGCCGATACTATAGCATCTAGAATAAGAATACCTACTTTCACCACCGCGTACCTTGGCTACGAAAGATTTTACCTAAAAATAAAAAAATAATCCAAAATACATCAAATAGAGGGAAGAGATGAAATAGGCATTCAAAACGTGCACTCAGATGGCAGTTGCGTCGATCTGACTCATTGCAATCGACGCTGTTGTGTTCTTACTGCTATAATTATAGTAATGATACAATCAAATAAAGGCATATAAAATCAGTAGATGTCTGATTATAACTTGCATTTATTGAATTAAGATACCAATTTGCGCTGTGCTTATGCACAATTCTGCTGTTGTGTGCCATTTAATTTAATTTGGACATTTATTTCTATATTATACTCCATAATTCTAAAATTGAAATTCTTTATTTCATGAAAATGACACCATTATAATTAAGAATTATGTATTTTAGTTTTTAAAACTAAAATATTTTTGTATGCATATACTAATTTTAATTACAAAATATTCGAAAATTTCAAAAGTATGAAATATTTTTAAAATGATATCACATTTGCAAATAATTCCAGTGAATTAGTCCACTGAACAACTTTTACTATAATTTAGAGTGTCATAAAAATATATAGGTCATACTCAGTTAAAAAGATATAATGATAAGCTTCTTAGGTTTAACCTAAAATCATCTCGACCAATCAAATACTGGTTTTTCTGTTCATTCATACGTCGCCAGTGTTTTATTAAATGACTCTACTATAATTGATTAAAAATTCCTAATGTGTAAAATTTAAATTTTTCAACTTTCAGATAAACAACATCTTGAAATATCGTCTCTTAACTATAATATCAAACAAAAAATAAATAAATAATGAAAATAATTTTCTTTTAATGTAGAATAAACTAGATTTATATATCTCCAAGAAAAACAAAGAAGTCATATACTGTCAAATCAACGCATTGGGTTATTATGACGCTAGTATTTAATATTATAATATAACAGATTTCATGCATATTAATGAAAGTTTATATCTAAATAAAGAAAAAAAAAATTAGATTCCGTGTTAAAAAAGTACCTCAAATGCAGAAACAGCCCAATAAGAGTATCTTTTACAATAGAATCTAAGAGCAGAATATTATAAAAAATGGAACCTAATTAAATAAAAAAAAATCCAAGTCAAATCATAAATTGTTTATTAAGTCGTTTATACATACAGTTTATTTCGAGTAAAAGAAAAAAAAAATGTATATTTAATCAAATATTTCTCTAGACGAAACATTCCTTTCAAAACATATAGAACATGTTTATTCCACGAACGTCGTGATAAAAATAAAATCAACATCACATCCGTAAATTAAATTACGAATATTTCAAACTATTCATGACTTGTTAGCATTTATTTAGATGGAATCAATTAGGATGAAGCGAAAGTTGGCCTTAATGAAATCTCATCTAATTTAGTGTTTAAAATATAAATTTCAGGATGTAATTTTATCGCATGGCTTATTAAATAAATGCTGCTTTAACTTCATTATTGATAAATTACATTAAGGAATATAATGTATGTATTAATAAAAACCATTAACTTTCAAAAAATGTTTATATACAGGATGGTTATAATTAAACTTCCCCTATAAACAGCATCCTACAACTCAAACTGGTGAACAGAATGCAATGAAATTTGGTATATGGACTATACACGAGATGCGCACACGGAATTTCGAAAAAAAATGTTTCAAAATGTCCACCAGAGGGCGCCTTTTTCGGAAAAAACATTAAATTTAACACAATAAACGGCCAAAACAGCCGGTTTTACATTTAATTACTCATAATTCTTGCTCTGGCTTGTTAATATTGTTTCTGTATTCCGTTTTGGTCATTTATTGTGTTAAATTTAATGTTTTTCCGGAAAAGACGCCCTATGGTGGACATTTTGGAGCTTTTTTTTTTTTTTTCGAAATTCCGTGAGCGCAACCCGTTTATATTCTATATACCCAATTTCGTTGCATTCCGTTCACCTGTTTGCGCTGTATGATGCAGTTTATAGGGGAAGTTTAATTATAACCACCCTGTATAATTCGGAATAAGAATGAAAATTTTTAGATATTTACAGTTATTAATTAATATTATTTAATTAAGAAAAGGTTAACACAAAACAATTTCTTGTATTTACGTAGAAAATGTGTGTCTGATAGTCGAAATTTTCTATAAATTAATGACAACTGCATTATACAAAATAATTATATAGCTAAAATTTAAATATATCATAATCTGATAATCTCTTTAGACTACTCTCTGAACTTTTTGATACGATGAAATACGAGAAGTCATTTAGTATCTGATTTGTACTGAAAATTTTTCTAATTTATTTTTGCATTTAGATTGTAGAATTCGAATATGCTATCAGAGAGCATCTATCACATAAGTGCTTTACGAATTTATATTTTTCATACTTGGTAAAATACGTGTTGAAAATTTAATTAAAATTTTTATTTTGAGGTTTAATAATGAGGAAATAAATGACTGTGTAGGTTTAGGTAGGTGTAGGACCCTTTATGTACAGAATTATGAATCCATGAAAATTTTATCTTCTAATGCATTTTTTGTAAATTATTTAAACTACATTAGAAGATTTACATAATCATTTAA
This sequence comes from Maratus speciosus, assembly GCA_963932465.1. NCBI lineage: Eukaryota > Metazoa > Arthropoda > Arachnida > Araneae > Salticidae > Maratus > Maratus speciosus. The sequence goes on from OZ010790.1 coordinate 137,952,705, forward strand.
TAAATTTTAGAAGGATTTTAGAAGGATTGGCGGATTTAGAAGGTTTAATTAAATTTGAATTTATGGGGATTTTGTGAAATATTTGTAACACCACACAAATCTTATATTTTAAATATTTTCCTTAGTATTTTGTAGAATTAGGAAATGTACAAATATAAGGTTCTTACAACAGATATACAGAACAGAAATATTTCCGAATTGAAAAATCCTCCCCTACCCCCACAACGCCAAAAATGCTGAAAAGATCCAAAGGCAAAATATATCACCTTTTTAAAAAGATTTCTTTTACTGAGACAAATAATTGTTTTTGAACAAGATAAAGTAATATATCTATAACTCATTCTAAACTGTATTAAAACTAATCGATGGATTAAATGAATTTTATAACAAGTTATTTTGATGGTACTTATAAGTACGGTCAGTAGATAAAGGGTTAAAAGGGTTCTCGTATGCCTTCTGCATGTAAAAAGTAATTATCAAAACATTCTGTAATATCACCAAGAAAGACATAATCCTGTTTTGAAATATAACATTGTCTATATGAACATTATGGGCTTTTGTGCAACAGTTTCGTGCTCATATGTATTAGATCATAGTTTTTGTTTTGTTTAATCAACAAAACTTTTTTACTGATAAATATTATGTTTTGTTTTTATTTCAAACCCTCACATTTTCTCAAATATTTCAGTTTTGTTTGAAAGTAATTGCCCTGTATCTAATATATGTGACGTGGTTCAAACTATCTAAATATTTCGCTGCATTCAACACCCTAAATTGACTAAAACGCACCCATTTACGAGCCAGATACATAAATGTCATAATTTGTTGACTAATGTAATTATCCTTTTCGAGATGGGTGGGACGTATACATCCGATAAGGTTTGTGTATTGTTTTTATTTTTTATTAGCTCAATATTTTACATGGAAAATTTGCTTTGTGGAATCGTTGCATTTTTGGAAAATATTAACAATCGCAGTACTAAGATGGGGTCAATGGACACCATCTAGACATTTTGCAGTTTTTTTTTTAATTATTTAGAATATGTACACTAAAATTATTTTTTAAGAATTATCCTATAAAGGTCTCTGTCATAATTTTGCCTACGTAGTAATTTTCCCATAGTTAATTTTTTTGTTTATTTGTAGATATTGCGAATGAGGTCACATTGACCCCCTCTTAAGCAATCAGGGATTAGATTAAAGATTTCAATCATTTATCAAGTTTCAAGAGGAAGAAAAAGAATTTTCGATATCCTGCCAAATGTAGTTCACTAGATTGTACTGCGGGTAGAGCGTTTCCATGAAAGCATTTTTTGACGCCTTCCTCATTTCGGTATTTCTTTTTTCTTGTGTTCCGTTGTGTGTAAATTCCGCTATTCAAAGAAATGAATCGTCGAGTCGTATGAACATTACAATTACCTGTGGGGGACTAAATTGCCTATACGATCGCCCGTTTTTAAACCTTAGGCTTTTAAGTAATATTTTGAGATTAGTACTTCGAGAGTTAATTTAAAATAAAGCGAAAAGTGCTATAGGTAATTACGGATATTAAAATCTTAAACGTCATGAAATGACGCCCCTGCTGATAGTGTTAATGAGCGTTTATAAGTTTTAAAAAATTATGAATTGTACAAAAAGTATCAGAAAATGTCAGCAACTGCTTTTTTTATCATTATGTATATCTAAAGATTTATTCGAGAATCCCAAATAAAAGTAACAAAAATAGTGTTTTCTAATGCACATAAAAACATATTGAAAAATTATATTTTATTTTTGTATTAAGTGGATACTTCATACCATTTTCTAAGTTATAGTTTTACAGGTGTTTGAAGTGATAAGACAAACATGAAAGTAAAAATAATTTGATATTGTTTTAAATTAATTTACAATGTAAACAAAACGTTCAATATTGCTTTTAATACGCATTCCAATGTTTCAGTCACATTCAGTAATACACAACTGAACAAGATACAGTTGATAGATGTAAACAAATGTAACGAATGTGTATTTAATTATGTCCCTTGGCGAATCTTCCTCATTTAGGTATATCCAAAGAACTTCTTTTTTCAGCAGTTACATATATCAATATAAAAATCGTTTCAAATATTTTCTTGAGTTTCTGTATTAAACTGGATAATTCACCGCCATTTCTATCAATAGAGGACATGTTTAAATATAAAACTTTCTTAAAACAATCAGTTTGGGCAACGTTTTTTCTGTATATTCCGTATGTCAAAAATACAGTTTGAAAATGAAATATACTAAATTTTTAATTGTAAATGGCAACGTTCAATAAAAAAAAGAATGTTCTATACACCAAAATTTAAATTCCTCAGAACTTTAATATGCATGTTTCATTACTATTTAAATGTATTTCGCAAAAAATAATTAATGCTATTTCTTTTAGAATATAATATATTTTATTTATTAGACATCCCGTAATCGTGTTTGTTTCAAGTTAATCGTGTAAAATTTATTGTATTACATTTGAAAATATAAAGTGGTATAATATATTAACTATTTATTCCTTCCTTGGAAATGGCTCTTATTATTGCTCTCCATACATTATTATAGATAATGAAACTGGATAGCTTTAAATGCATGTTTTTATAACTAAAAAATGAATTCTTGTTTTAAAATGATAAAGAATCACTTGAAAACTTTGAAAATAATTTCATTAAATTCAAAATACTGCATTGTTCTTTTTTCATCTAATTGAATATATGCATAAAAATGTTATATTCAAATCGGCATTGAAGTAAAATATTCACACAAATAATAATTTGGTGTTACTTATACTGTTAAATCTTTAGAAATCGGATGTAATTTTTATTTCTCAATGTTTATATTGAACTTTTGCTCTAAAAAATTGTATTTCTACGTACTAAAGCTGGGCCTGATTGTAGCGAAGTCAAACGGGATAATTAGCCTATGCCCCATCGCATGCCACCCACAAATTTATTAAAATATCAGTAGCTGAGAAAGTTTGTTTCTCAAAGTGTATATTGTCATTTTGCTTCAAGAATTGTATTTCTACGTACTAAAGCTGAGCATGATTGTAGCAAAAAGTAACAGGACAATTGACCTTAGCCCCGTGGTATGCCACCGTAAAGTATCAATAGCTGAGAAATTTTGTTTCTCAAAGTGTATATTGCAATTTTGCTTCAAGAATTGTATTTCTGCGTAATGAATCTGGGCCCGATTGCAGCAAAGACAAACGGGACAATTTCCTTATGCCCCATGGTATGCCACTGACAAAATAATTAAAATATCAGTAGTTGAGAAATTTTCAATGTTTTCCTTTGAAGGAATAAAAGGTGAGATGCCTGAAATGTCGTACGCCCTGACGACCTCCCAAAGGAAACTTTGTATTAGTCCCTTAAACAGACCATGAATTATTTTTTAAATTGTTTATTTAACAATCAATTCGAAATTTAAAAGTGAAAATTTATATATGATACGAATAGAAAGTTTATAATAATTTAATTTTTATTAATTTTAAGATATTTGAAGTACGTACTTACTGAAGATTCAAACACAAATATACGTAAAACTGAATTTAAAAATACTTAAAACATATCGACTGACATTCAGAAAATATGATATATATATTAGGGTGGCAGAGAAAACTTTTTTTTTTGTTTTTTAATTCGCTATACCGCGGAAAACTTGGCTTTAAGGTAGCTTAGTAAAATGCAAAAAGAAGTTAAATATTTTTTTTTTTACGTTTGGCGGTAGCGCATCGCACTTGAATATTTCAAATTTATTGAAAAAGCAGTAGTTTTCTTTCGATTTTTTAAAGCTATAAACGAAAATGATAAAAAACTGCTATGGTGAAAAGCCTTTAAAAGACAGATAAAAAAGCACAACAGAATAAAAAAAAGAAACAAAATTACTTCATTTAGGGTAGCGCATAGCAATTAAAATATCCTTAAATTGACGCATTTAAATTGTATTATGAGTCCTTCTACAATTTCGCTCCAGCGCGACGAGCCCTGCTGTGAATTGGAGCCGTTCGGTACTACTTGTGCTGATGCTTCACAATGCACTGTGCGATACGCATGCGTGTGCTTTAGGACACAACGTTTCCTGTAAGTCAATCACTAGAATTTTGCTAGCAATGATTAGCAGTGTGGTCTTCTTGTGCGTTTCAATCGCGTTTCTTAAAGACTGATTTAATTAATGGCAGCTTAATAAGTGATTCGATCGCTGTGTTATGGCTATTTCCAAAGAAATTACTCGCAATGACTTTAACTGCCCGTTATTTCGCCACCCAAAAGAGTTACCGGTGGATAAACTACCAACTTATGAAGACGTTCTCAAGTGTTGCTTCCATGAAAATTACAACTTAGCCTTGAAATCAAACAGCAGGTGAGTTAATTTTTCTCACGTTTCTATTACTGTGACGCCAAACGTTAAATCTGTGTTTGATAAAGCTTTAATACTGACAGTAACGCCTTACAGAATTATTCAGTTAACAAATGCATATCATGACCGTTATCGTAATCTTATGGAGTCCTTTAAGCATAAGGGAAAGTAAAAGTTGAAAAAGAGATTTGAAGATTTAAAAAAAAAATCTTTGTTACTGTTTGATGTCTCTGCGTGTAAGTGAAAATGACATTAGACTGCAATTGTAAAATGGTCCCTGAGGTTTGTGAGTGTCCTGTCTCTATTATATGTAACTGTGAAAAATCAAAAAATATACCCATCATTGAACTAAAATTCGTGTACTTTCAAAGAATGCATGGTATTGGTAAAAGTGGAAGTGTGGACGTAAAGGAAACAGAAAAATGTGATTGGATGTGATGGCACTGTTACTAATACGGTGTGGAAAACCGGTGTTATTCACATTGAAGAAGAAGTTAAAAGACCTCTACAGTGGGGAGAGGTAGTGGTGTATGCCTCTTACATTTCAATGAGTTGCCATTCCGGCATTTGTTTCAAACTTTAGATGGTGAAACGACTGGGCCAAAATCACTAGTCCGATTGGCAAGCTAGCCAGGAAATGTGAGAAACTCCCAGTGGTAAATTTAACAGTGTTGAGTGTGAATTTTCAGATCTTGCCGGCAAAATTTAAGCAAAGATCAGCAGTACCTACTGGAAATTATTTGTACTATAAAAGCAGGCATCTGTCCTGAAGATTTATCTATTATGGGCCTGGCACATTTTCCACTCAAGGTGGGTAATGACGGAGAAGAGAATTCTCCAGTTGTATTTAAGTATTGAAAATCCAACAGACGAACACAAGATTATAGTTTCCTTTCTCCTAAAGTCTTATGTACCTGTATGGTTAAGTATAAAAAAAAGTAAATACTTCACAAATGGGTCAGAACATGTATTGACAAATATAAAATCGTCAAAATTCCTTTCTGAAAACTTGCTGAAGGTCATTGAACCAGTAATTGAGAGAAACGCATTTTTTGTCAATCCAGAAATTTTGCTTTTGAGTATGATAGTAGATAAAAGGGATCAGACACGAAAGTTATGTTTCAGAAGAATTATAAAGGCTAGAAACTTAACTTCTAAAAGAAAGTCAGGTGTTTTCATACATCCAAAATAATTTTTCTAGCTACAGACTACATCGAAATGATTCATTGGAACTCTACCACACTTTCACCACCACCTTTTTCTGAGAAGAGCCACCAACGAAGAGATTTGGTCTAAAGTCGAATCAGGTAAAATAGCGGCCCAGTGGAAATTTGACCAATTCCCATGTCAATCCCACACAGTAGAACGGTGCGTGAAGCTGGTAACCGAGGCATCATAAGAAGTCTTCGGGTCCAGAGAAGTTTTTATAAGAACGACACTTTTCTCGAAATCTTCAGTGCCTAGTTTTTCAAGCAAATCTCATTTCAAACTTCCAAAAGACAGTAAAGACAAGTAAAGGACTATATTTTATTACAAATTTAAATTACACTCAGGTACAATCATATAAACGTAATCACATTAGGTAATAGTACAATCAGAAAAGTATTTTCTATTTCAATGAAAATTTGTCATTTAAAAAAAAATGCCTTTTTTTAAACATAATCCGCTGCCAGTGTGTTGCGCAATGTATTATTTTTTTCAGTTATCTATCATTCCTATACTCTTTTCTACTAAAATATGTCTATAGCTGCTTGTTATATAAGTTATTTGATTTATTTCCATTTATTAGAAAAATTATCAAAATCGTGTTTTCCTCAAATTTCAAGCCCAATGCTCTACTGCCAAACGTAAAAATTTATTCATTTTTTTTATTGCATTTTACTAAGCTACCCTAGACACAAGTTTTCCGCGGTATAGCGATTCAAAAAGAGAAAAAAAGTTTTTTTTTCGGCCCACCCTAATATATATATATATATATATATATATATATATATATATATGTAATTAAACCTATAGATGCATAAAATAGTAGGACTGTGATAGCGGGGACGCTAGCAAAAAAATGAGGCAATTGAGGAAATCTTCATTCGAAATCGTAAAGTATACATTAGAGATACATAAGTTTGAAATGAACGTTAATATATTTACAGCAGCAACATATATGAAATAGGTCCAAAATTGCGGCCTATAGTAGGCAAAAAGAAATATTTTACTGTTATTGAAATTTGTATTTTTTGTTTAAATACATTATTGTAATATGTTGGTATTTCGCAAAATACCGTCTTTTGTTTCATATCGAACTATTTTCATAATAAAAATTAAAATTTATTTGCAACTTGTGTTATATGAAAAATAAAATGTATGAGGAACCTCACGACTTAGCCCGTGTTAAAACAAGCGAGCTTTCAGGGTAAATGAAAAAAAAATAATTACTATGACAGTCACTATGAAGGAGCTCTTAACTTTCACGAGCATAAATCATTTAAAAAGAATCAGAAAAAAAATGTCGCTACTTTGGCATAATCATATTTACATCCCCAGATTTCTGTGCGAATATGTTTTTCCTTCGCCCTGTCTAATAGACAATACGAAAACGAAAGTAACGAAAAATCGACAAAGACATGGAATTTAGAGAAATTCTATTTTGTATGATTTTCTTTTCAAACGGTAATGTACATTTTCATTCATAAAAGCTACAACTATAATGATTACATAAAAATAATCATTTTTCTAAACTCTTTTATTCTTGACGTCATGTAGATTTTTCTGAAAATGAAAGAACTGACTTTTATAAAATCTATTCTACTATTCTTAATTTCTTATGCAATATACATCCTAGAAAATGTTACTATTGTATCTAAAGTAATAAAATATTAGCTATAACTAAAACCTTCAGTTGTACTATATAAGTGAAATAGTAAATAAAACAGTACAATAGTTTATTTAGAGCGAGTCTAACGTCACATTGAAAGCGTTTGCTAGAAAGTGACTTAATATTTAGAAAATTATATTTTTTTCTCAATTTTTTCTGTATAGCGGCAGCTATTTGTATCCAAATATATTTCAATCAATGTACTACATCCTTTTAACGCACTTATGGTAAAACGCCTTTCATTTTTATCTATGCAAAATGCGTCTCATCTGTTCTGAATGATGCCATTTTCTCTTGCGAAAAGATAGTGAGTGGGAATGAATTTTTATTGTCTTTTAACAACAAAGTACACGTTTTATCTTTTCGGTTACTTCTTGTACCGTTCTTTCAGCATGTGGAAAGATAAAAATAAAAAAGTGCATTACAAAATTAAAAATAAGATATTTGCATAAATTTGTATTATGGTAGGTAATTAAAATAACGCTTAAAGAGTGGTTTGAGAATATCTTAATGTAACCAGCAGTTTTATATAATGCTCTAAAATGTATATGTATTAAGTTTCATAAATATCGGTTAAAAATAACAGTTGTGCATAAGAAGCATATCCTCACATACTGACATACAGTATGAACACTAAAGTCCCTTGCAACACTCTTAACTTCGGAAAGACTTCTGCTATATTCATGAGACTCATCTAAGTACAGTAAACTAGCCATGCGCTACCGAATGAAACTGCCTACGGCGCCACATGGTGCTAGACAGTGGAGTTAGCATTCCTATTACGAAAACGGAAAGAGACAGGCATAAAAAAGTATATTACAAAGATGTAGAGCACCAGCGATTTAATACGAAAAGCACTTTATGGACATTAATGCAATGAATAGGACTGATAAAACGCGCATTTGTTTTTTCGCTATTTCCTACAGAGTGACGTGACGAAATGATCTTAGAAATAATAAACAACCAATATCAATATACTTATATTGGAGATGTCCAAATTTCTTATCGTCAGATGCAATGCGCATTTGTATCATTGTTTGAATTTCATGGTGAACACCTTGGAGCATACAGAGTATCACGTTGAAAAAAGCGTCCCTAATGTGTTGTTGGAAGTCCGACAATGTTGGCTTAGGTGTCACATACAGGCCTGCTTTTGCAGATATCCCCACAGAAAAATCTTTTTCTTTTCTTTCAATTTTTGAGGCGTCACAGTTTCGGAAATCGCGAACAAACAAATGCCTGTTTTAAGCGTTCTATCTTTAGCTTTCATGTTCACAAGGTGTCTTTTCGTACTAAATTTAGAATGTTCTACAATGTTGAAATTCATATTTTTCTCTATCTCTTTCCGTTTTCGAGACAGGATTGCTAACTGCTAACTTCGCAGTTGTGCACCATATGGCGGTTTCATTCTACTTTTCTATACCTGGACATCACTTTTATGAATATAGCAGCCGTTCCGAATATAGTGGGAAAGAGGGAATTTAAGAGAGAGGATATATATATATATATATATACAGGATGTTGCCGAATTCGACCAGAGTTGTGATATTCAGAGTTGTGATAGTAGGAATCAAGTGGAACAAAAATTCCAATTGATATTAGTGCCTCGTAGTACAGCACGCTCATTTTTGTTGAAAATGTGATAACGTCAAAAATAGATGCAGCAATTCCTATTATTCGCGCCAGCGAATAATATTTAGCGCGTTCCTATTATTTGCACTGGACGCTTCACATTTTTAACTGTTATTACCAACTCATACGGCATCATCCATTGCGTGAACAGCCTGTTTTTATAGAACTTTTCGTGATGCTACCACATTCGATACCTAACGTGATACATTGCAGCAGTTTCCATTGCAGCATTTTTATTTTTTTTAAATTATTACCGTCAACCCGAGTTTAGTTAATGTGAAATAACCTGTATTTTTACCCAACTACCAAGAAGGGTTATGTGTTTGACGCGTATCTGGGTATATGGATTTCTTTATACCCTCGAAACATCACAACGGCTGGATGGAATTTAATGAATCAGGTTTTTATCGATTCGTCTTAACCATCCGATAGTTATAGGCTAGGTTTTGTTTTTATAAATTCAAAATGGCAACCATAAAATACAAAATGGCGGTAGAGACGAAAAAAAAATACGCACCATATTGAGTGGCATATCATTGGATATGTCTTTCAAAATGAAGACGATGCTTCATTGACTATTTTACAGTCAGAATCTCCGTTTGTATATTACTCAACCCGGGAGTTGTGTAGGTAGGATCTCTAGCTTTGCTGCAACTCTAACCTTCATAGACAGCTATAGACCTCATCAAAACAGCGTTTATCGATAGGAACTAACAATTAAACACAACTTAAAAGTCATCAACACAAGTAAATAAAATAATCCTACATACTTCATATACAATAACAAACATGCTTCGTGACTCTAAATAACCTTTATCAATTTCCGAGTATATTTACGGGAGTTATTCCCCATATACCGTAATGTAATGGAATACTTTTGAGTGCCCCTGTAAATGAACGATTAATCCTACATACTTCATATTTTTAAATAAAAGATGATTATCTAGAAGGAGCAGTTTATAAGAACCCATGAATCGAATTTTCAAAACTATACAAAATCCTTGATCGTTGAAAAAAAAATAAAATGATTGAAAAAAATAAAACAGATTTTATTTTTTTTTCTTTACTTATAGCACTTACTTTTTCCAGGTATACGCCAGTTGTCGTATTTTAGTGAGAATAGTTTAGCACAACACCGTATTTATGTGAAAATACTTCGTTGTTGGAAACATTCACTTTAACCTCTTCAGTTCCGAAGCTAAAATGATAATACAAATGCTTATTCATTTTTTTTTCAAACAAAATGACATCGTAAATGACACAAAACATATCTTTTCTGAAATTCATCCTTTAGGCACTTAGTAATTTAGGTTCAAAAATATGGATGTAAAACTACAAAACCTTTTAAAAACATCAATTTATTAACCATTAACCTACATTAACGCAATGACAAATTTAAGAGATTTAAACAAGTAAATAATCTGCAAAAACTCAAAAGTTTTTATTGAAATTAATGCTGAATACTTATGAAAATTTCTCCCTTTGTTGGTCATATTGTCTTTTGGGCATGTTTAGGCATTTTCCAAACTCAGATGAAAATAACATATATTTATGTAGGAATGAGCTTAGATTCTGCCATTTATTCGTTTACTTTGAACGCAAAAAACATTCAGCTATTCAGAAGCGATGTGAAAATGTAAAAAAATCGGACATTTTAGTTTTTATAAGGAAAAGAACACAGTTCCCCGTATGGACACCCAGGGACCGAAGATGTTATATTAAGTTTGTTGCCAATATCGACAACTTTTTGAGTGATCAACATTCAAGGGACGATCATATATTAAGTTTATAATAGATATCTATCATTCTCATTAGCCGCAGAACCGTATTTGATATTTATGACGTGTCCATATAAAACTATTATGTACGATACAACGTCTACTTAAATCAAAATAAAGCAGAACTTTATATCTTGATAACATGTTACGATTTTACAGATATGAGCTAATTTTAGCAAACATTACGCTTTATATGTAATCAAAACCTCATGAGCGTATCAATATCTCTTCACGTGCGGCACTTTTAATATTCCTTCCCCTCTTGCTGATGTTGTTACATTAATTTATGCAAGGTTATAGGCCCACCCACATCCTTAAAGCCTTATACCTATCGCAGATGCAACGGTTATTTCTATATATATGGAGACCACCTAACATGACTATGATTTTGTCTTTCCCATATTTATGCGGCATAACCATAACACTCCGAACATAAGAATAATTTACTTAACATATAAAAATTTCAAAGCTTTAATATAACTTCAAGTTTATGAAAAAAAAAAAAAGATTTTTGAAAAATGCAGAAGAAGATTTGCCTTAAAAAAAAAAATAAAATAAAAATAAAATAATAATAATAATAATAATAACCATTTATACCCTAAATATATATATTTCTACCATAAAATATTACACTGTTACTGGATACATATTTTATATAATATACAAACTTTTTAAAGCTTTAGTACAAAAATAAGTACATAAAATTGTCCTTAATATCTGTCACACGACATGCAACGGCGGTTCACCCCCCCCTCCGGGTAGGGATCTTGACATTTGATCAAATGCCTCCCGGTGATTTTTTGTTTCTTAGTACGTACATACACGCTTGTCCAAATCTCATACTGATAACCGGGCGAGAAATATTTTGGTGAAATTCGTCCACTGACTAGTAGCTCTCAGAGGGCTGGGATCCCTAGTATATATATATTTATACAGTGTCAACATTTCTGCGATATTTAAAAAAGACTTTAAACGATTTTGGATCGATTTTATTTTTAATACATTAATAATTTTTTCCAAACCATTAAAATATATTATAAATACAACCTTGGATAATATATAAAAATATATTATTTTCCTTCTACAACGTGTATATATATATTTTTTATTAATATTTCTTATGTCTTCTTTACTTCGATAATTATTTAACATAATTCTTTTTTAAACATTTTGGCACTCAGACGCTTGATAAGTATTAAGAAATGACGTACATCTCAAGAGACAAATCTAACAACTGAAATATCTCTCTGATTTTATAAACCTGTAGTGGCAGCACTTCTTACACTTGATAAGGTTATCTAATGCATTAAATCCCTAAGACACCGTCAAATAAAGAACAACTCAGAGTTGTTGATAATATACACATAACAGAGTTTTTTAAAAAAGAGTATCTGTTTGTCTTTAAAAAGAATTAGATCAAATTGTTTAGACACATGACACATCGACACGATAGCGTTTTTATTTTTAAGTACATTATTTAAACTAACATTAAAACATTATATTAGTGATTTTAATATTAATGGATAATTCTTAATATATGTGCTTAATGGACATCAATATTTTGCTTAGTAAATGAACTCTCATCAAATTACATATTATTTTTTATTTGCTTTCAAATGAAATATTTTACCATATATAGAGACATCGCAGACACTTCTTGTATGCAGACAAAACTGCAAGTATTATTATTTTTTAATTGGTATTTTAAAAAATCTTTAAAGCATGATTCCATATTAATTAAAATAGAAATAATAGTTTTTTTTAATTTAAATTTAACTTTTTATAATTTTTAGTTTATAGTAGTTTGTATGCTTCATGTAACATGAATAATTAACTATGTAATTTATATCTGTTTCATGTAACATAGTAATTAATTCTATCATTCCTTTTTAGGTGCGTTCGTAATTATATAAATACGCATAACCTATAGTCGTCGTTCAGTCCGTCTGTCTGCTCGTCTGTCCGTCCGCATATAGCAGAGTAAAAACTACACAACCGAATGGTCTACTATTTTAAATATATGATTTTTGTAAAATTTTGTCTAGCCATTTCAAATTTTATGAAAATCGGATGTATAGTTTAATTACAGAAACAGTCAAAAGTTTAACGTTGCATTCAACTCGCCAGTTAGCATTTTTTTTTCGAGTGGTAATATTTGGCCAGATACGGTTATACAGGGTACAGATATACACGGCTACAAATATACAGGTTTGGCGTGATTTTTATTTTTTTACGAAAACTTGGCGAAAACCTCGTTTTCAAATACCAGTTACACATGCATTTTGGTATTCCTTAGATAGCCCGACGACCAAAAATCTATCGCCAAACTATAAGATTAAATGCCAATAATGGTTGATCGTTAATGTCAAATTCACTTGACTTTAAGCAAGTTACACGTGTTTACGTCATCAAGTGATTTTTATTTCGACGTTTTATTCGTATATTTATTAACGTTATACTAATTTATTTGTTCTTCCGTTATTTAAAATAAAAATTATGTCAATTTGCATAATTTGGCGAGTGTTTTGGATATTTATATAATTTGGTGAAATTGGTCGACGGAATAACTAAGTAGTACTGTATTTCTTAATTATTTTCTATTATTTTCTAAAGGAAATATAAAAAAAAAATTATTAATAATAATAGAACAAAATAATTTATATAATTTGTAAAAATAAATAAAATTAAATAAACATTTATTATCAAATAAACAACAATAGCCGGGTGACCATATCTACCTTTTCTGAAATATAAAAAAATAATATGTATTTGATTAAAATTTGAGTTCCCATCATTAGAAAAATGTATATAAAATTAGAAAAAAATTAATATTTCGAAAAGTAATTCAAATTTAAAAATTCTAATACCAATTTTGAAATCTGCGGATCAATATTGATTTTTGGTGTTAATTTCATCTTAAAGTATTTCATATTTTAGGAGAAATCGCCGTGAAACATAATCATTTGTTTATTCAGTCGATTCATACTTCCGTTTCATACTTCCGTTTCATAAATTCGTTTCATTAGGATTTTATATATATGGGGTAGATATAATAAAATCCACGACAAAAATAAGTAAAATTCATAGTAAATTAAATTTTTGTCTAATTTTTTTCGAGGTGATTAGGAACATGAATAATAAGTTTTTGTACTTCAAATAGATGTGATGTAATGCATCTGGCAAAAAAGAACTTATCGGGAACTCTGGGTTCGAGGCTAGCTTTGTTATTGTTGATGTTCTAAGCTTGTATCGTTGCTGTATATATCGCGCTTGAGTTCTTATACATTAAAGTAGTTTAACACGTTCACGCCGGCGCGGTGGGTTACACTCGACTCTCTCAGAGCTACCAAGTCTCTGGCTTTGTGGCTACCAGTATTTTAATACAGAAAATGTTGTTTTATTTAATTAGAACAATTGGGCGATTTAAAGGAACAGCATTTTCTCTAAAATAATAGTGGTGTATAAAAAGTCGGAGACTTGAGAACTCTGAGACAGTCGAGAGTGAAACCACCGCGCCGGCGTGATCGTGTTAAAGATCTTCCGAGTTATTATTTAAATACATTATATGGTGACAGTGTTTATTGTTAAAGAAAGATTTCTCAAATACCTGCGCCAGAACAATTTTCCTTTCGCCCTGACGACTGGCAAAAATGGATTGATAGATTTAGATCTGCATCATGTTTGAAAACGAAACAACCGGAAGAACAGGTAAACTCTTTAGTTTATTTAATGGGCTCAGAAGCCGAAGAAATATTGTCATCTTTTAATTTAAGAGCAGACGATATTAAAATTTTTGATATAGTAAAGAGTAAATTTGAAACACATTTTATTCCTACACGCAGTGTTATATCCGAAAGATATAAATTCTACACGAGAACACAGGAAGAAGGTGAATCGGTGGAACAGTTTATCACATCGTTATACACAATAGTGCAAACTTGCGAATTTCTTACCTCTTTCCAGGAAGAAATGATTAGAGATAGAATTGTTTTGCGGTATTCGCGATAAGATGGTTTCTGAAAATCTGCAACTGGATATGAAACTTACACTTGAAAAAGCGATTACAACAGTTCGTCAGGCTGAAACAATTAAAAGTCAGGAACAAGTTTTGAGTAGTGATACTGCGTCTTTTAAGGTAGCTAACAGAGTAGCGATACCGAAGAATAAGAAATACAAACAAAATAAAAAAATTGATTCTTTCAATTCGGATAAGAAAAAAGAAGTATGTTTTTGGTGAGGGAAACAAAACAAACATACGAAATTGGAATGCCCTGCGCGTAAAGCAATTTATAACCGGTGCAAGAAGGTTGGTCATTATGCTGAAGTTTGTAAATCAAAAATGCAGGTTAACGAAGTTGAAAAAACAAAATCGACGAATTCTTCTGATTTTTCAGGTTACATATTGAATACTTCAGATAAAAATAACCCTGTTAGAATATCGGATAACCGTTGGAATGCTAAAGTATTGATTGAAAAGTCTCCTCTAGAATTTAAGATCGATACAGGAGCAGATGTGACGGTCGTTCCTAAGGCTATTTATGATTCGAAATTGAAACATATAAAATTAAAGGGATCAAGTAAAGTCATTTGCGGTCCAGATGGGAAAAATTTGAAGATAGCTGGGATAATTCGCGTTAAATTAAAGAACAAAAGTTTTAGTTTTCAAGATGATGTGTATGTAATAAATAATTTACAACAGCCATTGTTAAGCTGTACAGCTAGTGAGAATTTCAATCATATTCTCTGGATTCTCTGGAAATATTCTCTGGAGAGAATATTTGAATTGAAATCAAAACTAGATCCTATCAAGAAATTTCCAAAATTATTTAGCGGAATTGGAAAGGTGGAGAAGCCGTATCAAATAAAATCAAAGAATGATGCTAAGCTTTACACAATTTCTGTACCACGGCGAGTTCCTTTAGCTTTAAGGGGTAAATTTTTAAAAAAAAATGTTAGATGAAATGATAAGGAATGGAATTACTGAACAAGTAGACGAAGCCACAGAATGGTGTGCGCCTATTATGGTTATTATTCCAAAAAAGTCAGGTGACATAATAATTTGTGTTGATTTATCAGTTCTGAATGAGAACATTGAAAGAGAATATTTCCCCATGGCCTCAGTTGACTATACTTTAAGTCAATTTAGTAATGCTAAAGTGTTTAGTATAATTGATGCAAATGCAGGTTTTGGGCAAATAAGTCTAGATCTAGCTTCTGCAAAGTTAACCACTTTTATTACACCTTTTGGAAGATTTATGTTCAACCGTTTACCACTTGGAATTAAGACAGCTCCTGAAGTGTTCCAAAAAAGAATTCGTGAAACTATTCGAGAAGGTCCTGGTATAGAGGGTCTTATGGATGAATTTGTAATTTTTGGTTCTACTGAGAAAGAGCACAATAAACAACTAAATGAAGTTCTTTCAAAACTTCAAGCGGCTGGCTGGACTTTGAACACTTTGCCAGTTTGCAAAAGATTCCATATATTTTCTTGATCATATAATTTCTGAAAAGGGAATAAAACCTGATCCTGAAAAAACAAAAGCTATTTCCAGAATTCCAACACCTAGGAATGTGACTGAATTAAAAAGATTTTTAGGAATGGCTGGATTTTTAAATAAATTTGTTTCCAATTTTGCTGATGTTGCACAACCTCTTTACGAGTTAATGAAGAATAATGTTGAATGGATTTGGGGAAAATCCCAAATAATGGCATTTGAAGATATCAAGCAGAAACGTTTCCATACCTTTTAACTTTAACTACCTTTAAACTTTGCCTTTCCTACATTAGCATTATATGATACAAAGAAAGAAACCTTTATATCAGCCGATGCATCATCCTACGGCCTTGGTTCAGTTTTGTGTCAAAAGGATAATGGTCATTTACGTCCAGTTTTCTACGCATCGCGGACATTGTCCGATACAGAGAAAAGGTACGCACAAATAGAGAAAGAAGCATTAGTTATCGTGTGGGCATGTGAAAGGTTTCATGATTTTATTGTTGGGCCTACAAGTTCACATAGAAACAAATCATAAACCTCTTGTGCCTATTTTGGTGTCTAAACCGTTAGACAATCTAACTCCGAGACTCCAGCGTATGAAACTCCGAATGATTAGATATTCCTATACCATCAAATATACCCCAAGGAAAAAGCTTGTCATTGCAGATGCGTTATCCAGAAGCCCTTTACCGAGAAATGGAAAGGAAGAATTAACCGAAGAAATAACTGCCTATGTGCAAATGATTATAGAAAATTTTCCATCATCAGATTCTAGTTGCTGAAATATGAGCGATTGCAAAAAGGAGACCCAATCTGCAAATTACTGATTAAATTTTCAAGAGATTGTTGGCCAGAAAAAAATGAATTGCTAGAAGAATGTTTAAAATACTGGGAACATCGGCATTCAATTTCTATACAAAATGATTTGTTGATGAAAGATGCTAGAATTATTATACCTTCGAAATTACGTGAAGAAATATTAAATAGAATACATGATGGCTATCTTAGAATAACAAAGTGCAGAACTAGGGTTCGTGAGTCTGTTTGGTGGCCAGGGTTATCGTCAGAAATTGAAAATTTAGTCTCAAACTGCCAGAAGTGTATACAGCAACAAAAATATTTCAAAGCGCCTTTACTTCCATCAGCATTCCCAAATAGACCTTGGAAAACAGTCGTAGCTGACCTTCTCAAAGTTAGTGGTAACTGGTATCTTATAATAGCGGATTACTATTCTAGATATATTGAGGTGGCAAAATCAGATAATCTTACTTCCGATGCAGTCATCAATCAGATGAAATTCATTTTTGCAATAACGATAATGGTACCCAGTTTTCTAAATGAATTATAAATTCTAAATACAATACATTTGCCAATCTTTATAAGTTCTCCATTATCACATCCAGTCTAAAACATGCTCAAAGTAACGGTTTCATAGAGTCGATGGTGAAAAATTTTAAATTACATTTCATGAATGCGGAAAACGATGATCCATATCTTATGTTACTTGCGTTAAGATCAACCCCACTTGAAAATGGGTTTAGTGCAGCAGAACTCCTGATGGGAAGATGCTTACGAACGCCTATTCCTACAGTGAATAATAAGTTAAAGCCTAAAGTATTAGACGAGAAATCCTTATTCAAAAAGCAACAGGAAATGATCGTGAAGCAAAAGTATTACTTCAATCGTCATCATCGAGCTACACAACTACCAGAATTAGACGTCGGTCAGCAGGTATGGATCTCTGACATGAGGACGTATGGAAAGGTAAAAAGTGCTCATGAAGCTCCTTCGTCATACATGGTAGAAACTCCCCGAGATATCCTAAGAAGAAATCGCATATATCTGCATACTTCTACTGTTCCAAAATCCTTCAGATGGGAGGATAACGACATCCCAGTGAAAGAGAACGGCGTTCCTGATGATACATCCGAGAAAGACAGCTCCCAGGATACAACATCTATGAATGATCCTGTTAGCATCCCCTATTCTCCAAATGCTGCAGTTCCAGTGACTAAGCAGGCCAGTCCATTTAAGACCCGTAGCGGCAGAACTGTTCGTGCTCCTTCAAAACTTTTTGAAGAGGACTTTTAAAGGGGGAGATGTGATGTAATGCATCTGGCAACAGTTTAAAAAGAAGTTATCGGGAACCCTGGGTTCGAGGCTAGCTTTGTTATTGTTGATGTTCTAAGCTTGTAACGTTGCTGTATATATCGCGCGCTTGAGTTCTTATACATTAAAGAAGTTTAAAGATCTTCCGTGTTATTATTTAAATATATTATACTATTAGTGGCGTGGGAGAAAAGTAGGTATTATGTTAGGCTAGGGTGAATAATTGAGAAAAGAGCATTTTTAGGTTTATATTATCTTCGGAAGTCGGTAATACTTATTT
Organism: Maratus speciosus; assembly: GCA_963932465.1. Taxonomy (NCBI): domain Eukaryota; kingdom Metazoa; phylum Arthropoda; class Arachnida; order Araneae; family Salticidae; genus Maratus; species Maratus speciosus. The sequence continues at coordinate 137,971,242 of OZ010790.1, forward strand.
ATAACTAGACACCTCTGGCGACCAGTTTGATTGACTGGAAATGCATGATAAGAATTGCAATATGTTACTTTTATTTAAAATTTAATTTATTTGCTCAATCCTCCTACAAATTAGAAGTTCCTGACAGAGAAATCATGAATTCCTTACGATCATGGCAGCAATTCCTATCTTGTTTGTTGTTATATGTTTGATATTTTTTGTCAAAAATCGCTTAACTCACTTAGTTATTCATGTTTCATGTGCATTTGCGATATTTACATATTATCCGGGTCTTAACATAGATTACCAAAAATGGTTGTCAATTGCCAATCTTGTTTATCGTTGCCAATCATGTTCAAAACAGTAGTAATTTAACATTATTTGACACGTAACATTGTTAAAAATGATAAACAATCTGGATAATATGTAAGTAACCCATCAGCTTATCAGTTATAATGCCTTCGCTAATGCAGAGATTTTGAGAACATTAAGTAATTCCCCGTAATTGAGTCTTGTGCCAATTGGCGCACTTTAACTAATACCACACTCAAAAAAACCAGTGCCAGGTTGTGTGAATTTAACATTTAAATTACAAAAATTTACTGGGTAGCATTAAACTCACAAAAAAAGTTTAAATTCCATGTTACAATTTTGATTCAGGTCTTTCCTCATCAAGTAAGTGATAAATGGTAAAATCCACATCAGCATCAGCGGAAAATGTACGTTATAGCTTAAAAAATACATTCGTGTTCAATAAATATTGAACAGCGTGTTCACATTGTATTGCCCAATTCTAAAACTTTAGAATTTGGTAATGCTTATTTGGTAATATTGAACAGTGAGCTCACATTGTATTGCCCAATTCTAAAACTTTTGAATTTGGTAATGCTTATTTATAATTAATGTGTTTTTAAATTATCTTTACTAAATAAAGAAAAGAACTTTTTGTCTACGCGAACAAGGGTTTGGAATTTGTATGATATTAGTCCGAGGTGGTCCGGAAGCACATGGGGCTCATAGAGATTAATTATTTAATTAGCTATGCTAAATATTAATTAAAAACGCATCGAAAATTCATTTATTTTTTTAAATCAATAATCGCGCACGCGCATGCAAAATCTCTACTTTTCCCAGGTCGGAGGATGTAAAAACAAATGCTGTTTTATTTTATCAGTATGCCGTAACTTCTGTCAGTCAAACTGTTCAGGTTACGAAAAAAAAAGACATATTCTTAAATTTCGTACATTAACGTCTTAACAGCGGCAATCAGTTCGTGCAAATATTAATGTTATTTACTTTAGGAGAAACAAAATGTCCCGTTTTTGAGGTGGACGTTTTTTCCCATACAGGAACGCTCTCCAGGACACATTTTTAGAGTACACAATAAAAACAAAATATTCTCCTAAAGCTGTGACCTTCTTTTAATGGACGGTGTAATAATTTATTAAAAACACGAATTCTAACTTTTTCAAAAAATTCACGTCACTTCGCACAACCCAGAGACGATATTCTTTCTAAACTAAAAGTAACTTAACGACGATATTTCGACATAACCATTTTAGAGCATAGCAACAAGCAGATTTTCATCAACCATTACAAAATTGGAAACTTTCTGATTCGTAAAAGTGTTTAAAAATAATATAATCTGAGAAATTATTGATGAAAACGCTAACGGGGTGTTTCGATGTTGCATAGCCTCTAGTTTTCACTTCTATAAATGCATGTTTTTTTAAGAAAATTTATAGAGATCTTGAATACAGTTATAAACTGTAAAATATGCAGAGATTTCGGAATATAAGAACTATTTTCTTTCGCTATATTAAAGAACTAGATGTAAAAAAAGAAAAAAAAAATCTAGAAAAAAAAATACATTTCTCTTACAATAAATATTTTTTCACGAAATTTTTAAACGGTATGCAGAATTTAAATTTATAGCCGATAAACATTCCGATGAGTTCGGAGCACAAAAACTAGGAAAGGGACCCTACATGCAAGTCTTTTTAGGAGCGTTTTTACCACTAAGTATCAATAATTTTGATTGTGGAATTTTCATTTAAAACTGCGAATTCATACAAAATCAGGTTAGAGACATAAAATCTTACGAACTAAAGGTTTATTGAGGAATATCACATGCCCAGAGACCGATGGGAGTTTCAGCATGTGTTTCATAATATGCGATCGTTTTCAGACCCACTTCTAAAAAAATATACATTATCGCATTTTTCTTCACATTATCCCATCTCCGTTAAATAATGCTTTATAACCAACTACGGAATAAAAAAAAATCCTTAACAGCTTTTGATCACATTAGTAAAATTAGACGTCAAATAGAAAGACTAATATTTATATTGAAAAAATAAACACGAAAATTGCGATATATATATATAAGATTTTTACTTTTTTTTGAGATTTTAATTTAATTATATATATATATATATTTCTACCATGTAGTTATCTGATACCTATTTTAGGATCCCATTAATTATAGGTACCTTTCATTACAAAAAGCTACCTATTGCAGCCGTTCGGAGGAAAGCGATTTAAAAAAAATTTGGTATATTTCCATCGATCATGACCCCCAGACCCCGAAACCACCCTCCGTTCAAATTTGATATATATATATATATGTATAACCAATAATTAAACATAACCTACCACCATCAAAAACCGTAATATTACGAATTAAAGCTGTAAGTATATATTAAAAAAAAAAAGATTAAATTATTTATATATATATATATATATATATATATATATATATATATATATATCTGACCTATGTCACACTGTAACTCTGGTAATTATGAACCGATTTCGATGTAATTCGGTGTGTACATAGTAAATACAAATGTCTCGACCGAGTTCGTTGGCCAGCTTCATCCGCCGTTTTCTTTCAAAATGGCGGCCATTTAAATTTTTTTAAAAAATTTAAAATTTGAAATGTGGTACCAAAAAATTAAAAATGGAAAAATATTTTTTTCTTATGTATTTGACCTTTATACAAAGATTCCGGAGCAGTTTCTGTTTCGTCTATATCTTAAAAAATGGCTGAGTTATAGCATTTTGAATTTCTAGCGTGGCTGACATTTTGAAACGTCCTTAATTTTGTCACGCGGTAAAAGGCGTATTTGTGAACCGATTTCGATGTAATTCGGTGTGTACATAGTACATACCAATGTCTCGACCGAGTTTGTTGGCCAGCTTCATCTGCCATTTTGTTTCAAAATGGCGGCCATTTCAAAAAAAAATAATTTAAAATTTGAAATGTGGTACCAAAAAATTAAAAATGGAAAAATATTTTTTTCTTATGTATTTGACATTTATACAAAGATTTCGGAGCAGTTTTTGTTTCGTCTATATCTTAAAAAATGACTGAGTTATAGCATTTTGTATTTCTAGCGTGGCTGACATTTTGAAACGTCCTGATCTTTGTCACGTAATAACAGGCGAATTTATGAACCAATTTGGATGTACCTTGGTGTGTACATAGAACATACAAATATCTCGACCGAATTCGTTGGCCAGCTTCATCCGCCATCTTGTTTCAAAATGGCGGACATTTAAAAAATTTAAAAAAAAAATAAATAAAATGAGATACCAAAAAATTGGAAAATGAAAAGATTTTTTTCGTATGTGTTTGAACTTAAGACAAAGATTCCGGAACAGTTTTTGTTTCGTCTATATCTAAAAAAATGGCTGAGTAATAGCATTTTGAATTTCTATTGTGGCTGACATTTTAAAACGAACTGATTTTTGTAACGCGATAACAGGCGTATTTAGGAACCGAATTGGATGTAACTTGGTCTGCACATAGTACATACGAATGTATCGACCGAGTTCGTTGTCCAGCTTCATTCGCCATCTTGTTTCAAAAGGGTTGCCATTTAAAAAAAATAATTTAAAATTTAAAATGAGGTATTAAAAAATTGGAAAATGAAAAAAGATTTTTTTTATGCGTTTGGCCTTGATACAAAGATTCCGGAGCAGTCTTTGTTTCTGAAAATTTGTTCTTTTGTTTATATCTTAAAAAATGGTTGAATTATAGCACTTTGAATTTCTAGCATGGCTAACATTTTGAAACGATCTTGTATTTGTCACACGATAACACATGTATTCTCCTATTTCGATGTAAGAAGGCATGTGGATAGTATACATCAATACCTCGACCAAGTTCGCTGGCCAGATTCATCAGCCATCTTGTTTCAAAATGGCGGCCATTAAATTAATATATATATATATATATATATATATTTAAAGTGAGGTGCAAAAAGATTTGAAATTGAAAAAGGTTTCTTTCTTAAGTATTTGACCTTGATATAAGGATTCAGGAGCATTTTTTGTTTGTCTTTACCTTAAAAAATGGCTCATATATAGCAGTTTCAATTTCTATTGTGGGTGAAATTTTGAAAAATCTGATTTTTTGTGTGCGACAGCACTCGTATATATCAACCGATTCCGATGTGAGTGAGCATGTGCACAGCAATTACTAAGGTATCGACCAAGTTCACTGGTTAGCCTCATCCACCATGTTGTCTTAAAATGGCAGGCTCTTTAAGAAATCGCCGAATTTGGCAGCCAAATATAAGTTAAAGAAAAGCAGATTGGATAAAGCTGACTAATTTCGCGAAATTCTCATTCATTATATTGATAAAAATTAGTATTGAATCTCCTATATTCAGTTTCCACTAAATTGAGCTTCGTGTGTTTGAATGAAATAAGTTGGCTTTTTTAAAATAAGGAATATGAAAGCTACCTCTTCCTCCCGGCACTGGCCGGAAGGACATTTTTTCACTCCTATCATTGCAAAGATTTATTTAATTTTATTTAATTTTCTAGTTAAAATTTTATATGTATTTTCTTGTTGTTAGTGTATGATATTGTCCTATATATTCTCTATTTATTTTTGCTATAGCTTTACATAATTTATTCTGTTGTGATAATCATTTTATATATATATACATCAATATGGTAGCAATAATTATTTCTATTCATAGATTTAATGTTAATATGCTTTAGCAGTTTAAATTCATATTACTTTGATCTGAGAAGTTAATTGGGAAAGCGTTTTGGTTGTCTTTGCAAGGTTATAGTTAATCTAGGTTTTGGATGTTAGATGCGGTTATTTTTGACTTATTTGTTATCAAAAAGTCCAGTGGTTTCTTGCTTTTTTTAGCCTACGTAATTAGGGTTATCATTATTTGGTTATGGAAATTTTGAAAATCGTTTTTGAGTTCTGCTTCTATTATTGTAAATGATGTATATATTTTTTTCATACTCAAGATTTATTATTTAATCAAGACTAATTTAATTAAATTATTAATTTTATATTATTAAATTTTCTTATTCTTTTTTGCAATTATTGCATTTTCCAAACATAATTTTTACATGGCAGTTCTTAGTAAACATCTCGATCCTGGCAAGATACACTTAGCATCTATGCAGTATAGTGCCCGATACAAAAACAATAATTGGGTTGTTCCTGGATCGTCATCGAGCGACCATTTATACTCTCCCCCTCGTCCTTTATTTTTTCGTAAGTGTTATGATGCTCGGTGCAAGACATGTCCATACGCTTCTCAGACACAAATTGTCTCAGATCCTAATTATTCAAGTTTTTGTAAAGCATTTAATGTTATATATTGTATAAAGTGCAACTTATGTAACATGAAATATATTGTTGAAACATCAGGTCCAATTCATAAACGCATCAATCATCATCGTTCAGATTCTAATAATAAAAAAGCAAAAAATATACAATCTACAGCTGAAATTCAACATTTTCATAAACATTAATTTAAATATACGACATTTGAAATCCTTCAAATTCTAAAACATAAATCAGCACGTCTTTATATGGAATCATCATATATGAAATATTACAACACAATTTGTCCTTATGGACTTAACAGTGAAGTATTTAACAGACTTGTCAAAGTCTTCACATCTATAAATAACAATATTGATTATTCTCCAATTTATCCTACTCTTAATCATAATTTAAATTTTAAAACAACGCGTAACAAACGTGGAAAGGGTTCATCATCAGTTGTAGTTTCCAAAAAATCTATTACTAAACAAATAAATGATCTTCAGAGTAAATATTTAGAGAGTTATAACTGGTTGTAAATTCGAAAAAACATCTTTGCTATTAAAAAGGAACAGATTGTACAACATTTAAATGTATTTCTAAGTAAATCTTTCTCTAAACATTTCTCTGATATTTATTTTGACCTCATTATGACTAGGGTTAATCTTTTAAATATTAATTTACAAAAAAACATAAAATTCAAAACATGAATACTCAAATGATAATTACTTTTTCAAATCACATATTTAATAAAATTAATATCAATTTTATAATTAATGATAAAAATTGTTTTTTCCCATTAATAATCTTCATATATCAAAAACCTTTAAATATCCGAATACAATTGGTAGAATGATTTTTAACTACAATACATTTTCAAAACATATATCTGCTGCAAGTACTTTTCCGTGTAAATGCAATGACCCCACTCTAAAAAAATACATAACAATGATCATGGACATATAATCACTGGAAATCTTGATATTGTTAATGATTTTAAATTGAAACAACTAATGGGTTATGGTACTAAATATAGACTTCCATCTAAATTTAATGTTAAATCTATTATCAAACAATTTACATATGATATTGATATTTTTATTTATAAAATTTCAATCTCTTATAATAAGCCTATTGAATATTTTAATCAATGGAAAATATTAGTAATTGAAAAATTAACTATGGCTTTAAAAAATAATATTGCTGATTTGGTTTCTATTAATACAAAGCATTTTTTCCTACAAATTACTAAATTACAAAAAAAACTACGTTATTACATATGTAGACAAATCTCATAATAATTATGCTATTATATGTAAATCTTATTATCACCAACTTCTTACATATTGTATTTCTTCTAATAAGTCATTTCAAAAACCTAATGAAAATGTAATTATAAATAATCGTAAAATTGAAGTTATTATAAACTATTAAATATTATATCTACTAACTTTAATTATCCATATTTAGTTCTTATTCCCAAATTTCATAAAACTCCAATTAAATTTAGGACTGTAACTATTGGTTGCAATACATATAATAATAAAGCCAATAAACTTCTCTTAAAAATTCTTAATCAATTATATGTACTTACTACAAACAATGATAATACACATTGTATAAAAAATAGCTATAAACTTGTCAATATTTTAAAAAATCTTCATTGTGTATACAGGGTCTCCGGTCTCAACGGTGTCCAATGGGTAATTCCTAAACCATTAGTCCTAGACATATTGTTCCAATTTCAAAAAATGTTTTAAATCAGGTAAAGAAATATTTTAAAAGCGATTTGGGTCAATAAAAACATTTCTTAAAAAAAATACGAAATTTAAATTTTTATACGGTCCCCCGGTCCTATAAGTTATATTTAGTGAAATTTTCCTTTTACACTGACAAGTAATACAAAAAAAGTCCCGTTATTCTACGATTAAAATTGACCGAGTAATAGCTGTTTAAAGTTGGAGCATATTTTTTGCTGCAAATTGGGGGTCATTCACAAATTTAGTCGAAATATAATTTCGTCAGATATAAAAAATGTTGGGGAGTAAAATTAACATTGCAATATAAATTTGTAATCTTTAATCATTCTGGCATATTAATGGAGAATATACAATTTGTAATAAACATTTAAGAAGAAAGAAAAAACAGAATTTTTGTTAAATAAAATAATTCTAAATTAACAGCCTCAATTCTTTACAAAATGATACGTACTTTAAAATATTATTACTTTGCACAAGCCTGCAAAAGTTGGGTTATGTCATGTTTTTGTTTTTGTTTTTGTTCTTGATAATTGATTCTTATATATTCTGTACCGCTGAATCCGAAATTGACCTTCATTTTTAACTATCATATCAGGATTTGTCGCAAATTGCAAATTTCAAAGTTCTGAAGTTCAATTTTAAAATTGAATTTCCTCCCCCATCTCATCAGACCATTCAGCTGTTTAGCTGTAAGAATCTCTGGATAAGCAAAAATATCGAATAAATTTTTTTATCAAATCAAATAAAATAAAATAAAAAATGTTTTACATATGTTTTATAGTATACGATTTTCGCTATATTTTAACTTACACATTTGCGATTTGCAAAACAATTCTAACGCGATGGTTAAAAACGAAGGTCATTTTCAGATTCAGTGCTAAAAAGTGCGTAAAAATCAATTATCAGAAGTTAAAAAACACAACCATCTCCTCTACTATTTATAGTATTCAATTTTTGTTATTCTTTAAATTTGATATTCTAATGATTTGCAAAATATCCTGACATGATGGTTAAAAATTCAGGTAATTTTCGGATTCAGTGCTAAAATATACATAAAAGTTAAAAAACCCAACAATCGCAATCTTGTATTATCTAATCTAAAACTTTTTCTTAAACTCCTTGGCAGAAATCTATCCGAATTTTTTTGTGTTATCTTGTAAAATAAGTATAAATGGTAACCGCCGAAAATCTTAATAATATTATATTGTTATCGGATTTGCGACAGTATGTAAAATGCAATCTCGATCGGATATTTAAAAGTGGGTTAAAGTTCGAGTACAAATTTTGAACTGGAAAAACATACATACGATTGTTGAAGTAGCATAAAAAAAAAACATAATTTTTGTTAAAAGAAATCATAAGAGAAACAGTCTCTCAAATCCTGACAAAATAAAACATATGTTGTTTTAGCCAATTTGAGACTTAATCATAATACTTGTAGGATTTTTTTTCAAAGCGCAGAGACACATGAAGTAAGGTCTTCGAATACTTACACTTGGTACATGATCCCTCAAAGCCAAGCCGAACTCATTTTTTTCAGAGTAGAAAAGTGGCATAAGTCATGCATTTTTTAAAGTTTCATAACTCGCTCAATTTTAGCGTTATATGAATGGGACTTTTTTTGTCTTATTTGTCAGTGTAATAGGAAAATTTTACTAAATATAACTTATAGGACCGGGGGACCGTATAAAAATTTAAATTTCGTAATTTTTTAAGAAATGGTTTTATTGACCCAAATCGCTTTTAAAATTTTTCTTTACCTCATTTAAAACATTTTTATAATTGGAACTATATGTCTGTGTCTAACGGTTTAGGAATTAGCCATTGGACACCGTTGAGACCGGACACCCTGTATAATATAACGACATATGACTTCAAAGATCTTTTCAATAATATAGACCGATTAGATTTACATAAAATTATAAATGCATTATTTAAAAAGTATTATAAAAAACTGGAATTACCATCTAATATAGATATTGCATATTTTAAATTTTTAACAAACTTCATTATCTATAATAATTATATATTGCAAGATAACACTTTATATTTACAGCATGTCGGTATACCACAAGGCGGTTGTACATCCAGTTTATTATCAGACTTATACTTATATCATTATGAACGTACTTTTACTAATAATAATCTACATATATATCGTTATATTGATGACATAATTTTAATTGAAACTGATCAATCTGTAATTACTCAATTCCCAGTAGATTATCCCACTAATTTGGAATTAACGGAAAACCTTTTATCTAACAATACTATTAACTTCTTAGATCTTAAAATTACAATAAAAGACAACAAAACAATCACAGATTTATATGACAAACGTAAAGAATTTAAATTCAAAGTTAATACATTTACAAATTTTAAATCTTGTCTCAATCATTCTGTATTTCGAAATATAATACTTAATCATTTATATAGAATAAAATGTTTATGTTTTTCTCCTCTAATTAACAATAATATTAAAAAACTAATTTATGATGCATTAAATCATGGTTTTCCAAAAAAATTCATATATTCATTAATATACAATTAGTACTTTACTTACATGATCTTTTAAAACAAATTAACACATGCGTAAACAAAATTACAAAAATATATATATATAAAAGAAAAAAATATATATCTATAAAAAATTAAAAATTGTAAAATAATGTAAAAAAAAAAATATTATAGTTTGGATGGGTGGGTAGATGTTAGAGTACATAGGAGGCTGGTGTTGTCTGGATAATACGCAATGGTTAATTTAAAAAAAAATGGGGCTTTTGTATTATTACTATATTTTTGATACGTATTTTATAATGATGTTGATTTGATATTTTATATGTAATTGGTGACTTTCATTAATATTATATTTAGCTTAATTAAAGTTTTATCTTATTTACAATCATTTGTTATTAAATTTTAATTTACTAAGGACAATATCACATTAATTACTAATAGTATGCCATTTTATAGTGATTAATATACATATAATTTTATTTAATATAAATAAAGTTATACTGTATGTATTAAAATTGGGTAACTATTTTTATTATTATTCCTCTGTTCTTTTTAATATTGATCTATTTTCACTTTGTGTTATAAAATTTATTATCAGTTTTATGTGTTTGAATGTCCCACATTCATACTTTTAGGATTTTTATGGCTGTATGAAAATAATCCACACACTATATTTGAGTTTTTTAGGTAATGGGAATTTAAGTATCTGATAATCTTCTATATACTTCCATATGTTTTTTATTTCCTGTTCATTTTATGATTATCTTATATATAATAGTTATTATTAACGATTTTTATATTATTTTTAATATATATTTATATTAATTATTATTGAATTTATTTTGTTTTATAGCATATAGCTATATGCTATACATTATCAATGTTATAGAATTATTTAAATTCTTAGTGTAGTTTAAATGAGTAAGATAATAGAATATTTTGTATGCTTTTTTTTTTAAATTTTATTAACAATAGTTTTTTTTAAATATATAGTGTGGTTTATATTAGGTTTATAATTATCTATATATAAGGATTTGTTTGGTTTTGCTGTTAATAAAATTTTTTACATTCTAAGGCTTTCAATTGTTCATCTTGTGACATTTGAATAATAAAAATACTGCTAGATGGCAGCACCAAAATTTGTCTTTTGACGATAAGTTATAAATTTTGTCTTTTGCAGCTATTTTTCAGTTATAATTTCCTACACCAGGTGTGATTTTTTAGCTAAATTTTGACGATATTGTTAAATAGTAATTAATTAATTTAATAGTGCATTTTAGTTATTTTAAATAATGTAATTACTTTCTATTTATTTTATTTTATATTATATTAATTCCATTTATCATGGTATTTCAAAATGTATTAACTGCATCCTTTGGTATCAATTACTGTGATTTCTTAACTGTTTTATTCACCTTAATCTTTACTATATTTTGGTAGCCATGTGCGCGTGGATATATTGAAAAATACTGAAATATTAATCGGTATGTTGTGTATTATTTCTATTTTATATCCTATAAATATTTAAACAGGTTTTATTGATTTTTCCATTTCATATTATTTGTTTCTATTCTGTTTTCATTTTTAATCTATTCACTTGATTATAATGGTTGTTCGGGCACAGAGAAAAATAATTTTTAGCTTTAGCTTATTTTTCTCACAAAAAACACCCATATTGCTTATATCATTGAAGTCTGTGCCTTTGAAAACGTAATTCAATATATAAGCTTTTCCATTATTTGTCGGTGTCCACTTTCTTATTTTTTCTTCCATAATAATTCTTATAATAAATTATTTGGCACTTTTTTTTATACTTATAGATTTAATTCATAATATTACGGTTTTTGATGGTGGTAGGTTATGTTTAATTAATGGTTATATATATATATATATATATATATATATATATACATATGTATATGTGTGTGTGTGTGTGTGTGTGTGTGCATATATATTACATTCTTATCCTTTTTTAACATTTAATTTAACTCTCATGATATATATATACACACATAACGCACACATATATATAGGCATATAAATAATATTTTATTTTTATTTTATTTTATTTTTACATTTATGTCAATGGCATGTAATTTCATTTTAATCAAATATACAGAGTATAACTAAAAAAGGGTCAAAACTTTACAGATTTATTGAATGCAGCTATACGAGCAAATTTCGTCATAGAATGTATGGTCGGAACGCAAGCGGTAACAAGCTGAAAGATATTTTTTCACTGTCGCAATTAAAGAATTAACACAAAAATGATAGGAGACACCTCAGAAAACATTTTATTTACAGGAATGTAGTTAATGTACATTTTCAAAGAAATTGCTCAAAAGATCTTCCGCCAGCTGTTATGCACGCTTCACATCTGCGTGATAGTGATTCATGGTAATTTGCGATGGCACCGGGCATTTCTCGAATATCGCTGGCAACACCGGCAATCCAGTCGACTAGATTCATATTGGTTTCAGTGGAGCACTCGTAGATTAGGCTTTTCACATGGCCCCACAGGAAAGAGTACAAACACGAAAGATCCGGCGTTCTTGGTGGCCAAGCTATGGGATCACATCAACAAATACATCGACCTGGGACAGTGAAAAACGACCTTTTAACTTCTCACCGCTCTCATTCCAACCATACACCACTGTAAAGAAAAAAAAAACGAAGATTCAACTTGCAATCGAGACGAGAGTACTATCTCCGTATTTTAACATAAATTTTCTCCCATAAATTCCAGAAAAACGGAAAATTTTCAGCAATTTATGGGGGGAAAATTTCCGAAAAATACGGATTTCTGCAATTTATGGGGGGGGGGAGGATTTCCGTTAAAATACAGAAATAGTGCTGGCGTCTAGATTGCCAGTAGAATATCCGTTTTTTACTCCGTTTTTTTTACAGTGAATTTGACGAAATATGCTCGTATATATGCGTTCTATCACTCGTAAAGTTTTGCCCACTTCTTCAAATACACCCTGTACAAATGGTGCATCCCCCCCCTTTATTTTAAAACATATGATTTCATTTAATTTATAAATATATTGCATGTTTATATTCGTATGCATGTGAAATTAATAATAAGAATAAGAATAATAAAAACTACAAAACTCTGTTTATGATCTTTTATGTCAAAAATTTCAGGAAATTATTTACATCGAAGTACGTCTTTGTAATTTATTACACTTAATTCTAAATATCTTGTGTCTAAGCATGTGCTAATTTGTACACCGGAGAGGAAATTAAAGTAACTTTTCTTCCGTGAAAGAAATTTACTGAACAGCACTATCACAAAAAAGAAACGGAAAGGTAATCACAGAATCAGAAGTTCACCTTCTGAGTTCTTTTGTCCTTTTTGAGAAAGAACACTGGTGATTAATTCTGCATCCTCTATAAAAGAGCGAAAATGTTTAATTTTCCGTTTCTTTAGAAGAAAACAATGCGGTTTATTAAAATAAATGATTGTATATCAGGATGAGAAAAGAAAATTTTTGCATAATAATGTATGAATATTAAGTATATATAACCGTGGTTTGTTTATCTTTTAGTATAATGTTAGGTAGCATGTACGCGTCAGATAATCTACTCCAGACGAGGAGAGTATAAATAGTACTGAGACCTTAGTCCTAAAGTTAATTTTACACGCAGACAGAGACTGCATAAATAAAATATTTTACACTGAATTATAGGAAAAATAACTAATAAAATTACCTACAAAGCGTGCAAATAAAGATTTCTCGACATAAATTAAATACATATTATTATTCATCTTTTTTGAGAAATCTATATCCCGTAAAATTTCTCTATTAAATAAAACAAGTCTGAAATTGTGCGTCAAATGTGGCAAATCAGATACTTTAGTACCATAACTAGTATTGTAAATATTCAGATTTCGGTGCAATAGCTGTTGCACTCTTATGAAAAAATGCATGAATAAAAGTTTATTATGATTCTGTATATTAATTTCAGTAATACGGAAATAATAGAACTGCATCTTAAATATTACATAATCATCATAGCGACCTAGAATCATTGCCTATCATGGTATATCATTAATTAATTACGTATGACAGGATATAATAGAATGAAGAAAATTTTTATTAATATTTTTTTGTGTTTTAATTCGATTTTAATAAAATTTGAAATGAATAGACAAAATTCTGCAATGATTATATATACTAAATTTCAAACCATTCGGCTGTGAATTTTTTTGTACTGTTATATGCGAATAGACACACAGATGGACGGCAAAGACTATCGGTGCTACGTATTTATATAATAACGAACTCATCTAATAACAAATAAAGTGAAATAATACTTGCAGGTCAATGTAAATTAAATCAATATGCATTTATACAAAAAGTACACAAATAAATATCAGTAACAAATTGTGACAGTAAAATTGGAATTGGTGATTTTAGACATAATTTATCTTATTATATCAATGTGTCATAAAGTGCTTTATAATACTGAGTTCATTAATATATGGATTACGATCATGTTTTCCAATACGAAAATCGGAAGTTTTAACATGCAAGACCGTCGTTTTGTGTTTCCCAGTTGAATTTTGATTCAACTCGTATTTTTCTTTGTAATATGAATCAATTATTTTATCAGTTATATTTTTGTGCTGTACATATTTGCATAAAAGAAAAAAAAAATCAAAAAGGGATTATTAGAAAAAAAAAAGTCTGATTTATTATTTCTAGATTAAAACTTTTCATGAAATAACTTATATCGAAATGTGTTTTTGTAATTAATTGCACTTTATTCTAAATGTATCGTGTGACAGTATGTGGTAATTTGTTCCAAAAAGGGGAAATTGGAATTCCTTTATTTATTTCCCTTAGATTTTTTTTTTTTTTTATATATATATTTCAAAAACAAACGGAAAAGAAATCATAAAAATCAGAAGTTGGCCTTCTGCGAATTTTTGTTATTTCCCGAAAAGGACATTGGCGATTAATTTTGCTTGATTTCCAGAAAGAAGGAAATTATATAATTTTTCATTTCTATAAAAAAGAAAAATTCATTTCAATATATAGTTGTTTGTTAAAAGGAAATATTTAAACCGAGTTAGGAGTAACTGGAATATAACTTTTTATGAAGAGATAATGACAATTCATATTCGTAAGTTAACACAATATTTGATGTTCGACATGACAACGGAAATTTTTAAAAATGACTTTCTATGTCGATACAAGAATTCAATATTTTCTATGTGTTTTCAATTTAGTAAGCGAAACGCGTATACTTGCTAATTAAGAAAAAAAGCGCAATAAAAATCTTATAAAATGAACGAAGCTTTTTAGGCTTTTAATTTTCTTATAATTCTGTCAATATGAAAACGAACTTAAAGATTATTTTATTTCAAGCATTTGAATTATTTTTTAAAACCTGAATCACTATTTTAATTTAACAAATCACTATTTAATTTTAGTTGTTTCAATTGGTAAATAAATCATACTACAGTAAACTCTCTTTAAGGCGGTCTCTGTGTAAGACGGAAATCTCTCTAACTCAGAAAGATTTGCAAGACCCTGCAAATCCATAGACATAGAGTGAAATTTGTCTAAAGCAGAATATTGTTTACGACGGAAAATTCTCTCGGTCCCAATCGATTCCGCCTTAGGCACAGTTTACTGTAGTTTCAATTTAACAAATGAGTGAAAAATTGTCCATGCTAGGATCCGAACCAGAGACCTTTGGCATGAGCTGCTAATGCTCTGCCAATTGAGCTTTGTCCACCAGATTTGTCCAGGCTAGCTCAGATGGCATAGCATTAATGGTTCGACTCCTGGCAAGGGAAGTGTTTCACTCAGTTGGAAAATTACAGCTTATATATTTCTTTTAATATATTTATGCGTCAAAAACTGTCAAAAAGTATTTGGTATTAGTTACTATTAAATAATTAATTCTGCTTTGTTTTACATTTTTATAATATATTACACAAGGGAGGGACATATAAAAACAATAATTAATTGTTTCTGTATACGTGAAAGATTTGAATACCGAAGCTAGAAGTAATATAAGGATGGCAGTACAGAAAACGCTTTTAGGAAATACACTGTTAAACATTCTAAGCCAACTATACAGTCATTTAACCGTTTTTATAGAAATACAGCAGACTCCGCCCACTACATTGGTCGGTTTAATCGTCATTGCGCTATTGTATTTTCTAATGTGATAATTTCTTATAGAACGATATTCAATATACTAAACCATCCTAAAAATATTCTAAATAAAAATGCAAGTCTCATCCAACTCACCTGACTGCAAATTTTTATAAAGGCTACTCTTTAATAAACGGGTGCATCTGATTATGAAACTTTCACCCTTATATATATATATATGTATATAACTAAGCAAAGTAGAACGATATATACATTATATATTAATCCACTCCTGAAAAATTACATCATTAACAATGCAAATCGTATCAAAATCCGCCAGTACAACTTTTTAAATACGACAACCTTTCAATAGAATTCACCTGATTATAGAACTTTCCCTCAGAATTGTACAAATAAACAACGAAGAACGCTATGCAATATAATGAAACATCCTCTGAAAAATTACCTAACCAGGAGTGCAAGTCCCATCCAAGTACATTCTCCAGAATTCAAGTTACAATAAATAGTAGATGGTTATGTAACCGTAATGTATATCTTATCTTAACATAATGTGGTCAATTAACCTTTATCTTCTAAAGTCAAATGACTGGACAGGTTCCTGTAGATTTTTAGCAGTATACGTGCACAAGTTAGCAAATCAATTATACGGATTTTGTCTGATTAATAAATTTATGTATGTTTTTGCATTTTATAATTGCGAAATATTTCACTTAAATTTATATATTTTTAAATAAATACCTAGGGTTTCTTGTCTTTTTAAGTATGATTCACAATTATGATTTTTAAGTATGGTATAGCCAGCATATCGAAATTTGAGACCTTTTTCGTCGGAAATGAAACAGGTGTTTTTGATTCCTGTTCTATAGAACAAAGAGGCAGGCTTATTAAACTTCTCACATTATATATTTTTAACTATATAATGTGTTTTAACTATTTTACTCTATTACTCATGCCGAAACATTCTTGCATATCTTATATTAAACATGCTTAAAATTAGTTTTAATTTCAGTCAGATTTTAATCTTATACTTGCACTTTTATATTATTTTTGTTCAACATTTTTTTTTTTTTTTTCTGAACAATCGGTTTTATCATATAAAAATTCTAGTAGAGGAATCTGTTTAAATATTTCCCCTTAAAACTGTGGTTCTTTTGCTGTTTATTTTTCTTTGCGCTTAGAGAAATGTTATATTTTGGATAATAATAAAATAAATAGATATTATATTTTAATAAAATTACTCTAAAAAAACAAAGAGAAGGTGATAACTGAAACTTGTTTAATACATTTAATGAATATATATATATATATATATATATATATATATATATAAAATTAATACTCTACGTAATAAAATCCGTTCTTTGCTCAATGAAAGTATTATCTGCTTTACAAGTGTTTAGTCAGCATATCGAACTTCGAGACTTTCTCGTCGGAATGAAACAGATGTTTTTGATTCCTGATAACAATATAAATATCAGCAATGAATCAATACAAAGATTAGCAAGATAAGTTTGACCGACGTAATAAACTGTTACTGCTTGTTTTTGCTATAAATTTTAATAAAATATTATTAATCGATCAAAATGTATTCTCTGAAAAATATCCTTTAATTGGACGAAGTTTTAAGTTGATTATATTTCTGTAAAACAGGAAATTTTCAACTACGATTTATCTATTTTTACCTAGAAATACAGAAATTTCCCAAACTAACTTACAAATTACTGGAAATCCCCCAAACTAAATCTGCATTTAGCTCATATCCTAGGGTTTTCCGGTAACTGTTCTCTGGGGCTAACTATTGCAGGGGCATGCAGTGCAGCTATCCGCAGTTATCCCATTTGAGAGGGCTCCCCATGTCAGTAACCAGAACTTTCACCACTTTACTCCCATATTTCTTGTACCCCTTGCACCCCTCACAAAAAGAACGACTTACTATATCGGGAAACTAATGATTAAAATTTTATTAGAACATCTTAGTTTACTGAAAGACGGACATTGTCTTCAAGAAAAATTCATTGTTTTGTTTTCTACTTAACGAGGCAAGTCAAAATCAATTATTAACATCAATTGAGTATCATTATTACATAATTATCATGTGATTCCATATAATGTAATCGTCATCTGATGATTGTATATGATATCATCATGTGATGAGTACATGATGCTGATTATATTACATGATTGACATGTAATATTGTATAATTATCAGATGTAATAATATATCCAATTAATAATGATTATGAGAATCATTATCACTAATGAGATTAGTATCGGGGCCCGACATAGATTATCTAGGGCCAGGATTGTTATCAGTTGATGTAATCATCATTTGACAATTAATTATGATATTATTACATTATAATTACAATCGTATCATTATTAATTGAGTATCATTAGTATTATTATCATCATTTTTTCTACTAGTTTAATAATACTATTTTTTAGACCATCTTTATCGTGACACCCTGTATACAGATGTGAATATTACCTGGTATGAAATTTATGTAAGTATATAATAGGTATTGAAGTTCAGTACTAAGCGTATTTTGCAATGTACAGATAGAAGGACGCCCTACCTAATGATGCTTGTCCCGGATCCCTAGTCAAGCTCAAGTCGGCCCTTGACTGTTCTGCTTAGTAATTTTTCGTATGAGAAATGTAACTTTTTTTCCGCAAATAAAAAAACTTCGAAAACCTACGTTCAGTCAAACGACGGAAATGACTTCAAACTGCTGAAAAACAGTCACAGGTGTTTTCCAGCAATTTGATGCCACCAGCTGTACATTTTACACTTTTTGACACCAGCAACTGTCCTTTTCAAGCTGTTTGACAAAATTCTTTTTAAGAATGTATTGCATGATATTGTTTATTCAATAATCTTTCCAGTGATATATAGTTTTACGTTATTATTAAAATAATGCAATGTTATGAGTCATCAAATTGTAAAAAGGCATATTTTTTAACGGTATACGTAGTTTCGACTTCTAGTTTATAATGTGAGTTCTTATATTCATAATTTTCCTTTAGTGAGAAAAATATATTTTTACCTCTGTGCCATTTCATATTTATTTAGATACATTCATGTAATACATATTTCTGTATCTGTCTACTTTCTCACGACATTTTAATGTAACTTTCGTATCAAAAGACAGGTGCAGAGATATTAATTTTATTTTTAGATTAAACAATATAAATTGATATAACAATATAATATTACATAACAATTAACAATATAACAATTAACGATATAACAATTAATGTATTGAATTAATGCATTTGCTCATTGCATTTTTTTATCATCTTCTTTTATTTACATTGATATTTATGAATGTCAAAAACATTATTTATCCATCGTTTTTATAACGTTCTCATATCTACGTAATACACTGCTTGACAATTACTAATGAAAAGAAACATTTTTTAAAAAATACGTAGTCACAGGTAATGCTTGAATAAATGAAACTAAGTACATGCAATAGAGGGGAAGTGCTATATTTAAAGCTGTCACCTCTGCAATAGATGAATTTTTTGTGACATAGGATTTTTCGTGGCTAACATTAAAAAAACTACTGCACACAAAAATATGAAAATTGGTAATATTGTACAGAAATGTTTGATAATCACGCTGAAGTAGATAGTTTTTTTTTTTTTTTTTTTTTTAGTCAAAGAATTATTTTAAGAGATATTTTATGTTAAAGTTGGTGAAAATTGTTCCATTAAAAAAGTTTTATAGAGCAAAAACTATACATAGGAATTTAATCTTTTTTTTTCTAAGGATACGCATTAGAAGCACCCAGTGCGCAAGCTGCATTTATTTTTTACTTTGATTAATTGTTTGAGGAATTAAATAAATTTTAAGTTCAAATTTTCAGCATTTCGAGAGATATTTTTTTACATACTTTAGAAAAAGTTATTATTTTAATTTTTTGCCAATTGTAAAAACAGCACAAATAATAATATTTGCTTCAAATTAAAAATTTGTTTACACGTGTCTATTATAAACAGAGAAAAAATCCAAATTAGAATTAAAAGATTACGTAATAAAAGCAAGAAGAAATTGAAAATTACGTCATAAAAACTGTATTTACGTGTGGATATTAAAAAAAAAAGATGAAAAACTTTAAAATAACAAATTTATTAATACATGTTAAAAGCCTTAAATAGAAGAAATTACGTCGTTTAAATTGGTGAAATAATAATATTGCCAGACAGTTTAAATATAAAAAAAATATATTTATACGATACATTTAGTTTACCTTGCTAGATGATCTTTTAAACTATTGTTGACAATTCCAAGGCTGCACAAATAAAAATATTTCATTTCTGGTAACAAAAGTATTTTCATGTGAATAATAAAAAGAGAATGAAAACTTTAAAATAATAAATTCAATAACATGCGTTAAAAGCAGTAAATAGGAAAAATTACGGCATATTTAAAATGACCAAATGATAATATTGCAAAACAGGTTAAATTTACAAATATACTATTTACACGAGACATTTATTTCATATTTTGAGTTGATCTTTTTAACTATTATTCTGAATTCTAAGACAGCGCAAATAATATTTTCTTTCTAACAACAAAAGCATTTTCACATGAATATTAAAAAGAGAAAGAAACTTTCGGTGAAAATTACATCAGATTTAAAACGGTACTTTTAAAATGTCTTATTTTAAACAATTATCTTTTATCGTTGTTAAAAAAAATACCAAGACTCAAAGACTCTGTTTACATAGATCAATTTAACTTAGCCTTTTTTTCAAATGTTAAACTCATCTTATTTGATGTAACATGAAAACAGCCAGTAGATATTTAACAGCAGCTGATTCGACCTTAAAATTTCCCAATCAAATAGAAATGAATGGAAACCCGTTTACAGGGCTATCGCCATTTATTTTATTATTGTTATTATTATTATTATAGTTCAACATTCCGCAACATTTTTAAAGCCGATGAAATTAGTGCGTGTTTACAGTTTCCGGTGTCTCAATGGAGAATGGTGAGCGTAGTTCGTAGGGGGCATAGTTCCCTAGTAATGTAGAATTCGGCGAAGGGTATGGGGAAACAGTGCTTTTACCCCCGAGTTATCTCGGGGCAGCCGGTGAAGTGGTTAAAAATTAAGAAACCATTAAGAAAACGTGAAAGAGTGGTATTAATGAAACCATAATTTAATATAAAGGTACTTGGAACATTAAAAGTCTAAAACATAGACACCCCCCCCACCCCCCACCCCAAAAAAAAAAAAAAAAAAAAAAAACATACATTCCTAATAAGTTTGTTTATTTATTTATTTTTATTAATATTATTATTTATAGATGAAGATGTCTAAATCAAAAATGTAGGAATATTTCCTTCGTCACTTTTAGCACGAATTCAATGCAAGGAGCAGGACTATTTGAATATTTATTTTAAATAAAATTTTAAAACTACTTTTTAAACATATGTTCTTTTCGAATTTTCATTCTTTTGGGTTTTTTTTTTTATTTTTATTTTCAAATGCTCTGAAATCCGGACATGTCATTTGCCGAGAGTCGATTAGCATTTTCTTTTCCAGAATAATGAATATAAATATCAAATATCCTTTAATATATTAGCCTTCTCACCGCCGCGAACTGATATATCCTTTCACTAAACTCCAGTTTCACTGTAGTGGAAGCATTTTTTTTTAATTAATATAATTCTACAAATGTAATGCAGTTTTAAAATATTCTGTTATATATAATACTCTCAAGACTCATACTCCAATACGTAATTAAATTATTTATCTCATGTTTTAAAAATAATCTTTTTTCAGACTTTTTAAAAAATTAAAGAGAAAACAACTTTACAATTCTCCCCTTTTGCTCGGCGATCGGGGGGTTAATACTTCTTTCAAAACAACACAATAATAATTATTAAAAGTCTAGCATGGTTTTAAACAGAATTACACAAATGTATTATTATTTTTATTTCATTCTGAATTTTGTAGGAATTTATTTGTTATAAAAATCGTACCGGAGTGGAAAAAAAAGAAATAAAACAATATAAAGACATACGTGTATGATGAAACGCATTAATTTATTTGAATGCTTTATTTGTTCTGTTTACTTTTGAAATTAGTTACATTTACCTATGGCATTTAATCTCAGCTTACACATTATTCGCAGATGGTATATTATGTGCAGATGGTTGTGTTACTTTCACGTTTGTCAAGATAAGCATGCTTATCGCATACGCTAAAACAAATGTTCTTGGAAATCCTCATTTCTCTTTCACCTGTTATTCACAGTTTCCCAGTTCCGTTTGTTGAAAACAGGTCTTAAGCAATTAATGTAAGTTATTTTTATATGAATTAAAATAGATAAGTTTTATTTTAACAAATGAAATTTCAGTGCGCCGTATTATATTTGAGTAATAAGCATTAAATAAAGAATTTTTATTTGCAAAATTTTAAGCGAGACTAAAATTTTCAAAATTATATTTTTATATTTTAATAGATATTCACAGTTGATGATATCCACTAAAAGGCATATCAATTTCCTTATTTTTCTTTTCGTTATTATGATTTTTATAAACATAAAACATTTTAAAGAAAAACATATAGTTTTTTTTTTTTTTTTTTTTTTTTTTTTTTTTTTTTTTTTTTTTACTGTCTATCTTCGCACAAAATCGGTGTAATGAAAAAGTACTTTCTGCAAAATATTTGTATATCTAAATATCTAATGAATTTTAAATTAATGTAATACTGTAAATAGTTTGTAATTTCTTCCATAAGATTTCAATAAGACAATTGTTTCACCTATACAAATATTTAAAATTAGATCACATTTGTATCAGTCATTTCAAAAAAAAAAAAAAAATAAATAAAAAATAAAATAAAATAAAATAACAATAAAAATACTTCAAAAATCAACAGAAACTGCTCTATAGACAAATTTAAGTATTTTTAATAACTTTTATAAATATTTTTATATGTATGTCAGTAAAATGTTATGGTAAATAATATAAATAAATATATATTTTTTTTTTTTGTCCTCGAAAGATTTAGGGCTTTACACATGATATATGGGGCATTCTCACAATCTTTTGACTTTTGGGGAAAAAATCTGACAAAATAATATTACTAAAATAACCTTTTAATCTGATAGACGAATGCCTTAACCCGGGAGAACTCGCTAGTGAGAATGCCCAATTGCTTTTCTTTTACTTTACATTCATATAATATCAACTTTTTTTGGTTGGCTTAGTACTTTTATTCACAAAATTGGTAAAATAATTGTAAAACATTTTAAAATTTTAATTAAAATGAAAAATGATTTAAATAAGAGTCTTTAAAAAGTACGACTGTGAGAGAAAATCTCATGCAGCGAGTTCTCCCGGGTTAATGATTCAAAATAAAGAAAAAAATGGTCAGCAGCGATTTTTTTTTTTTTTTTTTTTTTTTTTTTTTTTTTTTTTTTTTTTTTTTTTATTTAACTGAGGTTTAAGTTAAACTTGCGAGTTTAATTTTCCTTATCATTTTACCCCTAAAACTTTTTATTTTCTTCTAAATTTTTACTTATAATGAATTTTTATAGTACCCACAGGACATTCAAATAAGAAATAACAACAATGCAGTACTTTTGATACAGAATTTTTGTATAACATTGTCTTAAAGGGGTGTTAAAGAAGGGACGGTAAAGATGGAATGGTAAGGAAAATTACCACCTATTTTTAGGAAAATCATGTTAAGGGTAAGTGATAGCCACAATGATCATTGATTTTTAGAAACTGTTGTTAACATTGGATTAAATTATTTTTTTTTATTTATTTATTTACCTCGAAAAGTGCAGGAATAAATCTTGTGGACGGTGAGACTACCAATAAAGCCACGATGCTTGAATTGATATTTAAATGCTGATTTAAATCTACAGTAAATTTCCTACCAAAGAATTTTAGACATAATTTGTCTTGCATACTTCTGCATGAGAAAAAACTTGAAAAAAATTCTGTGGCTGCATCTGAAATGATTTTCTGTATAATTTTAAAAGAGGGATGGTAAGGAATCTAAAACCCAAGGACAGAGTTTAAAAAATAATAACAACCCTAAAAATGTGTGCAGGTTAATTTTTAGCTACACTAGGGGGCTCGGCCCCCTACGAGCTACGCTCGCCAACCCCCCATTCAGACACTGCAGTCTCTAAAAGCACGCTAATTTGATCGGCTTTAAAAAGATTTTGGAAGATTGAATTATAATTAAAAAAAACAAAGGCGATCTCCCTATAAACGGGTTTCTATTCATTTCTCTTTGATTGTGGAATTTTACGGAAAAATCAGCTGCTGTTAAAAGATACAATGGCATTTTAAAATCATCTAATATAAAATGAATTAAGTAAACAGAGTCTTTGTCTCCCGGTATTTTTTAACAAAGCGAAAAGAAAGTCCTTTTAAATAAGACATATTAAATATATCGTTTTTAATCTGACGTAATTTTCACCAAACTTTTCTTTCCCTTTTTAATATTTTATACTTTTATTAGAAATGAAATATTATTTGCGCTGTCCAAAAAAAAAAAAAAAAAAAAAAAAATAGTTGAAAAGTTCATCTCAAAATATCAAGTAAATGTCTCGCGCTATTTTTAAATTTAAACTATTTTGCAATATTATTTTTTGTTCATTTTACGTAATAAGTGTAATGTGACGTAAATGTGATGTAATTTCTCCTATTTAAGACTTCTAACGCATGTTAATGAATCCATTATTTTACAATATCCTTTCTCTGTTAAAATTCACGTGTAATTATAGATGAAGAAATTTTCAATAAGTTCCTGCTTTTTATACGTAATTATATTATCTAATTATTCTAATTATTCTAATTTGAAAGTTTTTTTTTCTGTTTATAATAGTCACGTGTAAATAAATTTTTAATTTGAAGCAAACATTATTGTTTCCGTTGTTTATACAGATGGCAACAGGTTAAATTAGTACAATTTTCTGAAATAAGTAAAAAATATCTCTCGAAATGCTGAAAATTTGAATTTAAAATTGAAATAAAACCTCGAAAAATGAGTCAAATTAAAAAAATAAATCAATTCTGCACACTGGGAAATTATAACGTATAAAATGATCTAAAAATTATTAAATTCCGATGTATAGTTTTTGCTCCTATAAAACTTTTTTAGTGGAACGATTTTGTCCAACTTTAGCATTAAATATCTCTTAAAATAATTCTTCGATTTGAAAACTGTGTGCATCAGCGTGTTTATCAAACATTTCTGTATAATACTACCAATTTTCATATTTTTGTATGCATTATTTTTCTTAACATTAACGAAGAAAGACCTCCGGTCACAAAAAATTCAAAACCGGCGGCGGCGGCGGCGGCGGCGGCGGCGGTGACAGCGGTAGTTACTTTTTTTTAGAATAGAGAGATATTTATATAAAACAATAGTTCCAGTTTCAGAAAAAAGTTACCTCGAATTATTCTTATTGAAAGAATTTTATCCAGCCAGCTCCAAACGTAAATATCAGCATCAGGGACACGGGGCGGTATAGGTGTTTTCCATGTGTTTGGGACCCCAACATCGTCCAAAACTTATTTATCTCGTAAATATTGTTGTGCAATCATGCAATGGGATGTTTCTCAGTATATGAAAAAAAAAAAAAAAACACAAAATTGTATTAAAATAAAAATTATTATTCAGGGACATGAAAGTTAAAAGATTGTGAGAATGCCCCATATACATTAGATTTATAGCAAAGATGCATATAAATTCTTATCGCCTGTATGAAGTGTGGAGGTTGAGGGAAAATCTCCTTTTTATTATTTGATAGATAACAAGTAATATAAAAATTTTGTTTTTAAAATCAATTCCTACTTAGGCCATCAAAGGAAAATTTAATATAATCAAGCTAATATGAGTTTTTGTTGCATTAAAATATCTCAATTTGTTGATTTTCTATAAGCAAGTAGGTTTACAATGGAACTCTATGGGAATTTGGCGAAATATTACAGATATCGCCAAGTTGGCGTCACTTTTGGCGACTCATTTTGGCCGCCAAATTTGGCGATATATCGCCAAGTTGGCGACAAACTTGGCGGTATTTTCGACAGAACTGGGTCCCCCCCCCTATGGTAACCCTTATTGAAAATACTTTCATTGAAATTCAATAACCAATGGCGGCCATTTTGTTTCCCATGCAAAACTAAAATTAATTAATTAAAATTTAATTAATTAATTAATATTTGAAAAAACTTTATTAACGTCAATTTTCATCCAGTACAAGTTCAAAAAAATTTATTTCAACCTGATAGGATGAATAATGAGTATTTTATTAACGATTGAAAATTTGTACAAGATAAATATATAAATATACTAGCAGGCTATGCCCGCTGCGCTGGTCAATATTTCCAAATGAACCTTGGATTAAACTAAATGGTGAATTTGAACTTGTATTTTAAACAATATGGATCTTCAGCTTGACCTTGCACATTACTGAAAACGATGCGAACGCCATTGCGATATAATGTTATCTTAAGCGTTGGACAAAATTTAGCAATTAAGAAGTAATTGTTTTAGTTGATTATAAACAGCGCACTTATGGTCGGGTAATGAGACCGTTATGACAACAGGAATTAATACCTCTGTAACTAATCAACATATAATGAAATCGTATATACTAACACCATTCCTAAAAGTCATGCAACAGGGCCACTTGTAACAAAATATGTTCTGTAGATTTTTTTAAAAAGGCTAAACTTTCATAATCAGGTTCACTTAATTTTTTAACTTTTACTGTTGCTCTATAACTAAGTACCCTTGAACAATATGTATACACTAAAACCTTTCCAAAATTATTACCTATCTAATTGTGGTATATCCTACGAAAGTATTATAAACAATCGGAATGAAATACAAATTTCCGTTGTAAATGTATAGTAGATGATGATGATGCGATTTTGTGTAATAGAATTCATAGTAAAGTTTTCGCTTCAAACAAAAAAGATGCTTTCAACATTAAAGCTAATACACCAATATGTGAAGTATCCGATTACGGAAGGTTAACTTGAATTCTCATGAGCAACTACTCAAAGAAAAGTGAATATGTGGCTTTTGTAATACTTTTATGTCAGCCGGGCGCAGGTAATAAATCAATAAAGATTGTTTTCATAGCATATTCTTATTTTATTATTTTCATTTAAAACACAAACCTTTCACTCATTTCGTTTAAAATGCATGCCTTATACTAATTTCATTTAAAAAACTGAAAAGATAAACAATAACAGGAAATAATACCATAATTAAAAACAAAAAAATATTTTTAATTTACATACGCAAAATGTAACTACTGCTACTGGGAATTTTAAAAATGCTATCAGCGAGATGTGCGCACGGTTGTTATAAATGTACCCATTTTTTCTTCTTATCAAGGAGCAATTTATAAATCGCACAATATTATTCCAATTCCAATTTCTTTCATTGAGGAACCTATGACCGGAAAAAAAATGGAAAAAGACTCTTGTAGATTCTTCGGATGACGGCATCTGACGCCATAAACCGAGTTTATATATATGAAAATAATTTTTAAGTCGTTACAAACATTGCTTTCATACTTAAATATTTTCATCGGTACTACTTGTTATCCCGTCGACCAATTTCGCCAAATTATATAAATCGCCAAACCATTCGCCAAATTATATAAATTGACATAATCTTTATTTTAAAAAACGAAATAACAAATAAATTAGTATAACATTAATAAAAATATAAATAAAACGTCGAGATTAAAATCACTTGATGACGTAAACACGTGTAGTTTGTTTAAATTCAAGTGAATTTGATATTTACGATCAACCATTATTGGCATTTAATCTTATAGTTTGACGATAGATTATTGGTCGACGGAATATCTAAGTAGTACCTTTTCCATTTTTGTTTTATAAAGATCAATTCTCGGTAATTTTTTCCCCTTTATTTTACATAAAATCACTATTTAAAAAAAAATTAAGATGCTTGCATTTTTATTTCAAACTCATAAAGCCGTTTTTATTTTTTAGCCAAAAGGGTTTCAACTACATCGGAAGAATTAGATCTCCACTTCCGTAAATGAAAACCTCTATTTTCTAAAGCCAGTGAAAGTTTTTCAATAATTCTAATAGACTCTTCACTTGAGATTGAACCGGACATACAATCATCAATGTAGAAACTATCTTTAATTATTGAGGCTGTTACAGGATCATCCCTTTCAATATCTTTTCCAATTTGAAATAGGCAACGAGTAGCTAAAAATGGAGCTGATGATGTACCATATGTAATAGTTCGTAGCCTGTATTCCTTTATTGCTGAGTCACGCCAAACAATACGCTGTAAATCTTGATCTTCTGGAGCAATCAAAACTTGTCTATACATCTGCTGAATATCAGCGGTAAAAGCAATAGGATTTACTCTAAATCTTATCAAAATGGTAAAAAGATTTGGTTGTGGAATTTGTCCAACAGCTAAAACAGAATTTAATGAATTAGCATTAGGAGGTTTGCATGAACCATCAAACACCACACGTAACTTTGTTGAAATAGAGTCGCTTTTTATAACAGAATGATGTGGAAGATAATATACTTTGTTGCTTGCAGGATTTGAGTTTTTGTCGATAAGTGTCATATGACCAAGGTCTTCATATTGCTTCATAAAATTTCTATACTCATTTTCAAAATTTTTATCAAATTGAAATTTTCTCTCCGTAGCAAACAAACGTGACACTGCCATGGATTTAGAATCGCTTAATGACATCACATCTTTATAAACTGGCAATTTAACTTCAAATCTACTTTCTGGTGTTACCTTGTAAGTTGAACAAAAATGTTGTTCACAAAATTCTTCTTCCTCAGACAAATGGGGTTTATTAACATCTATTTCTTCTGCTTGCCAAAATTTTTGTAATAATAGATCAACATTGGATTCGTTTTCAACACTAAGAAAATGAGATTGAATACTAGAAGAATATTTACATTTAGGTTCCAATTTTCCGGCTACCACCCAACCAAACATAGTGTTTTGGGCAATTGGCTCATTCTCGGTACTAACAATTCTACCATATCTTAAAATAGTAAAGAAACAGTCAGATCCCAAAATAATATCACATTCCTGTGGTTTCATGAAATCTTCATCTGCTAACTTAATATTTTTAAGGTACTCTATATTTTTCGTATCAAGTAATTCTGCAGGTAATTGAGATGTCACTTTAGGCAGGATGTATGCCTGAACCTTTAAGGACTCGGTAGAAAGCTTTGAACCTACTGTAAGAGATACTGAACCACGAGTTTGTCCAGCCAATACTCCAGCAATTCCATTTAATCGAATTCTGTCATTCTTTCTTTTTAACCCTAAAGTTCTTACGACATTTTCACTAACAAAAGAACATTCTGAACCAGAATCGAGTAGAGCTCTAAAAGAGTAAGGTTTATTTTCATTATTATATAAGAGAACTTTAGCAGTAGGTAGGAAAGAAACACATTTTGAATTATTGAAAGAAGCACTAGAATTAATTTGTAATTCGTGAGATGTTGACTCCTGTACAAATTCTTTATTTGACTGATGGTTTTTATTCTCAGATGAATTTGGAAAAATTTTATTTTCAAACTTAGCAGTGCAAGCATTATTACTTTTATTCTCTTCATGTAAGAGTGTATTATGTTTACTTTCACATTTAAAGCATTTCAAATGAGAATTTGGACATTCCTTAACTTTATGAGAGTTTAAACATAAAAAGCAACAGTTATTACGCTTAATAAAGTTCTTTCGAGCAACAACATCCATGGATTTAAATTTAATACATTTATAGAGCGGATGTATTCCTTGACACTTTAAGCACACCTTTGATTGCTTATCATTAGAACTGTACTTGGAACCAACAAAATTTGAACTTTTGGAATGTTTCATATCACTTTCATTGTTAGAGATGAGCTCTAAAGAAGAACATCTTACACTTAAGAAATGAAAAAATTCTTTCAAAGTGGGAAATTCATTTTCTGTACTTTCAATGGACCAAAGTCTCCGACTTTCCGGATCAAGTTTTTGAAATAACAAATATATTAACCATGGGTCTCTATTTGTAGCTTCATCACCAACAGCTTTCAAACCCCTAATAACTTCATCACTAGTATTCAGCAAATTCCTTATATTTATGCTATTAGGATGCAGAACTGATTTTTGTTCTAAAAATAATTTAATCAAAGAATTAACAATTTGTTTCTTTTTATCATATCGATTTAACAACTTTTCCCAAGCTTCTTGATAAGATTCATTAGAAAGGGGAATATGCTTAATTAATGTAGCTGGTTCTTCAGAAAGTAACCCTTTAAGATACTGGAATTTCTGAATGTTACTTAAACCTACTTGTGAATGGACAGTGGAAACAAACATATCCTTAAAATTTGTCCATTCTGAAAACTTTCCAGAAAATACTGGAATATTCAATTTTGGTAGTCTAATATTATATTGATTAGGAATAGTAACAGAAGAACCTTGCACAGAATTGTGTGTTGCAACATTGACAACTTCTGAAGGATTCAAAGAATCTAGTTTGTTTTGATATTTAGTTTTTAACTGAAAATACCTGTCTTCAAATTCTGCTAATTCAGAATCATCATCATTTAAACAAGAATCTAATCTTAAGAACTCTTTAAGTAAATCATCTAATCTTTGTAATCTAATCAAAATTTCATTCTTAGTATTCACATTATCAAAACTATTCTCTAATCTAGTTACAGAGCCTTTCACCCTACCTCTCTCAATTTTAATTTGAGCAGATTTTTTCTCATAATCCTCCATTTTATACAATAACTTATAAGCAGAATAATTTCCAAAATAAAATTAATCAGATAACTTGAAAACAAAACTAATC
Organism: Maratus speciosus; assembly: GCA_963932465.1. Taxonomy (NCBI): domain Eukaryota; kingdom Metazoa; phylum Arthropoda; class Arachnida; order Araneae; family Salticidae; genus Maratus; species Maratus speciosus. The sequence goes on from OZ010790.1 coordinate 138,002,081, forward strand.
AAAATTACTTCAAAATCAAAAGTAATCAGAATTGCTTCAAAACAAAACTAATCAAATTAAGCTCAAAAACAGAAGTAACTGAATTAAATTCAAAAACAGAACAAATCAAATTCAAAAACAGAACTACTATAAAATGTTCATAATTATTCTTTCATACAAACAATAGAATTTTCTGTTCTCAAATGTGCATAAAATTAAAAATCTTCAAAATTCTTCAATGTAAATAATAATTCACCATAATAATTAAATATTCAAATATTTCAAGCAAATAAATCATAATGTTCTTGAGAACAACAAGTAAATAAATCATAATAATCTTGAGAACAATTTTCTTTTTCAAGAACTATCAAAACATAATATTGCAGAATACTATTTTTTCTTATTTTATCAATTCAATAAAGAAGATACTAAATTGTTCTCATATTCTAAAATAATATCTTGCTAAATGCAACTTCAGTAGAAAAATTAAGCTTTAGCATCAAAGAACAATTTCAAAACAAAGCAAGTACTCACATATCACGCCTAAGTGCCTCCAATTTTCTTTATGTAGAGAATTTGAAGAAAGAAATCCTTGAAATTTTCTTATTTTTATTGCACAACACAAAAACAAATCTTGACATTCACGAAAACTTAACACACAATGAAACATACAGTTCTGGTTTCAGAATCAAATTTCTCTAGTTAAAATTAACACTCTAATTAGTATGCTTTCATCACATGAAAGCCTTAAATTACATTATAAAAATATATCCCCTGCCTAACTGGGTGCAGATAATTAAATAGAATAAAGAAAGACAATAATGCAGCAGGAGCAACATTCTCCATGCCACACTCTCAGTAAAACCAAACATCAACTCTCTGATGATGTCATAATTAAGATTTCACAACAGCACAGAATGCATAGTGCTGCCATCTGTCAACAAACAGAATAACTAAATCTTATATTTGATTCTTATCAGTTTAGCACTGAACAGGTTGATTTGAATTTTTTCTGTTGCTAGAGTAACGGATGTAATGATAGATATTTTGAGGTTTACATGCCAAAGACACCGCCAAATTAGAAAAATATGAAATGTATCATGAACTGTTGGACTTATAAAAATTTATTTGGTAGCATTCGATTCAGCATACAAAACTACATTAAAATATGCTATCATTTGACGCATAATTTTGATATTCGATTTTTTTCCCCTCCCCGTGCAAAAACCATTAGGGGTGACACTATAGAAAGTCCTTTCTTAGCAGAAGTTTATGTCATAAGAAGTATTTTTACCACGATTTTCAGGATTTTAGGTTCAGTAGTTTGCGCTGTGCATTAATTAGTCCCCTAATCCAGACTTTATTTTATATACTATATTAGATATGCGATTTTGCGGTGAATCGATGATCGAAAATTAGTCCAATATCATTTGAAATATTACATAACAGAGGAGAAAGTACGAAGAAAGACGAAGAAGAAATGACGAATTACAAAAACTTGTAATTTTTTTTTTCAAAATGTTGAATTTTTCCATAGTAATAACGTATTAAAACATAAATTTCCTTAAAAATTATCTTTATTTCCTAGATTTCGAATCTGTGAATTTTCCTATAAATGAAATTGGCGATGTGACTTGAGAAAATAGATAATATTTGCTTAAATAAAATGGGTAATATTCGTTGATCTGAGTTCGAGTTTATAAATATCACATGCTTTCGGAATTACGGCGAAAAACATTTTAAAAAGTATGAAATTATTTTACAATATGTATGTGTGGCAGAAATTCACCCTGAAATTTAAGTATTCGATTCCATTTTTAAAATATTAACTGATATCTATATAAGTAACAATTGAATATGAAAATGTACTCAAAAAATGATCTCTTTCACCTAAAAAAACACCATTTGTGAGAACATCCTCAAGCTAATGTCACGCTTATGCATTTTTGACTTAAAATCACATTGTTTGGCGACAAAAGAAAAATAAAAAATTGTAAAGAAACAAATAGTAATTACACATGTGACTCACAATTACATCTGCTTGTTTCTTCTATAAGTCGCGTGATGGGACAATTAGATATATATAAAAAAGAAAAGAACAGAAAGAAAATGTCGTTAAAATTTCATCTAATCAAATTTTCAGATTCGTTTCCATATCTAACGCAAGCGATAAAGAGCCAAATATTGCGTATCAAGTGTAATATTTCTTATTAAATTAATTTTTAAGCATTACAGATATTTCTTTCAGGTTTTGATTAAATGTTTTCGTTTTTCAATATTATCACTCACTAAAACGGATTTTCTTCTTTTTTTTTTTTCATTTAAATAAAATTAGTAACAGTTTTTCTTTTATTTTTCGAGGTTTAATAGCCGTTTCAATTTTTTTTATCAACGATGAATTTCGCCAAGAAATAAAATGGTAACCTTATCGCCCAAAATAACAGAAATTTCCGTCATAATTCTAAAACTAATATAGGTAGAATAATGTGTTATAGATTAAAACCTTCCCTGAAACAATACCTATCTAACGGTATAGGTTCCGTAAAAATCAATGCAGTAGAACTCGAAATCTAGGCGTTCGGAACGAAATTTCCGTTTGGATTTTATATATATAATAGATAATAGAATAGATAATAGACTTTATATATATATAAGAGAATAGATAATAGATTATGTGTTATGAACTATCTCAAAGTTTAAAACAGATCGCATTGTTAGATTTGCTAATTTTAACAATATCGCGTTATGTTAGTTCCACATTCCACCACCAGGGAGCGCACTCTATTCTTAGCGAAAGCGTATCTGAATGAATCTCCTTCATGCAACCTTTCCGTAGATACATGAATCGGGAGGGTGGCGGTCTTAACCAATAATTTAAGATAATTGCTGAAATTACTACGAAAAATATTTTAAAGGGGCTCTACGCGAGCCCCTAATAGAGTTAGAGGAAATCGGAAGACGGCAAAATAATCGCGGGGAAAAGTTTGCTTGGGTACTTCGGAGCTACTTTTGGCGCGAGATCTAAGCTCTACGACCAATAGGAGCCCAGATATTTAAGGAAATATGAAGTAACAAAGTCAAAAATAATAGAATTTTCCGTAATAATTCTATAACTAATCTAGGTAGAATGATGTGTTATAGCTTGAAACCTTTCCTGGAACGATACCTATCTAAGGGTATAAGTTCCGTAAAAATCCATGCTGTAGAACTCGAAATCTCGGCGTTCGGAACGAAATTTCCGTTTGAATTTTATATATATACTAGCAGGCTATGCCCGCTGCGCTGGTCAATATTTCCAAATGAACCTTCGATTAAACTATATGGTGAATTTGAACTTGTATTTTAAACAATATGGATCTTCAGCTTGACCTTGCACATTACTGAAAACGATGCGAACGCCATTGCGATATAATGTTATCTTAAGCGTTGGACAAAATTTAGCAATTAAGAAGTAATTGTTTTAGTTGATTATAAACAGCGCACTTATGGTCGGGTAATGAGACCGTTATGACAACAGGAATTAATACCTCTGTAACTAATCAACATATAATGAAATCGTATATACTAACACCATTCCTAAAAGTCATGCAACAGGGCCACTTGTAACAAAATATATTCTGTAGATTTTTTTTTTAAAGGCTAAACTTTCATAATCAGGTTCACTTAATTTTTGAACTTTTACTGTTGCTCTATAACTAAGTACCCTTGAACAATACGTATACACTAAAACCTTTCCAAAATTATTACCTAACTAATTGTGGTATATCCTACGAAAGTATTACAAACAATCGGAATGAAATACAAATATCCGTTGTAAATATATAGTAGATGATGATGATGCGATTTCGGGTAATAGAATTCATATTAAAGTTTTTGCTTTAAACAAAAACGATGCTTTCAACATTAAAGCTAATACACCAATATGTGAAGTATCCGATTACGGAAGGTTAACTTGAATTCTCATGAGCAACTACTCAAAGAAAAGTGAATATGTGGCTTTTGTGATACTTTTATGTCGGCCGGGCGCTTGTAATAAATCAATAAAGATTGTTTTCATAGCATATTCTTATTTTATTATTTTCATTTAAATCACAAACCTTTCACTCATTTAATTTAAAATGCATGCCTTATACTAATTTCATTTAAAAAACTGAAAAGATAAACAATAACAGGAAATAATGCCATAATTAAAAGCAAAAAAATATTTTTAATTTACATACGCAAAATGTAACTACTGCTACTGGGAATTTTAAAAATGCTATCAGCGAGATGTGCGCACGGTTGTTATAAATGTACCCATTTTTTCTTCTTATCGAGGAGCAATTTATAAATCGCACAATATTATTCCAATTCCAATTTCTTTCATTGAGGAACCTATGACCGGAAAAAAATGGAAAAAGACTCTTGTAGATTCTTCGGATGACGGCATCTGACGCCATAAACCGAGTTTATATATATGAAAATAATTTTTAAGTCGTTACAAACATTGCTTTCATACTTAAATATTTTCATTCGTACTACTTGTTATCCCGTCGACCGATTTCGCCAAATTATATAGATCGCCAAACCATTCACCAAATTATATAAATTTACATAATCTTTATTTTAAATAACGAAATAACAAATAAATTAGTATAACACTAACAAAAATACAAATAAAACGTCGAAATTAAAATCACTCGATGACGTAAACACGTGTAGTTTGTTTAAATTCAAGTGAATTTGATATTTACGATCAACCATTATTGACATTTAATCTTATAGTTTGACGATAGATTTTTGGTCGACGGAATATCTAAGTAGTACCTTTTCCATTTTTGTTTTATAACGCTAAATTCTCAGTAATTTATTTCCTTTTATTTTACATAAAATCACTATTTTTTAAAAAAAATTAAGATGCTTGCATTTTTATTTCAAACTCATAGAGCCGTTTTTATTTTTTAGCCAAAAGGGTTGATTTGAATTTTTTCCGTTGCTAGAGTAACTGATGTAATGATAGATATTTTGAGGTTTAGATGCCAAAGACACCGCCAAATTAGAAAAATATGAAATGTGTCATGAACAGTTGGACTTTTAAAAATTTATTTGGTAGCATTCGATTCAGCATACAAAACTACATTAAAATATGCTATCATTTGACGCATAATTTTGATATTCGATTTTTTTCCCCTCCCCGTGCAAAAACCATTAGGGGTGACACTTTAGAAAATCCTTTCTTAGCAGAAGTTTATGTCATAAGAAGTATTTTTACCACGATTTTCAAGATTTTAGGTTCAGTAGTTTGCGCTGTGCGTTAATTAGTCCCCTAATCAAGACTTTATTTTATATACTATATTAGATATGCGATTTTGCGGTGAATCGATGATCGAAAATTAGTCCAATATCATTTGAAATATTACATAACAGAGGAGAAAGTACGAAGAAAGTCGAAGAAGAAATGACGGATTACAAAAGACTTGTAATTTTTTTTTTTTCAAAATGTTGAATTTTTCCATAGTAATAACGTATTAAAACATAAATTTCCTTAAAAATTATCTTTATTTCCTAGATTTGGAATCTGTGAATTTTCCTATAAATGAAATTGGCGATATGACTTGAGAAAACAGATAATATTTGCTTAAATAAAATGGGTAATATTCGTTGATCTGAGTTCGAGTTTATAAATATCACATGCTTTCGAAATTACGGCGAAAAACATTTTAAAAAGTATGAAATTATTTTACAATATGTATGTGTGGCAGAAATTCACACTAAAATTTAAGTATTCGATTCCATTTTTAAAATATTAACTGATATCTATATAAGTTACAATTGAATATGAAAATGTACTGAAAAAATGATCTCTTTCACCTAAAAAAACACCATTTGTGAAAACATCGTCAAGCTAATGTCACGCTTATGCATTTTTGGCTTAAAATCACATTGTTTGGCGGCAAAAGAAAAATAAAAAATTGTAAAGAAACAAATAGTAATTACACATGTGACTCACAATTACATCTGCTTGTTTCTTCTATAAGTCACGTGATGGGACAATTAGATATAAAAAAAAAGAAAAGAACAGAACAGAAAGAAAATGTCGTTAAAATTTCATCTAATCAAATTTTCAGATTCGTTTCCATATCTAACGCAAGCGATAAAGAGCCAAATATTGCGTATCAAGTGTAATATTTCTTATTAAATTAATTTTTAAGCATTACAAATATTTCTTTCAGGTTTTGATTAAATGTTTCCGTTTTTTAATATTATCACTCATTAAAACGGATTTTCTTCTTCTTTTTTTCTTTATTTTTCATTTAAATAAAATTAGTAACAGTTTTTCTTTTATTTTTCGAGGTTTAATAGCCGTTTCATTTTTTTTTTTTTTTATCAACGATGAATTTCGCCAAGAAATAAAATGGTAACCTTATCGCCCAAAATAACAGAATTTTCCGTCATAATTCTAAAACTAATATAGGTAGAATAATGTGTTATAGATTAAAACCTTCCCTGAAACAATACCTATCTAACGGTATAGGTTCCGTAAAAATCCATGCAGTAGAACTCGAAATCTAGGCGTTCGGATCGAAATTTCCGTTTGGATTTTATATATATCATAGATAATAGAATATATAATAGATTTTATATATATATAATAGAATAGATAATAGATTATGTGTTATGAACTATCTCAAAGTTTAAAACAGATCGCATTGTTAGATTTCCTAATTTTAACAATATCGCGTTATGTTAGTTCCACATTCCACCACCAGGGAGCGCACTCTATTCTTAACGAAAGCGTATCTGAACGAAACTCCTTCATGCAACCTTTCCGTAGATACATGAATCGGGAGGGTGGCGGTCTTAACCAATAATTTAAGATACTTGCTGAAATTACTACGAAAAATATTTTAAAGGGGCCCTACGCGGGCCCCTAATAGAGTTAGAGGAAATCGAAAGACGGCAAAATAATCGCGGGGAAAAGTTTGCTTGGGTGCTTCGGAGCTACTTTTGGCGCGAGATCTAAGCTCTACGACCAATAGGAGCCCAGATATTTAAGGAAATATGAAGTAACAAAGTCCAGAATAACAGACCTTTCCGTCATACTTCTATAACTAATCTAGGTAGAATGATGTGTTATAGCTTAAAACCTTCCCTGGAACGATACCTATCTAACGGTATAAGTTCCGTAAAAATCCATGCGGTAGAACTCGAAATCTCGGCGTTCGGAACGAAATTTCCGTTTGGATTATATATATATAATAGATAATAGATAAATAAATATAGGGAGAGTGTGAGCTAATAGTAGGAATTGAAAAAGGGCTACCATCATATGCCTTCAAAAATTTAAGTCATAAACGAATGTCGTTTTTGCAAAGAAACAATTTTACTGCACTTTTTGAATTAAAATGTATAAAAAAATCTGTGTCATTCGTATTTACACATATGAACTTATCTTTAACGACACGTTAATAACCAAACAGTGTATATTTAACTTTTGCAATTTTTCAATTGACTGATTTATTTTATGAAAACGATATTAAAAATACATTTTTTTTTAATTCTAAGAATACAACTATACAGATTATTTCATCATGAACTATACATTCATATTTTTTTTGAAAATAGGGAAAATTAATTAAATGTAACTGTATAATTCCTTCGTTTTTTAATCCAATTACGTGATTTTTTTCACATCTAATGAATTAGTTAAATGTAGCAAAAAGAATCGTCGAAAAAATATGATATCCTGTATATGATACATTCCTGCAAGTGAATATTTTTTTCGTGGACATCAAGAACATAAAATGTAAACTAATATAATTAAAACTAGCATGGGAAAAACCGTTTAAACAATATACTGATTTTTTACGATGTACTATTGAAGCATTTATTAGGCGAAATCTGTAAATAACAGCAAACGAAATATGCAAATGTCAAACCATGTATTTCAGTTTATACAAAAAAGGCGCCATGTTGTTTGCCAACTTAATAAAACATAAAAATTGTAGTAATTGTTTTAAAGTAGATTTTATGTCAAATATCTGAACTTTTATAGATACTATTGTACTCTTGCGTTGCATGTCGAAATGCATATTTGACAAGTCCCGTACCACAGTTTGTTATAGAAATCTGAGTTGAAATTAATCGCAAAATTTCTGTCTTTAGATAAAACGAAAATTAATATTTAAAAACACAGGTACAACACCTGCAGCTTTACAATTAGCTAACAATAACATCTCGGCCTGTGTGGCATTTCTTTTCAGCACATCATGTTAAAATAAAATCAATAGCGTGTTACGATATTATATAATACTAGTTGATAATCTTTGTAACATTTTACCTGTCCATTATTTAAAAAATAAATTCATACTCTGAAAAATGGTGTTATTGTAATTACAATTATATTTTGTTTTAGATTTTCAAGGAAGTGCTTGAATAATACAACAAGTATAATTTTGTATGACTAGGACTAAACATGTACACTACATTTTTCTTACTTTTCAGGATAAGTAAGGAAAAAATGAAGGAACACCATCTATTCATTATATATGTTTTAGCAGCAATTCTTGCAGTATTGGTAATAAACGATTGCGATGCTCAAGGTAAATATGTTGTTTTTGGAACAATTTTATTAGCATACAATTTTAGTTTTAAAATAACATGATCCTTGAAAATTAAACGTGAATAGCTGCAATCATGTTTTTACAAAATATTATTCATTATTTTCAAACTTAGAGCTCCAGTCAGAAAAGGTCAGTTGATTCCTTACTCCAGAACGCATTTTCAGAGCACACTGTAGGAATTTTCAAAAATGTGAATTAGGAAACAAAAATGTTCACCCTTTTTACGTATAAATCTGCATACTTCTACATAAATGTCTATAAAAATAGTTTAGTACTTATTTATTACGTAAAATAAAGCACAAGGAGTTATCTTTAGCACAAAAAAATCGTTAACCATAATTTGCAAAACAATATTCTAAAAATAAATTTTTTTCGAGCAATAATTTTAATTTCAATCAGTGGATTGTGACATTTCAATAGATCTCCGAAAACACAATAAAATGCGAAAATTCGTATTTCTTTACAGATGTTTATATAAAAGTTTCAAATTTCATTAATATTAGTAAATAACAGTAAATGGCTGAAACAGTTTAATCTTACTATGTGAACATGATTAGGTTTAATCCTTTATGTGCTGACGGTATTTATAAATACCATTAAAATAACTTGTTATAAAATTCATTTAATGCATCGATTAGTAGTAATACTGTTAAGAATGAGCTATAAATGGATTACTTTATCTTGTTCCAAAAGAATTATGGGTTACACAAAACGAAAATATTTTTAAAAGATGATATATTTTGATAAGGCAAAATATATCATCTTTCTAGCAAAATATTTCAGCTTTCTTGGCATTGAGGAAGGAAGGGGATTTTTCAATTCGGATATATTTCTATATTTCTATTGTAAGAACATTATATTTGTACATTTCCTAATTCTACAAAATACTAAGAAAAATATTTAAAATAAAGATTTGAATGGGATTATAATATTGCACAAAATCCCTATAAATTCAAATTTAATTAATCCTTCTAAAATCCTTCTAAAAATTTATAATGACTATATAAATCTTCGAACATAGTTTCAAAAATTCACGATAAAGTCTTTAGAAGATAAAATTTTCATGAATTCATAATTAAGTACATAAAGGGTTAATAGTTGATTCCTTGCTACTTTGAAAGCAAATACTGCTTTACTATTTGATTCACTGAATATTATTTTAGGAAGGAGTTTGAAAGTTGCACTAAAGTTAACAAAATTACACAATATTTCACTTGATAATACTACGTTTTATAAAATATAATCCTAATAATTTAGAGACGAAATTTATCATCCGGACTGTTTTCTATGTCTGGAAGAGGAAAGGCGTTTAATCTGGAAAAATTATTGTGTATTTTGGTTCGTAGTTTTATTATATTTTAATGGATTGAGAAACAGCTGCCTTTTGGAATCATTTTCGTTTCAGTGGTTTAAGCACATAGTTTAATTTTTAGGTAGATTTCGTATGAAATACTTCCTATTACATTCTCCCCTATGTTGGAATTTCTGAAAAAATTTTGCAGATCTACACCGATCATGACTTCTAGAACCCAAAACCACCCTCAGTAAAAAACTTTATATATATATATATATATATATATATATATATATATATATATATATATATATACATACATATCACTTTCTTCTGGACACGATAACTTCCACAATTCTGCACAACTGATACAAACTGATAAATAAAATCAAGGGGCATAAAATATCTTTAAAGTTCGTTAATGGGCAAAATCGGACCAAGGAGATGGAAAAAGGGAGGGAGTTTGTGAAAACAGAAAAAAACTCATAACTTCTTAATTTTTGTACATATCAAATCAGTTTAAAGTTTTTATTACTTCTAAAAATAGGGCAAAAAATTTATGTATCTCAGATTTTTGATAAAATTAAAAATGGGCTCAAGGGATGCAAAAATAGGGTTTTGGGGAGAAAAAAAATTCATAATTTCGTCAATTCTCCAGATATCAAATCCAATTAATTTTATTATAAATCTTCTTAATATTATCTACAACTTTTATATTCGCAAGTTTTTGATAAACCAAATCGTACAGCAAAAAATAAAAAGGGGGGGGGGGGGGGGGGTGAAGAAAAAAATTATAACTCCGTCAATTCACAAGATATAAAATCCCCATAAACACCCCCTACTAACTCCTCAACAAATTATTGTACCCGAAAGTTACTGGTACCGAACGATTGGAAATAAAGTCTACTTTTAAATGATGTATATAAAATTTGCTTAGGAAGGGGGGGGGGGATCTACATATTAAAACGAATCCAAACTTCATTCTTTTCAATGGCAATACCCAATTTTAACCAGATATTTCAAATCTTCTCTTAAAACTATGTCTAGACACCAAATTTCAAGTCATTTGGATGATAAGTTTTTGAATTATAAACATTCAATTTGTAGTGCTTCTAATGTTAAATTACATTTTCATATTTTTATTTATAAATCCTGAAATTATGCTCCTAATGTTCTCATTTTTTGTGTAGCAACAATACTAATATACACAAACATAAATACGTTGAGTCTGCATTTTTTATAATTTTATGGTATAAATTATGAATTATGAAATTATTTTTCGAAAAAAAATTATGAATTCCAACCTACATTTTTTTTTTTTTTTTTTTTTTTTTATGGATTTAGTTTTATTAAGTCCTGCTTTATGGAAATCTAAAATTTCGCAATCTTCTTCCAAGTAGTCTTCAAATTATGCTTAAAAAATGGCAAAAGGATGTTTTAGGGGGCCGTCTTTGACAGAAGTGACTAGATATTTTGAAATTACTTCTGCTGTCGAGTAATCTAGCAGGCTTCATTGACTGCTTGAGTGGTGCTTAAGGTGCCTTGATCAAGAAGGGGTCTCTCTCGGTTAACAATCGAGTACGGAACTTCAATTTGGGTACAGCAATTAAAATACGCTCGTTTTAAAATAATTAATTTCTCGCAAACTTATGGTACGAATTAGAACTTATGGTACGAAACTAATTTTCACAAACAACAAATTGAAATAAATTGGTGAATAGATCAATACTGATATCCTTCACTTTAAATTTTTTGAAAAAATCCATGACTCTGTACCTCAAATCATCTAAATTTATGCTATTATACAAATCCACAAAATCATATGTATGCAATCCTGTAATGTTTTTCAGCTTTTTTAAAACTTTTTATAAGTTCATAACTATTTTTTATAACTATTGAATAATATTCATTTATAACCTCTTCGAAAATCTTTTGTAATATATTCAACATTTTTGTATTTACACATTCCAGATAAGAACCAAACCCACAAGTTACGGTTCTAAAAGTAATTGGGTTTTTATGGAATTTTGGAATCATTACAAGATAAAGAAATTCCGCACTATTTTGCTTAGATTTTATTTTTTTATAAAACGCCTTCACTCTGTTTACAATAACTTGTTTAGTAGTTTTTAGAAGTTGATTATTTCCTTCATTATTGTAGGTTTCCCTTAGAATATCTCCGTATATATATATTTTTTTACATATTATAGCATAGTTGGCGTTAGCTTTGTCCACATATGTAATGATAAAATCATCCTGTAGATTTTTTACTGATTTAATCAAATCTTTGTAAGATTCTCCCGAGACATCCTCAAAATCTTTATGGTAAAAGTCTTGAAATTCTTTTAAATTATAGTGCCTCCATTCCTCAAAAATTTTTTTGGTATATATATATATATATATATATATATATATATATACAACCATTATAAAATAGTGCGACTTATCATCAATAATTTTGAATACACAAATTATAAATGAGCTTATTTGGAAATTAAAAATGATGTATTAACCTTTATAAAATTCCTTGAAACAGATCATCATAACAATTGAGACAAGTAATTGAAAAAATATATATACTCGTATTTCTTTTTCAGGTATTCTTACCCGTCGATTTAGAACAATATGCTACAAAAATAAACAACCAAACTGTACTGAAAAATTTATTGATGTGTACCCAGAACTATCCAAATCGGCAAATAACCTAACAGTTGCAGAAACACACTTTTGGTTATTTACAAATAAAAACCAGGATAAACCGGAATGGCTAGACAAATGTGGAGGTGATTTGCCACCAAAGACAAATTTCAATCCCAAAAATGACTTGATTGTAATTATATCCCCATACATTGCTGGAATTTGTGAGTTTGCTGTGTATAGGGTAAGTATCTTTTGAGAAATTTAAGTTACATTTTGAAAACGCCAACATTATGTCTCATATTTTTAATAGTTAACAAAAGTTTTACTTTCCATTTCGTCATCCCCCTTTTTAAGGTGTGTGTTCCTAGCAATGTTTTTTATGCACAATATTGAACGTATATACATATTTTTAGTTCATATTTAAAATAGTATGAAGAAATAACATCCAATCCTAGAAAAATCATCAGAATATTAAAAAATAGGATTTTTTGCCATTTTTTTCGCAAAATTTCATGCTTACGCCAGACAGCGTACACTCGATTTAAGTAATTATATTTCAATTGCCTTTGTAGTGCACACTATCATTACACTTACCTCTGCAGAACTAGGAGTTTTACAGTATCTTATAAATTATCTTAAATATTTCAAAATTTGTGAAAAAGTACATATAGACAGTAGACTCTCTCAAATCCGCACAGCTTGGGACCAGGTGTTGCGCGGATTTTAGAATTTTGCGGATTTCTGGTCATTGATTTGTTTACATTTTTGAAACATTAATTTGGTTGGTAGTTAAGCAAAGGAAATTATAATGAATACATACAATAAAGTGAAACATTAAAATAAGTAAAATATTAAAATATTTTTTTTTAGTTTAAAAGTAAGTAATTATTAAAATAATTATGTAAAATTAAAATTTAGAAAAATATTAAATTATTACGGATGTAATCGATTCAATTCGATTCCAAACGTCCTATGCTGTCGTCTAGTGGTAAAGTGATCGTAAGATCGATACGTCATTACTCGATTTTAGCCGTTTTACATACAGAGACCGGCAAGGCTTAACGATGTTTACGAAGTAAATAAAAAAAAATAGAGTATTTAAAATTAAAGACTGCCGAGAAAAAGATCAGTAAGTTACATATTTAAATAAATAAAGATGAATAAAAGTAAACTATTAATGTAACTGTAGTTAAATATAATATGTATAAAGTAAACAAAAGACCGGTATTTCAAACTAGTCATGGCATAAGAGATAGGATAAGAATAGTTGTTATTTAGAGTCTTGAATGCTTTTCTCATACTGCTTTGTATGTTTAGAAATAAATTTGTCTATAATAAAAAAAAAAAAAATCCGCGAACAATAATTTTAAAATAGCGTTCCTGTTCGATGCAACAAATCCTCACATTTAATTTCAAATTTAAAGCAATGTTTTAATGGTACTATTTAGTTATCCTGTCGACCAATTTCGCCAAATTATATAAATCGCAAAAGCACTCACCAAATTATACAAATTGACGTAATTTTTATTTTAAATAACGAAACAACAAATAAAGGCACAGATGTCATGTACGCCCCATATTGGCGCGATTTTTTTCTGACACGAATGTCGTACACACAACGGGTACTTAACAGGCGCCAAAGTATCGTTATTTTGCTTGAAATGGTAATCCGAATGTTGTTGTTTATGCTGTTGAAGTTTTCGCCAAAATTACGTCGGAAAAATATCGCCCCAAATATAGGGCGTGTATGACATCTGTGCCCAAATAAATAAGTATAGCATTAATAAAAATAAAAATAAAACGTCGAAATAAAAATCACTTGATGGCATAAACACGTGTAACATCTTTACAGTCAAGTGAATGTGACATTTACGATCAACCATTATTGGCATTTAATCTTATAGTCTGGCGATAGATTTTTGGTCGATGGGATAAACAAGTAGTACCGTTTTAATTTACCACCCGAAAAAAAATGCTAACTGGCGAGTTAAAAAAAAAAAAAAAAAGCTATTGGCGAGATTTGCCCCCGGCTAACATAAAAGTACCAAGAATTCTTTGCGATCATGGCATCTTTTCTGTAGTTTTAATCGAAAAACTAACTTTGATTCTTTAATCAAAATGGAAACCTTTCTCATGAAAAGCTATGGGTTGTAATTGTTTATGGCAGTTACATGACTTGGACTATTATAATATAAGTGAAATGATGGCGATAGAATAATATCTGGCGACTTATCGCCTGTTTCTGGCTAACATTAAAGCACCAAAATGGCCGCATGGAATATAAAAAGCAAAGGGATCCGCCCGGAACTGTTAATAATAGTTACATGCGTTAGGCAATTATTATAGAGATCGTTTTCAATCATAAAAACAGCGCAAAGAATAATATTTCCTAACGATTAAAAATTTATTTACACGTGACCATTAAAAACAGAAAAAAACCCTTTAAAATTACTATTAAATGAGTAAGTGTTAAAAGAAGGAAAATATTGGAAATTGTATTTACACGTGAATATTAAATGAGAAAGGAAACTTTAAAATAAATACATTAATATGTGTTTAACTCTTTCATGGGCAAGGTGCTTTTATTCGTAAAATGTTGAAATCAGAGAACGGCACCAGAATTAACAAACAAATTTTAAAATACGAAAATGCTTTTCTTCACTTACTTAATATAAGGAAAATTTCCATTCTAATATTCAGGTGCCAATGTGGCATTTAAGAATTAAAATTAAGTTGTCCAAAAATGAACCACCGCCCTTGATGGGGCTTAAAGCAGTAAATCGTAGTATATTGGCTTACGTCAATCGTTTTATAACACTGTTAAAAAATACCGGGAGGCAAAGAATCTGCTTACTTATTTCATCTTATTTTAGCTTCATTTCAAATGTTTAACTGGTCTTCTTTAATAAAACACGAAAACAACCATTGGATTACAGCAACTGATTCGGCCTTAAATTTTGGCAATCAAAGGGAATTGAATTGAAACCCGTTTACAGGGAAATGGCTATAAGTTTTTTCATTATAATTCAATCTTCTCTAATCTTTTTAAAACCGATGAAATTAGCGGGCTTTTAGATTATGCGGTGTCTGAACGGGGTTTGGCGGGCGTAGCTTGCAGGGGGCAGAGCCCCCCTAGATAATATATATTTTATTAAGCAGGAATTGATTGAATTCGGTGCCTTTAGTTCAATACTAGCTTGCTTTCTAGAAATTGAATCCTAATCTGCAATCTAAGCACTCAAATCCTGATTGTCGCATTTAGGTAATTTTTGTCGCATTTACAGAAGTTAAAACCAAAATGAGACATTAAAGCTCCTAAATGTGACAATGCATTTTATGCATGAAAGGTTCATTTTAAAATATTCATTTAATTTGCTGTCAATTTTTGAAATGCTTATTAAAGGGCTGAAATATATGAAATTAAAAGATAAATCATTTAATACCGAACTATTTACTATATCAACAGGTTAATTTAATAATAACAGAAATTATGAAATAATAGCTTTGAGAACCAGAATATTGTACTTACTATGATTAAATTGTGAATATTTGAACATTTGTACTTCGAATACATTTAAACTAGACTATGTATAAAGGAATAAGTAACTAGTGAATGAAAATTTTTAATTTTACCAAAACAAAGTACGCAACTATATATTTTAAGCAAATATTTTTATTTTCAGTTTTTCTGTCAACTAATTTTTACTTTTGTTTTCCATGTAGGCCACAATATTTAATTTTAAATTTCTGGAAGTTTCAGATAGATCAGTGGTTCTCAAAATTATTTTTAACCACCCCCAAATAAAATTATTATATTTACTAACAGCTTTTCATGTGACATATAATTCTTAATATTTAAGATAGACTCACACATTTGGTACATTTAATAATTGATAATAGTCTTCATATAAGAACAAGTGTAACATTTTGGATAATAAGTTCGCTCTGTTAGAGTTGCCAATTTGGCCATTTGTTTAATTCATAAATTTCGATTTTATACCGGAAATTTTTAAAGAAGATTTTTACATTAAGCAAACACAAAATGTCATTCTTTAAATAAAGAAAAGTACATTACAGGGAATTTCTGATACGAATGCGAGCTTTCGGAATTAAAAAAATGGCAAAGTGGTAAGTCTTCTCTATGTGAATAGCGAATATACAAGAAGCATTTTTTTGGATTACCCTAATTATCCCTTTTAATTAGCCAATTTTCTTTCCCAAGACAATATACATGTCTTAGAGGGCTTTACGTTTCTAATTATTTCTATTAAACACTGTTATTTTTATTTTTTTTTCATTTACGTCATACTGTATACTTATCTACTCTGTAAGACGCGTGCATCAGAGCCACTACCTTCTATAACGTCCATTTGAGATAGTGGTAATTTCATAAAGTTGGTATTGCCTGGTTTAGTTATTTCAAATATTTGCACGTTGAAAGCATTCAATGCAGACATTTGTAGATATGCCTTCTTCCAAATAGATATTTAAGTACTTAGTTCATTATACTGTTTGTTCATTATACTGTACTTTCAGCAGATTTATAAGATTCAGTGACTAAATAAAATCATTTTATAAAACGCCTTTTGTAGTAGCTAATTTTAAATAAAATATAGTAATAAATTTATTCATGTTTGTAAACATGAAACTATTTATCAAAATAGCATATAATCTCTAATAGCAGCGTTTCATTATTTATAAATAACTTTTAAAATAATATTTATTGTTAAAATAAAAATAATAGTCTTAATAATACTCAGCAAATGAACTGTTTACTTCAATAATAGCAATATATATATTTCATCTATAACCGTAAGTACAAAGCATTGCTTATATATGACCATGAATTCTGTAGTATGATAAGAATAATATTTTTTTCTAGTATTTCCTATTTCTGAAAGTAGATTTCGTTTAATATATATTCATTCTCGTATGAGACACCTTGTATGAAATTGTACATCCAGTACGAAATTGTATACCTTGAACAAGCTCTTGCATAAAAAACTCTGAAAACCTTTCTGAGTCTTCCCGGTCAAACCGCACGGAAATTGATTCCTTGAACATCAGACGAAACGTCGCATTTTGTGGTATTTATTCAAGTATTTTGATATAAATCATAATATATTCAAACACACACACACACACACACACACATATATATATATATATATATATATATATATATATAAAACCATTAATTAAACATAACCTGCCATCATCAAAAACCGTAATATTGTGAATTAAAGCTGTAAGTATAAAATAAAGTGCCAAATAATTTATTATAAGAATTATTATGGAAGAAAAAAGAAGAAAGTGGACACCGACAAATAATGGAAAAGCTTATATATTGAATTACGCTTTCAAGGGCACAGAATTCAATGATATAAGCAAGATGGATGTTTTCTGTGAGAAAAAAAAAGCTAAAGCTAATTTTTTTTTTCTCTGTGCCCGAACAACCATTATAATCAAGTGAATAGATTCAAAATGAAAACAGAATAGAATCAAATAATATGAAATGGAAAATTCAATAAAACCAATTTAAATATATATAGCATATAAAATAGAAATATTACACAACATACCAATTAATATTTCAGTTTTTTTTTCAATATATCCACTCGCACATGGCTACCATAATAACGTAAAGATTAAGGTGAATAAAACAGTTAAGAAATCAAAGTAATTGATACCAAAGGATGCAGTTAATACATTTTGAAATACCGTGTTAAATACAATTAATATAATATAAAATAAAATAAATAGAAAGTGATTACATTATTTAAAATAACTAAAATACACTTTTAAATTACTTAATTACTATTTAACAATATCGTCAAAATTTAGCGATGTATATACATACAGTAGAGCGCCGATTATCCAAACAAGTCGGGACCGACCTTAGTTCGGATAAGCCAAAGTTTGGATAAATGGTCAGACAGTTTAAGACTTTTTTGTTGTTGTTGTTGTTTACCTTTCTATCATTTAAAATTTTCTTTTTCTCTTTTGATAATTTTCTGTACTCCAAAGATTTTAATATATAATTTAAGCAAAACAGCTTTTGATTGTTGCTTGCTTCAAAGAAGACGTTCTTTTCAATGCTGCCATATCTGGAATTCTTCTTAAATACGTTAGTTGAATAGGATCAGAGTTCTTCTGCCGTTCAAGCCATTTCATAGTTGTTTCCAAACTTTCAAAGACTTTGTTATGTGATGGACCTGGCTCATTTTCAGAGCATTCGTTTTTATTTCTTTAATTTCTTATTCATCTTAAATCTCATCCAGAATCTCATCATCATTACAAAAAGTTTTGAGAGAAATAGACTGTTCGGATAAATGGAAGTTCGGTTAATTTTTTTTTATTTTTTGATAGAAATAGGTTGTTCGGGTAATTGGAAGTTCGGTTAATTGGAGTTCCGATAATCGGTGCTCTACTGTATATATATATATATTGGTCATTCTCAGATAAAGGCAGATTATAGTGTTGGAAAGCGTTAGAGTGAGAGCAAAAACAATGTAAAAAAATTAGTGTCTACTTAAAATATAATTAGTATTTTAAATTCAATTCTAAAGGTATGTTAATTACCTGTAATTAAAAATATGATCCTAGAGTTAATCGTCATTATCATTGTGGAAAGCTCTTGCTTTCTCAGACCATCATTAGAGCGTTCTAGCGCACTCTTTATCTTTTTGCAATTTAAGGTAACACGTACTCTTACTAGCAATGAGGGCCTTCCTTTGTTGAAATAGGTAGTACTGTTATATTTTGGAGTTCAAATATTGGGCACAATGTGTTTTTTATTTGACATCACCATGACTCATTTTACTAAAATATAACAATAGATAATAATAATTTATTGATTGAATTATAAGGAGCTCTGTGACTTTTATTAAAGTACGTCTTCTGTAAACTTTTAATCACTAAAATTAAACATAAAATCGAAATCTACATAAAAATATCACTACCATGCTAGTCTTTACCATGCTTTCTCCAAAATATGGTACTGCCAACATAACATAGAGATAACAAATTTGAAGATTCTCTCAAATTTCTAATTTTTTATTTAACTCATTTAATGTCAAACCATTATATCAAAAGTGTTAATGGCGTTTTTATCTCGTCCCTTTAAAATTATTAGCAAATTTAACTGCAATTATTTTTTCTCAAAATGGGCAAGATAAGAGAAAAATGACCGCTGACGAAGCAATTTCTCGAAATCGAAAAAGAAATAGAAAATGACTTTGAAAAAATAATAATAAAACAAGTGCATAATCCCATACTATTACGATACTATGCTATAAATCAAATTAATTAATTACCACTTGAAAAGTGCTAATGTATCATTTTAATGCGTCCTAAATCAGTTTATTTCGGCTTACACCAGAAATGTTTTTAAAGGACTTTTTAAATACGTACTACTGAGGGTGGGGGGGGGGGATGAGTTAAATAATTTTAAATAAAAAATAATTTCTGGTATCAAACATTTTAAAAAAATGCAATTAAAATTTAATGCAGTTCTGGTTTTAAAGCATAAATCCGTTAAACGCTTTCAGCAAATATTTTTATCATAATGGCAGGCATACAAAAATTTTATCAGAGCAAAGGGAAAATAGCACAAGAGACAAAAAATAGCACAGCAGACAAAAATAGCACAAAAAAAATCGAAGTCAAATTTTCCCTTTTATTGATAATGACCTCTCTCTATCTCTCCATCCCCCCTCTCTACCCCCTCTCTGTCTCTCTGTATATACGTATATATATATATATATCCTCCATACCCCATTAGTTTAACAAAATCAATTAGAAAAATCTTAAGCAACTTAATAATTGAAAATTATGTAATATAACTTAGCAAAACCAAACTATTGTATTCAAAAAAATACAAAATACAATATATTTAGTTTGGTAATAATTTGGTTGGTTGGTTTTGTTTATACAGTAGTTTGGTTTTGTTAAGTTATATTACATAATTTTCAATTATTAAGTTGTTTAAGTTTTTGTATTTGATTTTGTAACACAAATGGAGCATGGGTGTTGGCCATATTTTGCGAAACCGGTGAGGATTCAAATTTTTGTTTCGCACTTTCTTTTTGACCCTTCCCATTCTCCTATGAGCAAGGAGTTTTGTGTATTTACTGTTGTTGTTTCAATTGTTTAATAGATTTATTGTTAGGTTTTGCATCATCTTTTCACAATTTTCATTATTCACATACTTTTAAACTATAACTATAGACTATATATATATATATATATATATATATACGAGGGTCGGCTGCAAAGTTCCGGGCCCGACAACAAAAACTAAACTTTTTTTTTCTTTTTTTTTTATTTCTTAACATAATCTTCAGAAAGACTAATGCATTTATCATATCGGTTTCTAATTTAATTGAACCATCTCTATAATACGATTCGTCGAGCTCTTCAAAATAGTTGTTTACGTCAACAATAACCTCCTCGTTGCTTTTAAATATTCGTCCACCAAGGACTTTTTTGAGGTTAGGGAATAAGTGGTAGTCACTGGGTGCTAAATTGGGCGAATAATATGGATGTTCAAGTAATTCGAACCTTAATTCGTAGATTTTTCCCATTACAATGACTGATCGGTGTGCTGGAGCATTGTCATGATGAAAAAAAGATTTTTTTTTCTCCAAATGAGGTCGTTTTTTCTTTACCTCGTTACTCAAACGTTGCAGTAAACTTGCGTAGTTACCTCACCAGTGATACTTTTACCCTTTTACAAAGTAATCAATAAGAATAATTAATTTTGCATCCGAGAAAACACTCGCCATAACCTTGTTAGCTGACGAAATTGACATTGCCTTTTTTGGAGCTGGTTCTTCCGGCGCAATTCACTTTTTTTGTCTGTAATTTGCTTTCAAGAGTGTAGTAGTGAATCCAAGTTTCATCCATACTTATAAGCCGTCTCAAAAATTCTTTGGGGTTTTTACCGGAGATATCCAAATTCTTTTTGAAACGGTTTTCCGATGCAACATTTGGTCAGCTGTCAGCAAACGCGGCACCCACCGCACACAGACCTTGTGGAAGCCCAAAATAGTAGTTTAAATATTACCTGCACATTCTTTTTATATGTTCGCAGCCTCTTCTATCTCAAACAACTTTAATCTGCGGCCTTTCAGGACTATTCGATAATTTTTTTCAACAATTTTCAGGAGTTGTCACTTTCACAGGGCGTCTAAAGCGAGGCTCATCACTCGTGCTTTTCCGTCCCATTTTAAACTCTGCAACCCACCTTTTAATCATTGAATATGCAGAGTCATTCAGTGTTCTGACCATTTCCTTTTTGATTTCTTTAGGCGTTAAACACTTCAAATGGAAGTATTTGATTATCCGCTCATTTTGCCAAATCTTCCATTTTCGTAAAAATTCTAAAATATTTTTTTAAATGCTGTCAATCAAACAATAACCAAGCTACTATTATGAAACTTTGGGTATAAGCTAGTCAGAGATAGTACTATGAAATGCTAGCGTATAACTGGCCTAGTGGCGCCATTTCATTGTCGGGGCCGGGACTTTTCAGCCGACCCTCGTATATATATACAGGGTGATTCATAAAAGATGGGCAGAACTTTAAGGGGTTATAGTACACTTAAAGACAAATAATATTAAATAGGAGACTAAGGGTCCCAGACGTATTCCCAAGGAGATAGGGGGCATTAAAGTTTAGGGTCCGAAATTTCAAATGATTATAAAACATGGAAAAATTGGTCGATTCGTTTGCGGTTTTTGCAAAAAATTTTCTTTATGCCAGTATTTTCTTGAAATAAAATTTTAAAGTTCAATTTCAAAAAATGCCGATAGGGGGCGCTTTAGACTTTGGAGTAACAAACAACTGTTTTTTAACGTTATTTTTTGTATTTCTTTAAATGATTTCGAAAGCTTAGACTTAAACTTAAATTTTGATCTAAAAATCTGAGTCCTAACGAGTAGTTAAGTAGCGTAAACTGAAATTTGAAATTTGAAACCCTTCTCCCCCCAGAACAAAAATCAGTTATTCCCGATCTTTGTGTCGTAGATTAGACTGTAACTACTGCCGCGTTTTGCTAAAATTATTCTTTATGTCAGTATTTTCTTGAAAATAAATTTTAAAGAAAATTTTCAAAAAATTCCGATAGAGGGCGCTTTAGACTTTGGAGTAACGAACAACTATTTTATACCGTTATTTTTTGTGTCTCATTAAATGCTTTCTAAAGCTTAGACTTAAATTTTCAGCCCAAAATCTGAATCGTTAGACGTGGTTAAGTTTCTGGGGAGAGGGGTTTGAAATTTCTACTCCTGAGCACAGTTCAGTTTACCATGTCCACACATTGTGTGCTGTGATACGAGGTAAAAAGACACAAATTAGGATTATGTTACCAAAGCATATTTATTAACATGTAATTACAATAAATGTTCAAAATTGTGACCACCAGAGGTTATGCACGCAGAACAACGGCGAAGAATGGAACGGCGAACATTCGCGAAAACATCAGGCTTTTCGAGCACTTCCCCTACAGCGGCGGAAAGTCTGGCGACCAGTTCCTCGGGGGATTCAATGGGTGTCTCATACATAAGAGCCTTCAATCGTCCCCCAAAAAAAGAAATCGAGGGGTGAAAGATCTGGCGAACGAGCAGGCCAAGCAACAGGACCACCTCGACCAATCCATCTGTTCGGAAATGTGATGTCCAGATAGTTGCGGACGTCTCGTACGTAATGGGCTGGCGCTCCATCGTGCTGGAACCACATGACCCGCCGGATGCGTGGAGGAACAACGTTTAACAGGTCTGGCAGCACATGTTGCAGAAATGTGAGGTATGTTTTACCGTTGAGGCGTTCAGGAAGAAGGTACGGTCCGATTAGGTGGTCTCCGAGGATTCCTGCCCAAACATTGATGGAAAAGCGTCTCTGATGGGCATGTGGATACGTAGCATGTGGATTGACATCTGCCCATACATGTGCATTGTGTGTGTTAAATGTACCTTCACGTGTGAAGGTACATTCATCGGTGAAAAGCACAGTTCGTCCAAAATGTGGATTTAGCGCGTTCTGCTGCAGAAACCAGCGGGCGAATTCAATACGATTTGGATAATCCCCTGGAGACAGTTTCTGGACTCGTTGCACATGAAACGGGAGCAAATGTTCATCCTTCAGTACCCTCCAAGTCATGGACTGTGAGGTATCCACCTGCCTAGCCACTGTTCGTGTACTTGTACTTGGCTGCGCCGCTACTACATCCAGAATGGCTTCTGCAACAACTACTGATTCGTCCTTTTTTGCACGACCTGCATTCGACCGGGAAGCGAGAAATGATCCCGTCTCACACAACTGTCTGTGCAAGCGCTCGAAAGTTTTGCGGTTAGGCAACCGCCTGTTGGGAAATCGCTCTCCGTACATTCGTTGTGCCTCTGCACCATTTCCATCTGCCGCTCCGTAAATTAAATGCATCTCAGCCTTTTCCTTATTCGTGAAGGGCACCATCTTCCGATTCATTACTACAGCGACTTACACTTGACTCACCGTTCAGTGGTTTTTATGCCTGAATCGTGTCGAAATTTTGCATACGTGTTCTTCTTCTTCCCCATTTGACATTTGCATACTTTCTGTTTCCTTCTTCACCCGTTGACTAGCGTCAGGAATGGAGCTTTAACGTTTGCATGAGCGACGTTTCCAACTGTGCCAGTGCCTTTATGAGTGAATTCCGACTATGCAGTCCTTGACGAAAGTTGTATTTTTGCCTCGTATCACAGCACAGAATCGTTGGGCATGGTTAAGTAGTGCAAACTGAACGATGTTCAGAAGTTGAAATTTGAACCCCCTCCCCTCGCTACTGAACCACGCTCAGCGATTCAGATTTTGAGCTGAAAATTTAAGTTTAAGTCTAAGCTTTAGAAAGCATTTAATGAGACACAAAAAATAACGGTATAAAATAGTTGTTCGTTACTCCAAAGTCTAAAGCGCCCTCTATCGGAATTTTTTGAAAATTTTCTTTAAAATTTATTTTCAAGAAAATACTGACATAAAGAATAATTTTAGCAAAACGCGGCAGTAGTTAGAGCCTAATCTACGACACAAAGATCGGGAATAACTGATTTTTGTTCTGGGGGGAGAAGGGTTTCAAATTTCAAATTTCAGTTTATGCTACTTAACTACTCGTTAGGAATCAGATTTTTAGATCAAAATTTAAGTTTAAGTCTAAGCTTTCGAAATCATTTAAAGAAATACAAAAAATAACGTTAAAAAATAGTTGTTTGTTACTCCAAAGTCTAAAGCGCCCCCTATCGGCATTTTTTGATATTGAACTTTAAAATTTTATTTCAAGAAAATACTGGCATAAAGAAAATTTTTTGCAAAAACCGCAAACGAATCGACCAATTTTTCCATGTTTTATAATCATTTGAAATTTCGGACCCTAAACTTTAATGCCCCCTATCTCCTTGGGAATACGTCTGGGACCCTTAGTCTCCTATTTAATATTATTTGTCTTTAAGTGTACTATAACCCCTTAAAGTTCTGCCCATCTTTTATGAATCACCCTGTATATATACACACGCACACACACAGAGAGAGAGAGAGAGATGTAGATATAGATATACTATATATATATGATAAAGTAATTTTTGTAACAGAATTACCTTATGTTATGTTTATTGAAATAAATCTAAAAAAAAAATTAGTAAATAATACACATTTTCTTTCTAAATAACGTGTTTCCTAGTACTTAAAAATATGTGTATATATCTAAAAACAAAATGAATATTATTAATGTTAGAATTATTTGTATCTCATAGTATATTTTAAAAATTGGTTCATAATGTTTTCCTTTTGTAGGAATGGATGGTGCAAATTTTTAAAAAAGGTAAATATAATATATTAGCAGTTGATTGGACTTGGGGAAGCAAAGCTGCATATCATACCTCAATAGACAATGCAAAAATTGTAGCGAAGCAAACAGTTATTGTTCTTCAAAATATACAGGTAATTACTTAATTTCTACAATAGGTTTAATACTTCTGTTAAGTGGATTCGTTTTTGTTCCAAATATATAATTAATTTTAAACGGACAGTTCTATTAAGCTATATAAACGTAAAATATTTTTTAATTCTAAAATTCATAGTTCAGTCATCTATGTTATATTAAATATCGATAGATAATTTTAATTAAAAAAAATTATGTTTCGTGCAAGTTTTATGAAGCAATCTTTCATTCTATTTCAGAAAAGAACTGGAATTAAAAAAGAACAAATCAGCCTTGTCGGTCACAGTCTTGCAGCGCATTTAGCTGGATGGATTGGAATGGAATTTCCTGTAGCAAGAATTACAGGCAAGAATTACATCAATTCCTTACATTTTTTGCTAATCTAAAGCTTTATGTGTTTACTTTTTTCAAGTAATTAAAAGTGTACATTTTATTAT